>CAESWR010000864.1:0-26163 GCA_903171835.1 Mullus surmuletus
TAAGAAGATTAGTTTCAAATGAATGAGTAATATTTGTTCTCATCGGGGTGTAAAACGAGCCCCCCCGCCTGCTCACACGACTCACTATGATCGAAACCATCATTGATTTCCTTCCATGCGATATTAGGTTACGTATTTGGCACAGCAATCTGCACATGCAAATTCACAAGAAACTAAGCGGGAGCTCACTGTCATACCCGGAATACTCCCATCAAACCCGATGCACTTCCACTCCATCAGGGCGAATCACAATTAAGCACGAGAGGCGAGTGTGTATGTTGCAGAATTCCACACTCCATTGGATACCGCCTTCAAAGGCACGCGCCAATAAACGAGTCGGGTCCTCTCAGAAACACAAAAAATGTATGCGAAGACGGCGGAGGAAAGAAGGGAGAGATGTTCAATCATCAGCCCACTGTGACCTTGGTGCATGCGAGTCATCCCCTCAGCGCCTTGGCTTTCTCATTGAGGAAACAAAACCATTTACACTTTGCTCAACTTAACCTCTTTAAAACAACTGGCTCAGCGCTGAGATTTGGGGAACAGATGTCAAACTGACCGCACTACTGAGCTTTGGGGAAGATTCATGCTGTAATGTATATCTACATCTTTAGTTTCACTCAGCGGTAAACACAAACAAGCTTCCAATTTCAAGATAACAACTGTAGCTAGAGACTTTCAGGAGCTGGCAAAAGCTACTGCTAATGGTATTGAGTTTGTTGAACGTTTTAAAAACAATGCAGTGACCACATGGACGCTAATATCTAATAGCTTAAGTGAAATCACGTTTGATGAAGATGAATAGACTAGGCAACAGTTTCATAGAAATGCATACGGTAAACTATCCTTTGGAGTTAAAGAGAGAAGTTGGTAAGTTGGTTCTGCATCTAAAAATACCCACTAACCAGACATGGCATGAGAAGAGGGCCTAAAGTGGCTTTATATGGGTATCAAATATTTATATTAGCACGTACATGTATAATGCCTATGTCAGTTTGGCAGAAAACACTGCTGCTTCAGACGACTATGATAGAACAAGGGCTAATGATGACAAATGTTCATACCCTCCAACAGTTTCATGAATCATGATCTCCATAAAGAGATTAGTCACTGAATGTACATTTCAAAAGACTTTATGTGGGCTAAAGATGCTGCCAAAGTTGCATCTTTAGCAAGTTTTGCACATTTCTGATTGCCTTTGATATGAATAATTATTGGAAAATGAATACATAATTTATCATCAATAGATTAAACTTCAGTTTAACCATTTGAATTGTGACATCTTAATGGTTTTAAGGTGCACTTGAAAACCTTATCAGATATCATGTTTATCATTACTACAGTTACTGAATTCCTATGAAAAAAACCCACTATAGTGGTTAAAGTTATCATTGAATCACTGTCTTGCAACATCGGCTGTCAAATCAAATTAATGAAAGCGATCGCATCACCACAATATCGTTTTTTATAATCTAATAATAAAAATTACGACAGAGCATGGCAGCTGAAATGATATCGCTTATCAACAATGATGTCTCATAAACAGGTATTGCCTGTATTGACATGCCCACACATGGTGATTTTTCAAAGATTTGCATTCCCTCATTTCAGACACTTACACACAGTCTCTCATTCATTCCTTCACCCTCCCAATGTCACCCTCCCACACAAACACACTATACGCTTTACAGCTCCTCTGTACACCCTCGTCCGTTCCATTGTGTAACATGACATGCACATCTGGATCATCTGGATCATTGTGCAAAACATTTAGCTGCATGCTTGTTTATCCCGGCACTGTCAGCCGGCTCACACGGCTACAGTAGTGCTGCCGACAAAAGCCTCACACTCACCTCTCCTCTTCTCATAACCGCTACATCCATGCAGGATTTACACCTCCCACATGGTTTATCTTGTCTCATCCTCTCTTGAATCCCCTCTTCTTTCCCTCTCATGTTCCTTCCTTCTCCGCTCCCCGGCAGAGCAAAGCAGACCTGTCCGACCAGCGCAGCCAGCCTCCCTCCCCAGCAGCAAACACACAGGCAGGCGACCAATTAGCACGCTTGCATCACCTAGCCCTGCCCCTTCTTCCTTCCCTCTGCCTTCTACATACATGCTGAGTCAGTGTTGGAGTAGTTAAGAGCTGAAATGGGAGGTGCTGCAAGGAGGGAACATACAAGACAGGGAGTGTTTAAAGGCACTGGGCTCCTGCAAAGGCTCAGAGGGAAATACAGTTCAGATATGAATGGTGTGAGTGCATGAAAATGGCAAATGGTCTGAGCGACATGGCGACAACATCTCAACCATGTGTTAGCCCCTCCTCTAAACACAGTCAATAAAATGTTGACTTCAGGAACCCTAGTAGGTAACAACAGTGCAAATAACAATCAAAAACATTAAAAAAAACAAAAACGACTGCATACTATGAATATACTATACAGATTAGTGTCTAGACAGTCATTGAGAAGACATTCTTTCACAGTGACTCATTTTCTGATTTGTGGACACTCTCAGGACCTCACTTTATCCTTAATTATGCATAAATGGCATCATTTGATAACATGCCACATTATAACATTGTCTGATCAAATGAACAAGCAGTCTAACTATGGATCTGGTTCACTGGCATGAGTCCAGCCAGTTTTGTGCGCATTAAGTTTGTATCATATCGAAGCACACCATATTGCTTTGTACCGTATCATCTTACATTGTTGGACCATTTCAATTCAAGCAACTTCTGTCGTGGGCTTTGGGGTGTAAAGTATATGGCATGTGACTTTGGAGAAGGTCACTGCTTTGAGTCCCGTCACAGTTGAACTATCAGGCTAAATGATAAGAAATCAATGGAACTGTTAATAAGTGTTAAAATAGCAATAAATATTATGGTGAAGAGTGACCCTTGTGTGGTTTATAAATATCTGAAAAGAATCAAATAGTTCACAGCTTGCTTCATCTATGAGACATGTTCTTATTTCGATGAACAATTGTTGTTATTAGGGTGCATTGCTGCCACCTTCTGTCAGTTATGAGGGAAAACCAAAGAAATGCTGCAAGCCGCTCTAATGGGTCCTGACACCACTGCGTTCAAAACCAAAACCGACTTGCTCAGTGCTTCGGTAAACCTGGGGACAGATGCTGTTTCCAAGTCCCAAACTAGGGTGAGGATTAGGGTTTGTAACCCTAATTCTGGAACTAGCAACTATGCAATTACCCAAAAAATAAATCAATGAGCTGTTGATGTGTTTTACATTTGACTCAAATGCTCTAATTGCTACAGGCTATTTTCAGGCTGAACCTTGGTCTGAATCAAGGTATTAGCCCAATAACTCTTCTCCTTCTGCCCCATAGAGTGAGGTTGCATTAGTAGTCAACCTGAGTGTTGACCTGGATGTAAGATGTTTTGTTTGCAAAGAAAATTAGGGTCATGGCTGGCAAACTATAAAAAAAACACTCCTTTTAGCAGCATTCTCTCTTGGATCTGCCCTTCAGTTAGTGTGTCAGTCCATTGACCTGTTTATGTAGTGAATCTCTATATGTGTCATGTCAAGGTGGCAGGCCAGATTCCTCGTGAACTTAAAACTAGTGACAGACTGACCAACTTTCTGCCCCTTAACTCATCTAAAACATCCCTCATAAAACCTAAACATCACAGGTGTTTTGAAATGGCCTCTGAAATAGTACTGACTTTCATTTGTTCCTGGAAGCAGACGGAAAAACTGTAGTATGTTTATGCATAATTACATTACATTAAATTCATTTCAAATGGCAGCCACTTTTTTTATCGGAACGCCCAGAGAAACCTCTAATGACCTCTGTTAGCTCATGTGTCTAAATACAGCAAGGCTGAAACTTTATAATTCTCTTTCCTCTTAAATCGTGCTGAGGATCACGTCTGTCTGTGTGTTACAATATCTGCTAATCCGGCCCTCTAAGAAGGCAGAAAATGGATCAGACAACCTTGCATCTGAAGCAGCTTATATTTACTTATAATACCTTGAAGAGTTTTGAGATGTTTGGCCAAGACGTTCATTTCTACAGAGTGAAAAAGTATGTGTGTCAGAGCATGTGGCTGGCTGAACAAAGAGAGTGCATCAGGGCTCTGGCAGCTGCACACCGTTCTCCTGAGCGCGTGGAAGAGGATGAGGTGAAACATGAAAATGACAGGCAGCTATCAGCCCGTTAGCCGGCCCATCTGCAGACTGCACCAAGCATCACCGAACGACCATTCAGCAGAGTCAGCACTCGGGCAGATGCAGATGAAAGTTTTGAAAGCAAGGAGGCTCTGAGCAGTTTTGACGGCTTTGGACTGCCATTCTATTTCTGACAAACAACATTAAGGACAATCAAGTTAAAGGATTAGGTTGATTGCCTCGATTGGCCAAAGCCATTCTTTGCGACCAGACTTGAGAGTCCTTACAAGACTCTCATTGTGTGAATGCTGTAAACATGATTTCCTTGGCATGATAAGTAGAGCGTCCACCCAAGCAGGCCAACCAAACCACTCGCTTTGACCAGTTATACTAGCTAAATCCTTGCAGCATATGATAACTTGGAAGCCATCCAGGGAGACTACAGCATTTTAAAGATGAGCAACAAACAAAGAAAAGCTGTGTTGGAGCTGGTCTATTAGACAGCGACACACACTGAAAGGTAGTGAAAATGTCAAAACATAGACCCAACTTATAAAACTCATTATTCAGCAAAAGAGAACACGTTCCATACAAGACTGTGGATTTAATTCCCTTCAATCAAGGTAGTCTAAATAGAGGTGCGGTGATTAGTACAATTTTACTCATTTAAACCCAGTGGGAGCAGATAAAGTGTGATATCACTTAATTCTTGACACCCCAGCAGGGCACTGTGGGTTATCAAGCATGTCAGAAATCAATTACTGGCACTGAAATGTTATCAAACAGCCAAGAGTGACAATCCTCTTACTCGTATTGCAGCGCTCCTGAATGGTCGGCATGACAAAATTAGACAGCGTTTTCAGCGTGTAACAGCGAGAGAGCCCCTCTACAACAGATTTGAGTTTCATTAATCAGGCAGGATCCAGGCCACTGCAAAGTGCTCCATCTGCACCACAACCAACATCCTCACAGGCTCACAGACTGGAGCGGCTAGCAGCACACAACCACTGATTACTGAGGAAACACAGCAGGACTGTAAAATGCTAATGCTCACCATCATCACACATGCTTCTCTCTATCCAAATGCTAAAAGGGCCTTTTCACTGCCAGCGCTCTCACCTCCCTGAATACATCCACCACCACACCTCTGAAACGTGTTCTTGGCACGCAGAAAACACGCCATATAGCGTTTCAGATCTCTAGTCGATACCAGATGAACAGAAGACAAAGAGCAAAGAGTGGGAGTGTAGGAAGAAGTCTAAAACGTGGGAAGGAGAAAAAGCCAGTAATTCAAGCCTGTGGTCACTTATGCTGTTTCCTCAGCACCATTAACCACATGTGAATCGAGAGAGTGCTGCTGACCGTCTTTAGTAAGACCTGCTGGGAGCCCAAACATCATTAACTACTTCATCTGTTTGTCCTGCTTTACTGTCTCATCAGGAGTAGGGCCTCTCCAAAAATTCGACTTAATTTTTATATGCGCAAGCAGCCCTTTGAGTCTGGTTCCAGTTGCATCTTGTTCTTTCAGTGAGGTCTGGTGTGGGCAGCTCTCTCATATCAAAAAGCACGCCGCAAATCAAATCTTCATAAAATAAAACTGTCGACCAGCAAGACAACAAAGCCGAGGGAGGTTGTGAATCAACACACAACACAAAGTATTTGTACGCCTGTTGTCAATAAAAATGTTGAGCAATTTTTGAGTGACTCAGGATGACATTGCTGCATCAAGGCCGTCCCTCCCGAATAACAAAACACCAACAGGAATCACACATCAGGTTTCTGCATGTCCAGACCGTAGTGTGAAGTATTCACACTATTGACTGTTACTGTTGTTTTAAGTATTGATCGTAGCGTCAGTGAGATCAATGCCAAAAGACCTCTGATGGATGTTCAATCACCATTTACCTGCTTCTCTTCTGCTGCTCTGTGGCAATCACACCATTAAAGTCTTCGGAGAGACAGAGGGTGGATAAGATGATGACTGTCAAATGTATCTGAGATGTGTCTACACTCAGATGCAACTAGATGGTCAGCACATCATTCTAACAAGCAACAATTCAGTCTTTACATCAGAATTATCCTGTTGTCTGACAACAGAAAGAGAAAAATATTAAATGACGGCTTGCATATGTCAAAATACAACAACAACAAAGCTCTTATCTGCATTGCAGCAATTTAGTAAAGCAGCATTTATCTGCTCCCACTACAACTACTTTAAAAATCACACCAATTGTGACACTGAGACGTAGAAACCACACCGCCAACTAGTGTTTTGGCAGTGTAATTGCATAACACTGCAGCTAAAGATCAGCCAAGAATAAAAGGCTTTGGATGCAGCAAGTGTTCCAAAAGATGAACCTGTTACCACCTGTGATGTTATGTGTTGAATCATGAGCCCAAGGTGCTCAGAGGAAGGCAAACATTTGACATTGTCTAACTAAGAAATGCTGTTCCTTTTCTGCAGTGCAAAAACTAATAGTGCAGGTGACCTTTTGGTGCAATTGAGTCCTCAGAGATGCTCTGACATGAGACTCAGGAGAGGTGATGGAGTGGATGTGTGTTGCGTTTCTCGCTCCGTAGAGGTAAGGTAGGTAGGTCTTTTATCCTCCATCGCCACCATCCGCTCAGCAGAGTCTAGACCGAGCCGAGCCGAGCCGAGCTGGGGGATTCATAAAGTGCAACAAATGGAGACAAAATGCTTCCGGCTGCCCTTGACGGAGTGAAATGGATCATCTCTCTGAGTAATGGGTGAAATTTGATAGGGTCCTCGACTGGTCACGCAGCTTTGTCCTCTCCGGGCTGCAGAGGAGAGGAGACTTATTCTGCAACGTAATCCATCACCAGGAGCGGCAGCATTCAGCCGGATTGAACCCTGCCACATATTCAACAACTGCATTTGGGAAAAACAGTGAGAACTGCAGCCCAAGATCAAAAGAGGAATACCCTGAGAACATGCTGACCTCAGTCCAGTCGGTAGAATTATCCTCAATGTACTCAAATGATTGAAAGGTTAATGCTTCAATAAATGAAAGATGCAGGCAAACCTCTCCGGAATGGGCTCTGCATTCACCTGTGTGTCTGTGTGTGTGATCAGGTGCAGAGAAACTTATCTGGCAATCTACTCACGTACACACTCACCAAAAAAGAAAAGGCACTCTCAACTTTTGCTGCCAAGGGCAAAACTTGGCTGAGGTCGAGCTGGCTGAATGGCCGCATAGATATGCGTCAGTGTGTGTGCGTGTGTGTGTGTGCGTGTGTGTGTGTGTGTGTGTGACCTCTGCATCCTACAGGTCCGGCTGCGTGCTGCCACTGACGCGGTGCCAGCAGCCGGACTCCAAGTTGCGCCAACAGCCGCGCCGCGCCGCAGAGGAGGACCCGGTGGTCCCGCAACTCCGCGCGGCTGCGGAGCCGCGGACTTACCGCAGAATGTGATGTGATCCTGCGGAGCCTCGTTTGCCTACGCGGCGACGGAGGCGAGGAGATGCTGTTGCATGGTGGTCTTTTGCGGGCAACACGCCGCCGCCGCAGCCGCAGCCGCTGCAGCTGCTGCAGTCCGCGTGGATGCGCTGCGTGACGGCCCCGTTTGGCGTCAGATCGCCGCGAAATGGATCCTCGTCAGGTTG
Source organism: Mullus surmuletus (assembly GCA_903171835.1). NCBI lineage: Eukaryota > Metazoa > Chordata > Actinopteri > Syngnathiformes > Mullidae > Mullus > Mullus surmuletus. Next base: position 7,754 of record CAESWR010000864.1, read on the forward strand.
TTCCTCAGCTCAAACATCCCAACTCTGTCTCCCCTCGTCAGTCCCGAGTATGCAGCCTCCCCTCCCTCCTCTCCCTCTCCGCCGGGCTGGGCATGCCCAGTCTTCCTCCTCCTCCTCCTCCTCCTCCTCAACAGCAACTGCACCTCACTACACTCAGAACATGACCATGACTTTCCCCCCCCGTCATTTTTGCGCAAAGAAAGAATCTGCGCCAAACACACTCAGTGGGACAGTATTGGATCCTAACATGATGTTACTTGCAGCCCTGTGGTGGGAGCTGCTGGGGGGGAAATCGGTGGAAAAGTGCGGGAATTGGTGCTGAAATCTATATGGTTAGTCAGAGGTGTTTTGCATCACACCGCCCTCTAGTGGGCAAATGACAGACTTTGTATTTTGCCACTAACATGCTGTATCAACCATGTCAGTGGATGACTGTGTTTCATGACACACATAAACTTACTGTTTAAGGGCACTGCGAACAGCTTTTAGAAAAATTCCACCCGACAACTGCTGTCGACAATGCTCTGAAGATTCCCTGTGCCAAGTTTATGGTCTGTGAAATCACATTTCAAAAATCCTACATGGTCGCATTCATTGGCAGTCATTGCGGTGACAGTCTTGAGGGTCTTCACGGTCCACCAGGCCACAAGAATCAGTGAATTGGTCAATCAATAGTCAGTGGGCCCAGAGCTCCACCAAGTGGTCCAATCACTGAGTCTCGCTAAGATGCACGCAAATTTCATGTTTAGTGGCTTCGCCAAATAGATTAACCCGCAAATGGTTCTTAATATATAAAAAATGATTTTGCCAATTTTGAGGGAGAAAATGATTTAAGTGTTTTGACCAAATCCAAGATGGCGGTCGTATTAATCATTTTCAGTTTTTGTGATGTATTTATGCATGTAAAATCCTTGATTATGCAGAGCCTTTAATGAAATGATACTGTATGATATGAAAAGTTTTCTATTTGTTTTTTGTGTCTTTTTGCGGTTTTCTTCTCTATACATGAGGTTATGATATTTTCACTCCACACAACTGACGCTATACAACGTTCCCATGCCGTTGGAAGATGAAGTCTCCATAATAAAGACAGATGGTTCCCCTAAAATCTTCATTAGGATGTCAATAATTCTCACAAGTGTAATAAAGCAGGACAACATAAGAAATTAGAGGTTCATATTCAACATGACAGTCTGACAGTATATTTGCCCATTGCTGTTGTCTGGAAGTGTGAGAAGTAGAGGATGGATTTGTCATGTAGAGGATTGTTGTTTACCTTGTAGACTTATCATTTTTTAGAGTTTTAACTTCTTTGAGAGGATCGGTCTAAGATGTTTGATTTTAACACGAGAGGTTATCATGACTAGACTGTTTTGCTTGTGAATGGTATATTGTTGCATCTTTTTTGATCATCTAAAGGGTTAGGAATCTCAAACTAGGCCCCCCTCAAACAGCATTTTGCACATTGTGGGCCCCCTCAAAGCTAGAAACTGTCCTGACCTCCAGCACATTCCCTTCAGGAGGAAATATTCAAATTTCAGGGCAATTAGAGCCCTGGGTCAAAGGCCACCAAATAGATAGGAACACACAGGTTGGCCACTAGATTTGCACTTGGTCCTGATATCATGTCAATGATAGTATTGTGATATTGCACAGAGGGACTTTTGTTGATGCATCCCAAAGTGAGTGTTGGAGGTGATCAAGAGCTTTATTCTTATAAAAGAGGTTATTATCTCTTCTGTATTTTGGATGTTTATTCTCTCATCAAAGTATTTCACTACATTATTTGATTCCCATTCCCTTCTTCACCTTGACAGCAGGGACTGCTATCCAAGGCGCCAGACTGACTTGATTTTGCTGCATTGGGCTCAAATATCCTGTTTCTGTCTGCCATCTGCAGGAAGACAGCGGGACAGTCAGAGAGATGGACCTGTGGATAGGGCAGCAAGTGTCTACATCTTCGCTCTTATTAAACTTTCACATCACCTGCTTTGAAATTTGCTGCCTTTGATTTTTTATTAATTAACCAAACACAAAAACATGTAATAGCCTCACTCAATCTAACCCATTGCAAGATGTTAATTTCTATTTTGCAGTAGATTGAAACTTGTAAATCCGTTTACTTGGTTTCTTTCTTTAGTTAATCCCTTTTATCTTGATTAGATCTTGATTAGAATAAACATAAATGAATGTAGGAATTAGTATTAAGGGAATATAATTGAATTCGCATAAAATACGTCTTAGTGGAAAAGCCATATTCAAATTCAATAACTGTCTAAAAAGTTTGACAGTTTTGATATCTTTATGCTGTTTCTGCAGTTTTTCCCCTAAGAACAGTTTTTTTTCCATGTTACATTTGAAGATAGTTTAAGAAATGTGTATTTTGCGGCCGCAGTACCCACTGCATAGACACACTTAAACTGTGAGGAGCCAAAAATGTTTACAGACAAGTTTGCATGCAATTATTTACTCACAAATGACATATTCATATTTACACAGGAGGATTGGAAATAATGTACACCATGACAAAGTTTATGTTAATATTATATGATTCTTACTATTATGTTCCTATGTTCCAAATAAAGTGGCCGTGAATGACATTGCAACAGGAGCCAATTGCATCACAGTGAACCTTGTGCTTGTCTGGTCACCTTCGCTGTCTCAACATGGTCTGCTCAGTGCTGCACAATCTGGAAAGTTACACAACTGAACACCTTACTGAACATACCCAAAGTGAGTCAGTGTACTTTTGCACAGATTCCAACATTATGTCAGCAAGAGATTGCAGATAGCGTGATCGCATATGGAGTTAGCCAACAGAGATAAGGATGACTGCACAGATTTGTGGTGGGCATGTGAAAAACCAGAAGCCGCCTTTTAAGATCTAAATCTGACAAATAAATTGCATATCACATTTGTGTTCATGTAAACAAAGACACTTAAATGTTTCATGCACACTCAATACAATAAAATAAAATGATTACAATTCAGTTTTGTAAATAATTTTCTTTAAACTGAGCTGTGTAATTGATGTTATTTTCAAGTACATTTTGATAAACTGAAGTATTATATGGCTGCATTTATATACAGTATTTCACCATTAACCACCTTATCTTTCTCCAAAAACCTTGACATTTGCAGCTATTTCTTTTGTAAACTGAGGTGAAGGTTATACACAAGATTTCCTTGTAAAGTATGATAAATATTCACAGTCAAAAGGTCATAAATATCAGCAGATGGACCCAGATGTGCCAGGTCATGGAGTCCAAAGGAGCTTGTTTTTTCCCCTCAACTGTCCACAAACCAGACATTAAATATACAAACACAATTACATGTATTCATGTAAAGCACTTTATTCTACAGACATTTGCGGAGTAGATTTGCACAACATGCAATTTTCTGTAAACGACTGGATTTCCTTTAATACTCTGATTAGTACTAATGTTTTGACTGGGAAAATCAAAGTTGTTAATATCTTACAATTTCTGATACAAAAAAACTATTATATAGAGTATAAATTGAATGTAATTTTTGAAGAATGGGATGTGAATCGATGTTGTATTCTCTGATCAAAGATGAGTCCTCGTCCAACGCTGATCCTGGTGGAGACAGTTATTGTGGGCGTGGATAACAGCACCTACTGATAAGACGTCATCACTAAGGCCCGCCCCCGCCCTCCATCACCACTATCACTATAGACACAGCTAACGTGCTCTCAGCGCAGGAAGTCAGGAAGGCTTTCCTTTCACAATAAGTGTACTGAGAAGTAGGCTGGCTGTCCTAATTAAGAAATCATTGAGTCTTTGCTCTAAAAAGATCAAATGTGTGCAAATTCCATTTCATATATGATATTAAAATGTTGACAGACAGCTCTATCAAGTTATGACAGATTGCACAGCCTGCACAACATCGGTGACACAGAAGAGGAGGAAAAGGATTGTGCAAAAATATGTGCAGCGCTTGTTTAAAGTCTCACCATTTTATCTAGTACACATGCAATAGAAAAAAAGAAACAACACTGAGACTTAGTAATAATATGTTTCACACTGGTCTTCTCATTTGCTGCGTCATCTTTATTTGTTTTGAAAGTCCGGGCCGGAAGTGAGAGTATAAATCGTTGTCTTGGCCGCCGCGCGCTCAGCCAGTGACAGTGGGAAGTGTCCTCGGTGCCGCATCCTCCACTCTCCGCGGTCTCTCCCCGGTCTCTCCCCGGTGGAAGCAGCTAAAAGCAGCTGGACAAACGTGCCGCAGACGGATTGTAGCCACCGCCGAATCCCCGCCGGGTCTTTTGGAAACCATCTTTTATCCAAGATTCACCCCCCTCCCCACCACACACACACACACACACACACACATCTAAAATGAACGAGACGGAGCTGGCGCTCGCAGAGTACGATTTCGAGCGACGTTTCGACGAACGACTGGCTCTGGAATGGATGCAGGAGAATTGGTGAGTTGGGCACAACGTTGAACTCTCGGAAATACTTCTCAGTGTTGTTGGAAAATGTCAAGCATGGTCCGGCTCATCCTCCGCTCCGCCGGGGTGCGCCGCCCTCCGGCCAGCGCCGGTACTGCTCGTGCTGTCACGGCTGCGCGCCATGCGGACGCGCTGTGTGTCTCTGCACATATTCCTCTGCCTCCGCGTGTTTTTCTGCGCATCTTTATGCGTTGAAGGTTTTTTTTACGAGCAACAAGGAAGTTCCAGAGCAAGAGGAAGCCACCGGCTGCCCGCTTTTATTCAAACGCCCTTGAGGATGGAGGATCTGACCACGTCTGTGCTCCCATAGGCCAACAGATAGTGTGCGAGTCTGCAGACAAATCAAGCCAAGCCTTCCATCACTAATGTGGAACCACTGATAGCATGTCCCTTGTTGTCCAATGAGATGTGCCATGGAGGAGGTGTGTTACTCTCCAGTAACCTAGTCAGACCACATTTTTTAGCTGAGTGAAGCTGTGTGTTTCTATTGCAGACGCCAACGAGCTGTAAAAGACATTGTAACCTGTTTCAGGCTCTGCAGAAACCCTCGGTGAGGGGCCAGTGTAGCTGGGCCGGCGGTTTTTGAGGTACTGCTGAATTGCTGAACAAGTTTCGCTACAACGGCATTCTAATCTGATGATGTGAATGAACTGCAGTGGTGATTAAAGCAATAATAAGATGAATACATAAGGGGGGAGAAGAGGGTGTTGCTGACAAAGTCCTCTCCAGCAGCCCCCCCCCCCCCNNNNGTGCTGCCTATGAAATAGCAGTAAGCCACTGTGCATCACACCATCACTGTAGACGAGAACTGTGCCAAGAACTTCCTCTTTCTAAAAGTACACATATTCTTTGTTCAAGTAGAAGCAGAGATGCCCAAAGTACTGGTTCTCTGCTGGAATCTTTGTTTGCACATGTATGTTTTATAGGTGAAGGGGGGTGGGGGGGCAAAATCCCGCATGGTTCAGCTCCACAGTACAAAGCACAGTCACAGCAACCGGCCGATCAGATCTGTGATTGCAGCATAACAGATTAGGGATGATACAGTTTGTGCTGACAGTTCTGTAGTGAAGCCATGAAGCCGCNNNNAAAAAAAAAAAAAAAGAAAATGCTTGGTACAGTCTGAGCATGACGGTCGACACTACAAATGATCATCTTTCAGCATACATGGAGCACCTCTGCCCCCAGATATTTCAGAAGAGCATTATTACACACACATACACATACACACACACACACACCCCACACCACACAGGGCAGTGTCGTCTGTCAGTCTCATATCAGCTTTTCTTTTCAGTGATCTGACTCTGTCTCTTCCCAACTTCATTTTATTGATTGCAAATTGGGAAACTAACGTCCTGCAGCAGCAATTTCTGCACAGAAAGGAGGAAATAGTGTATCATTTTATCCCTCAGTGTGTTGAACCCCCGAGAGAGGCAGCAGGTGCTCAACAGCAGAATATTTAGTCTCTCAGCAAAGAGTGCATTGATTTCTCTGTAGCTCGTCAAAACTTTACATGGCAAAACAATGGTGTCTGTTTGCAGAAGGTTAATTTCTGTGGTTCGTCCAGGTTTGTCCTGAAGGTGCAGTCAGCGGACTTGGCGGCAGTCCGAAGCCCTTGAGGCCTAATTGGGTCAAGCAGCATCAGCGGCTGCATCAGCATCTATTCAGACCATTGTACCAGTGTGGATTAGGCATCTGCTCTGTTTCCACCTCAAACATGCAGATTCACAGATGTAAAGCCAGCACGCAGGACTCTTGTATGAAGACCCGGTTTTGAAATGTCACAGCGTGCTCAGGGGGTCTTGCACCTGTTTATGCAGAAACACCGGAGATGATTTTAACTAAACCGGGTGGAGACGTGATACAGGGGTCTTGAGGAAAGACCCTTTAAAGTGAGCTAGATCTGTTATTTTTCTTTTGGAAATGGACCTGTGTAATAGACTGGATGAGTGGCTGCTGATGTTCCAGGTGTAGCAGCATCCAGTGTAATTTGTCTAATCACCCCGAACTGTCAGTTACCGTGTCAACAACAAATCCCTGTTAATCCTTTGCAACGAGTACAACGGTGGATAAGTGTGTGGCTACAGCCGGTTTGCAAAACACTGGTGGTTTTACCTTCATCCTGCGTAAAGTAAAGTCTGCCCATGTGTGTGTGACAGTTGGATGTCTGTGTTTGTTTGTCTTTAATTGTGCCCGTCTGGCCTGTTCACCCTAATTGTGTAATATTCTTATGCAACACAAGGACATCTGTGCGAGCATCAGGTCCGAGTGAGGTGATTTATGGCTCAGCAGAACTGTTGGGAAAATCGCTTTGCCTCTTCAACATTGATAAGTTATAGGAATCATTTCCCATGGTCAGCAGTAATAATCTGCTTTTATGTTACTTTCAATATTTGCACAACTACTTGCACAGAGCATTCCCAGGTCAGCTTGATTTGAAAATACATTTATGTGACAGTATGACGTTAATGGTGTGTAGGAAATTATGGGTGGCTTTTCCTCACAATTTGATGTTGTTTTGTTTGCTTTACCAACCTAACAAGCCTTTTGTTTAGTCCAGTTTCCTTCTTTATACTATTTGAGATATACAATGACCTGGATGACTGAGGATATCCCCTAATATAGTACAAAGACAAGTCCCAGTCTGAGTAGAAGCAAGGAAGAATAAAAGTATAGTTGTAGTCAGAGCAATTAAAATGAGACCAAGATGAAACAAAGATGAGACAAGAATCACTAAGAAGTAACCAAAATCAAAAACCTGGGACAAGGTCCAGCAAGTTGATAATAATTGCAAGAATAATAATCTGACATAAATGAGAACAAATAGTCAACCTAGATTAAAATAGAAAAATAATAATCCCAAAGTAAACAAATAAATCACTAAAAAACAACAAGGAATATTGTCTTCAGACCTAAACACAACAAATGGGACACAACAACTGCAGCTCAGCCCGCCGTGCCTTAGCAAAATGGATAAATAAATACGTCTTACATTTTCATTTACTCAGAAATCTCTTGAATGTTATTCCATCGTACATCCTAAAATAGGTCCCACCATATATTTTTCCCTATGTTTTCAAAACAGTCTCCACGGTAGGCTTTTAAAAAAGCATTTTTTGCATCCACATGTGGATGAGCTATTAATTATTTTTACCTCACTGAGTCCATAAGTGATTGTCTCTTCCTCAGGGTGCCATTGCTTCACAAAAACATTGGGTTTCTCTCTGATTGCCAGTTTTACAAGTTAAAATGATATGGAAATGGAGCAACAGAACAGACATTGTCTTGCCAGCAGACCTCACCTGACCTCATCTGTTTTTCCGTTCTCCACAGGAGCAAGGCGTTCATGTTCTGTGGCCTGTATGCTGCGCTGGTGTTCGGCGGGCAGCATTTCATGAGGGAGAGGCCCAAACTGAACCTGCGGCGGCCGTTGGTGCTGTGGTCACTCAGCCTGGCCATCTTCAGGTGAGTCACAGTCCTGTCAGAAGCCCAGAAACAAGACTTGTGATTTCTTTTGTCAAAATGCAAAGGTGAGAGGACTTGAAACCGGCCTTATTCGTCAGAGGAGAGGGGGTTGTTTATTATACTTTCAGGCAAAGCTAATGTCACATTATGGTGAGGCACTGTGAACAGCAAATTACAAAATCATATCTATTTTACGGAATTTAAATCTGAAACCCTTATTGTAGTTACTGTCTGTTTGATTGCATCCAAAGATGATCCCAAATTTCAATGATATCCAGTCACCAAACACCAGTCTCACTTTCACATTCAAAGTATCTTCTACTTTTTGAGAAACAGACATGGGAAAAAAGGCCAAACATGCTGTCTGCTGTGCTCTGTAATCACTTCCAGGGGAGTTTGTAGCGATTGTGACCCACTTGGCAGGTCGCAGCAGGGGGTTGTGAAGGGGGGCGGGGCTGGGGGACGGCGGCCACTGTCATGACTGGGCCGTGCTGATCACCAACCGCTGCCGAAACCTCCCTCTAATCTTAATCCTGCCACAGTGGGCTACAACCTGGCCTATCCACCTCTCAGCTGTTTGCACTCAGGTCCTCACCGGGGATCCAGTCCTTACCCGATGCACAACACAGTGCCTGTGCTTGAGAATTGTTTGTATAATCCCTCTCTGGTGGAGGAAAGAATGTAATCCACTGTTTTGGGGAGCGGGGCAGCAAAAGCCTGGTTTCATTTGGATTGTTGGACAGTGAAAGTCCTTCCTGCAATTGCTCCGGATGTGATGAGTCATCCTCCAGGGTCAGTTTGAGTCTCTGTGGATGTTGATTAATGTAATGGAGCTGTGGAGAGGCAGATGAGCTTGGATCTCCTAACATGTGTCTTACCAAACATTTGTTGGATTGTATGGAAACAAAATAATTTCACATCACATTATTGATATTTGATATTTGATATGAGAGATTTGTTTCTTTGTTTTTCGTCGATCTAAACTGGAAGGTCCATTATAATGTCTGCCTGCTCAAATTGGGCAAAAACGTTGATAAAAAGGTTTCAAGAAATGTAAAAAAATTTATATTATGTAGTAGAAATGTTCAGGAAAGAGGAAAGAAAGAAAAAATATATTTCCAGCTGTTTTCTGACAGTTTTATTGACGATAAATCAGAGATTTAAAGTACAACAAAAGTAAGTGGGTGCAGTAAGAATGTTGCCAATTTGAGGTGCTTTTGTTCGGAGAAATGTGAGAAAAATCCCAGAATCCGTGAAGTTTAAGACGTACGTCTGCTCCTCCTCCAGCATCATTGGCGCGGTCAGGACAGGAATGTACATGCTGCACGTCCTCACCACCAGCGGCTTCAGGCAGTCGGTGTGTGACACCAGCTTCTACAGCGCCCCCATCAGCAAATTCTGGGCCTACGCCTTCGTCCTCAGCAAGGCTCCAGAGCTGGGTAAGACTTCCTGCCTATGTACACATTTTAGCTACATTCAGCCACGTAACGCAATCATCTGCTCACCTCCGTCAAAATAATCCCTGAAATGGAAGCGGTGATACCACAGAATTCTAAAAAATGCTGCTTACATCAGAGTTGCACACTGCATCAGGTTTCACTTTCACGTTTTATGCCCTCTGGATGTGTTTCACTGGAGCACTTCCTGTAAATTTAACAGCAAAAACAATTAAGCTGAGAGCTGCATCTATGGGCACCGATGGTGTCTCGCTCTCTGTACAGTAATCGAATGGAGGCGAGAGCTGAGCCAGGAAGTTCCATTAGAAATTGATAGATGGAGATGAGAAGGGTGTCGTCAGACTCCTCCTCATCTCTACCTGCTGGTTATATTTGCGTTGGTTTGCTCTGCCCATGGTTCCTTCTGGTTGGGTTTGTGCGTTAAGACACAAAGCAGAAGTTTCTGCCTGGCATTCTCTGTTTGAGAGGTAGATTTACAGAGGCCACTGTGTGATGGAGAAGTCCCTTTCACCAGAAAAGTATTGTACTGGAAAAGTATTTGTTTGTATTTAGGCTGAGTATCAGTTGATCTGAACTGTACAAGTGACAATATGACACTCGAGCTTCACTCTGTAAAACCAGGAAATGACAGACAGACTTCAAATGTCTGCAATGGAATCAATCAAAGGTTCGATCATTGTTGAGTGCGACAAGAGAAAGGTCCAATGAAAGTTTCTGTGGTGTCAAATGTGGGTTTCCTGCAGTGACTTCTTAGTCAGAGAATCACCAGACTGACTTGCTGTCTGTCTTCTCTCCCAGGTGACACCGTTTTCATTGTCCTGAGGAAGCAGCGCCTCATCTTCCTGCACTGGTACCACCACATCACCGTGCTGCTCTACTCCTGGTACTCCTACAAGGACCAGGTGGCCGGCGGAGGCTGGTTCATGACCATGAACTATGTGGTTCACGCGCTCATGTACACCTACTATGCAGCACGGGCGGCCGGCATGCGGGTGCCCCGCCCCTGCGCCATGATCATCACCGCCACCCAGATCATGCAGATGATGATGGGCCTGGCCGTGCTGGGCCTGGTGTATCGCTGGCTGCACGAGGTGCGCTGCCCGTCCTACCTGGACAACATTGTGTGGGGCACACTCATGTACTTCAGCTACCTGATCCTCTTCGGCATCTTCTTCTACAACACTTACCTCAGGGGCTCTTCCGCCGGAAAGCGGTCCAAGGCCGAGTAGTGTGTTAGTGCTCTGTGGTCAAAACGTGCCATAAGTTGGAGATGGCAAGGGGCCATGAATGTGTGAGTCGCACTGCTGCGTCTTCCTCTTGTTATAACATTTTCACTTTTATATAGATATCTGTAGCTCGAAGAAGGAAGGATCAGCTGATTTAGAGGGTTAGGAAGGAGGGGGCGTGGCATAAATAATGTAACTGCACTGACATCAGGTAAATGATTGCCTTGGCTGCTATGAGGACCAAGCATGATTAGCTTAGACTTAATTGTAAAGGGAATTTGGGGAACAAACGCCTCAGAACCTGGTTGTTTTAGAGAGCTTAGGAACAAGATTTTACAAACTTGTTCAGCTCATGTCTCACTGCCTCCATCTCCACAGTATTGAGATGTTCTTTGTGAAGGAAAGTTGGCAACAGTCACCACCCATCAGTCAAACCCGTGCATTGTTATGTTTTATACAAACCATTACTTAAGGTGGAAGGCCGAAATATCGGACTACATTTTTTGTAGCAAAGTGGTGACGACACAAACATTGATCATTGATTGGCAGGTGGTTCCTGTTGCCAACTTAATTGTCTTTTTGAAGCCACCTCGCAGCTCTTATGCTTTTTTGGTGAAGATTCTCACTCATCCAGGACATGGTATCCAAGGAGGCTGTTCAACTCAACTAGACTTTGTTTGTTTTTTTTCTTGATATAATGTGGTTTTTCCTCCAGAAAAGCTGATAAAGCTTGACACCGCGTATCACTTATCACACAACCAAGAAAAGAAAACAAAGTCCTGTTGGTTTGAACCTACTTTTGTTTTGGTTAGACACGTCCTGTAATCAGGAACATCCTGAAGACTCAGCAGACCACCTCCTGTCTGATATATTGAGGATGATGACTCCTCCGCGCACTGATGGAAAGGAAGCTGGGGATGTTTTTTCTTACTTACTCTTAGTGCACATACAAACACACACACTGTTTTTCAGAAAAAGGATCCGTTGGTCTGCTCTCTCCGGTCAAGCGCCTCACAGCCAGTCACTTCCGGGAAGTGGGATGCGAAATATGTTTTGCATGCATGCCCGTGAATGAAGCTGTAGCCCCCCAGTTACCTGCCAAAATGAACCCCAGATTTGCATTTCCATCTTTGTGGTTTTAAAGAGCTATAATCAGTATGCTGGCAGCCACTAGAGGCCTCCACAGAACACTGCTGCTTCTGCAGGCCCCATAAAAGTCTTAAATCATTGAGGTTTTGGCCTTAAAATGTCTTTTAAGTCTCTCTTTTTAAATGTGTTTTTGTATGTGATTTTTGTGCAAATGTTGATGGACACTGCAGCCCACTTAGAACTTATCAGAGCCTGTGTGTGTGTTTGTGTGCGCACTAGTGTGCTGCCCTAGAAGTTAATCTATAGTCGATCTATTTTAGCTAAAATTAGCTGAGATCTGGCTCCAGAACAATGTTCTGCTTTGTCCGTCTCAATGTGAGAAAGGCCATAATTACGTTGATAATTGTCTTAAAGTCTTAAACCGAGCTTGGTGAAGGGAGCAGATGATGCTCCTATCAAGTGTTTCACAAAGGGAAATGGCAGCCTCACATCCAAGAAGGTGTCAGGGGCTTAAAAAAAACAGTAAAAGAGCCATGACATGATTTGAGGTTGTTGCGACTGCAGAGCATCTTGTCCTGCTGTTCATTTCTTGTGTAATATTTGCAAAAATATGGCATTCAGTGAACTTCGAAGAGGAGCATTTAGTACTATTTGTGTAGCAGATGAGATTTTAGAATGCAGTTCAGTCTTTGTGATGTTCCATTTTTGTGACCCTATTACCTGAAAAAGAGAGTAGAAAAACAAGTTGAATCAGCTTTCTCCACCTCAGTTGCATCTGCTCCGTCCGAACAAGAGGGAGAAGCTTAATTATGCCCATGTGTCGCTATTATTTAAACTGTATATTATATTGTACTATAGGACTTATATTGAAGCCAAGTCTTAAATATTAATTCAAAATTACTATCATATCAAATATTCTTTTAATATATGCGAAAATTAAGACGACAAACAATTATCAGTAACTAGATGCTAAATCCAGTTCAATAATTGTATCCAGAGGGACATTATTATCATGATTTTATTTTTGATACTGATTGATTCTGGTATCATAATAATGCATTTTTCTGGAGTGAAATAAACAAAGCGGCCCTATTGATCAAAAAGTTTCAGTAGCGCTTTGGTGCTCCATTTTTCCAAGTTATAATTGTGCTTTTGTATGATGCTTTTTATTCTTGTGTTGTGTCATGTTTGGCTCCCTGTAATCCAGACAGCCACTTGCCATCAGTTGTTATCTCTCCTATTCTGTGATGATCCAATGTGAGCACTTCCACCAAAGAGTCTTTTTCCTAATTTTTTTTTTTAAATGTCGGAAAAAAAATATGCAAAAGAATCTATTTGTACCCCTAAATTTGTATTTTCCTCTCTCCCTCTCCTGATATGGGTTATTATAACAAAGCCGTCCCGACACTGATGCTGATTTACTGTAAAGTGACACTGATGCTTCTGTGTTACCACACTTCACATAATCTTAGGTGCTTAAACAGAAGGTAACAGTCCTCACTGAACGAGCTGCTAAACCGTAAGATACGTGACGACATGTCCTCTGTAAATAACTAGTATTTATTTTCTTAATATATAACATGCTCACACAGACCTGAAGTAGACGTGTTTGTTGTAGACGGAGCCGTTAGTCGCTTCCCCTTGTCTCCTTGATCCCTTGCCTCTTTTTAGCTTACGATATTGAGAATAATTGTGATTTAAGCCATGAATGTCCAGAGCAGCTTTAATTTTTTTGTTGCATAATTTCATACCATCCTGTTTTCTCTAGAGAAGCCTGTTTGAGGTGCTTACGAAGGCTCATAGCTGATAGATGACGGGCACATACTGTACGTCAGCTGTAGTGACCTACAAATATTTCTTGAGAGGGATCGCAGCTTGTGAATTTATCCATTTTGTTGTGTCTAACCACTATTACTATATGTTCCAATTCACGGCAGCCTCTTTTCCGTGGACGTTTACAGATCCCAGTCATAATAAGTGTGCATTACTGTCCTTGCATCAGTGATTTTGTGATTACTGTGGTTGTTGTTTTTTTGGTTATGTTTGTTTGGCCTCTGGGCACTCTGCTGCAAGTGTGGCAGTGAAAAGGGATTTTTTTTTTTTACAGCTGAGATCGGTTGATTTACACCACCGACGTGCTGCCTGAAAAGGTTTTCAAAGCTGTTAGTTTACTCGCAACACTGCTAAACTAAAACCCTCTGACTGTAATTCCAATAATTGTTGTTGTCATTTGTGTGCCAAACAATGTCACTTTTCTTTGTCATGAAGTCAGTGCAAGCGCTTTCTGTTGGTTAAGTTTCCTGTTGTAAAAACATCAATCTGTGGTTTCACCCCCTGTGGATTCTACTGTCAGCTGAAGGGAAATGACTGTTCAAGGGCTTTGTAATAAAAAAAAAAGGTTACAAATAAACCTATTCCAGTTTAAAAAAAGTCATTCTTTTGTGTGTTGATGTTTCACACCCTGGACTGACACACTTTTGGTCATAGGACTGACATACTACTTCGTATTTGATGGTGGAATATACTGTACATCTTATTATGTGACACCTCCACAAAGGAAAGACATCCAGTGCAACTCCATTTAAACATTTGTCAGTGTGTTCAGATCAATCTCTCCTGCTTTGCGGCAGCCTCGTCTGAGCCAATGACTGTCCCCTCTGAGATATGAAGAGCTGGAGGGAGGTGGGTTGACGAGAACAAAGCTTTCTCTGTTCAGCACATTCATCTCGAAACTGTGGGTGGTCACACCAGAGGACCCAAGGAAACACCAGGACCAGCAGAGTAAAGTACCTGCTTAGTTCGCCAAGGAATTGGGGCCACAAGAGCAGTTGTGGTATCAACCATTAATGCTTGTACCCAAATGCAAATATTATAACTACTATAACCCACAAGCACATTTTTTTACTTCAGGAGACCCTTTACACTAACCTTGTGATACTTAGTGGGACCATGAATCCAGATAAGGAGCTGCCCCAACCACTATGGCTTACATAAACTTGATTCTTGCCCTTAAACTAACACCTCAAGTGTCACTTAGATTGATGGATATGCATTCCAGTGACAATTACGTAACCATAGAGCACTATGTCCCTTTCTACCTCTGCGTCTTAAACTACCTATAGCCTCATGCGATCAGTTGGGCATAGTCACGTGGACCATGTACTTTACATTGAGTGTCAATTAACAGCAAATAACATGTCATCATTAAGAATATCAACACCGATTTTGTAGAGTGATCTATTTTACGTGTGATACCTTCATTTTGGCTGTTTAGTCTGAAAATCAGTCCAAATTCTGAAAAGACAATTAAAAGATAATTAATAGAGAGATAAATAATCAACATTTATGGTGAAACAATTTGTCACACTGGTTTCGCAGCAGCCAATCTTGTGCTCTGAAAAAAAAATCGCCAATGAAAATGTTATCAGCTTTATCTCTACTGCCTCGTTTGTATTTCCAACTGACTCTTGTCTTGATACACTAAACATAAATCTCCCTGTCGACACAAATCTCTAGATCAGAGGTCACCACCATGGTGTCCGTCAGCACCAGGTAGCCCCCAAGGACCACATGAGGTGCCCGAAGGCCTGTTGACAAATTAAATTTTCTTCTGTCGCTATTCTTTTTTTAATCACATTCACATTTATATAGATTTGATATAATAATGTTTATTATACATGAAGTTTAGATAGGTTTATTGGAACTCTGACCTATTCTAGTTCAAAGGTCAGAGCATATCTTTTATTCCAGAAGAGTATATGGTAAACTGGTAGTGCCAAAGTGTTTGGTGCCCCCTTGTGGCAGCAGGCGGCTGACACAGTTGGATGTTTCAGCCAATGTGGCAGCCAAAACATCACAGACGCCTTTTATTCCAGACTTAAACACAGTTAATTGGAAGCAGCTGTGGGGAACCCTCTGCAGCCCTTACACACGAGCAGACACGTGACGATGCCTTCAGGTTCGCTCGGAAATGTCACAACCTAAGGACTAATTATCAGTAAAATGTGGTTTAAACACCATGAAACGCTTATTATTACTATCATTTTGAGGAAAGACGTCCATGACTTTACGCATACAGCATAAAAGCGTTGAAGGAGGTTCATGAAAGAAAAGTGTTTTCTTTACAAATACAGGTTACCAAAATAGACGCGAAAGCAGCATCTCCTCTTTGCCGGAAAACATTCCTGACTTGGCAGAGGAGGGGAGACATGAGATCCGACCTCCTGCAGAGATCCACGTGTGATGTATCTGCTTTTTGCGGAGGAGGTGGGAATCCATGGCGAACCTGGTGTGAACACACACTGCGTCACTGAGCAAGAAAGTGTCCTTCCAGGAACAGAAAGTTGCGCGTGTTGTGGGCGGAGTTTGGGGAGTTTGCGGCGTCGAGTGGCTCTCAACCAAACTACCGCAGATGCTGCAGGTGATGAATGGAGTCGCGTCTCCATCTGGACCCCAGGCGTCCGTTGTCCGGAGCTGGACAGGTGAGCTCGGAGCGACCTTTTGGCCAACTTTTGCTGTAGTTTGGAGGAGCTGAGATGAAGCGCGGAGCCTGAGGAGCCTGAGGAGCCAGCAGAGCCAGAGGTAGGACGCAGCTTCACGCTCGCTCCGTGGAGCCCAGAGATCAGCTGCAGACTGGAGACACGCCGCCCTGCAGGGAGAGGATGCATCGAGAGGGCATGTTGTTCCACACTGGGTCTTTAGGTTCACTTTGGTCCGTTATTTAGGTTGAGAGTTGTTGGAAAACTGTTGTATTTACTTTTCACAACTATTTTCCCCACATTGAATTCTTGAAGAAATTGGGAAAAAATGCTTAGAAATCTCACAGACCCTTAAAGACATCATTTGCCCATTAAAAGACTGCACAGATTTTAAATGTTCAACAATTTCGAGGAAAGATACTTTGGCGAGCTTGTATGTTGGTCCATTCAAGATGACTCCTGAAGTTGCTGGAACATTTAGACACAATTTTTCATCTTCTGATGGGCTTGATTATTGCAGAGTGTGTCCATCATGGTCTGTGCGACTTGTATTGCAAACACCAAATCGAGTGAGTTTACAGAGAATTCAGTGTTTCTTGAGTCTTCCTGAAAAACAGCCCCTCTTGCCGCTGTCAGCGCCCAAGTGTTTGATTTTCAGTGCCCTTTGAACAGCAACTTTGCAGAATTATTTGTTTGAAAAGGTCCAGGAAGAGCCTGATTTGTGTCAACATGTGAGATAAGGGTGTGGATTTTAGGCAGATTTATAAGTTTGGAGGCTGAGATAATGTAAACTGAAATCAGATATACTGAATATAAGTCTGCAACTGTCCCAAAGTCCTATTGGGCCCCCCAATCGTCATTTCTGACCATGTATAAAGTGAAGAGGAATAGTAGAATCAGCTCCAATGTTCCGTGCTACTGACGGAGATGGTTTCTGTTGCTGTGCAGAGCAGAGATCTCCAGGCAGTCGTCATGTCCCTATGGATGATTCTACCCGTCAGTCTGCCCGTCTTCACCATCACTGGAATATGGGTCGTGTAAGTATCTTGTTTAGCCAGAGTTTGTTGCCTTTGAATGAAGGAGATAACTGCATAAAGAACCGTCACAGGATTGCAGAATGCCTGCAGTATTGTCCAGATATCGTTGAATCAAAGTGTTTTTTACACAGCAAATTTCCAACTGTTCTAAGATATAAAGGTCTGTCACCATTGTGGACATTCAGTCCTTAATTTGTGACCACGCGTATCGTCTTGAAAGCCGTTCACATTTCTCGTTCTAAACACCACTGAGCTACATGCGTGCAACCAAAACTGCGTCCTCAGCAGCCAGGACAGATGGACAACATGTTTTAGGCTTTTGTCACCAATGCCAGCTCGTGGGCAAAGAGGAAATGTTTGAGTTTGAAAATGAGCGGAGCAAGATCTATACTGAACAAAGGCAAGAAGCAAACGTGCTTACTTGTTTTATCTGAGGGGTGGAAATGGATGACTTAATGTGTCATTCAGTTGGGAGAGTTTGTTTTCGTCTTCATAGCTGATTGCCAACAAAAAAAATTTCTCCCGTACGTAAATCTGCTCTGTCCACTTTTCTGTGGTAAGTGTCCGTGTCAGAGCTTCCTCTGCATAGCTGCATCCTCAGAGTTTGCCGCCTCTGCCGCTCCTCATGGAGGCAGACGGCAGAATGATGTTTTTCTGGTGAGACTGAGAAGACAGAGCTGCTCCGGCTACGGCCGCGCTGCATCTGTCACAGCAGCAGAAGATGACCGGTGGTCACGCCGGCTGAACGGCTTTAGGAAAGCTAACAACTCTTATTAATTAACAAACTGCTTCATCTCCACTTGTAAGTTACATGAAGTAGGAACAAGTTATCATCCTCTTTGTCTGAGACTTGGTAAGATGTCGACTGAGCATCTCTTTTTGAAACATCCTCTTGCTGACACCCGGGAAAGCCCAGAACTTCATCCGACCTCAGTGACAGAATTACTCCTCAGCACCTTAAGTCTGTAATCACGCCTGGCAAAGATAAACCTTGTTTGAATCTTTCTTCTTTTAGTCCACTCTCAGGAGATAAACAAGATAAACCTGCCGTTTGACAGAGGAGAGGGGGGTGATCTTGTTTGGGGATTTGGACTTTAGTACAGTGAGCCCACCCTTTCATTTGCTGGGAAAAGTTTCCATATTGGAGGAAGATGACTTTGTGTGTGTGTGGGGGGGGGGGG
>CAESWR010000864.1:58032-70174 GCA_903171835.1 Mullus surmuletus
AAAAAAAAAACATGTCTCCATCACCCACCGGAGCAAGTTCGTCCTCTGCGCGCCGGAACGATCCTAATCCGAGAGAATATCTGTAATCTGATTATTATCGGATCTGGAGGACAATGACGGCTCCAGTTGACGCGCACACGGACACCTCTCAGCCTCCTTTGTGTCGTTGCATTTCTGCTCATCTTTCGCCTCTTTCTGGGGGCCTGTTGACGATTAATGTGGGATGGTGTTGTCAAGCACCCCCCCTACACACACACACACACACACACACACCACCTCCCCTCTCTCTCATACACACACGCTCATATTCTTCCATTATTTTGAGGAGCCATGGAAGTGATGCAGCGCCTGTGCGCAAACGCCCATTTTTCATCGTCCGCCGAACCGGGCTGCTTATGTGACACATACGGGCCGCTCGGTAATCCGCCCCGGGGTCAGTGCACCGGGGCTGCGATCCACTTTGGCTGCGTGGAATCCTGGTCGACATTGAACGCAAACATCGAGGCTTTGTGGTGAACCTGCGGTCGGTGTGATGGAGGCTGGACGGGACACACCTCTCTGTGCACGGAGACGCAGCTGGAAGCCATTGGAAGAAGCGGCCGTGTCGGTCTGTGGGTGTCTGTGCGAGGGGGGCTGCCTTCGTCACAATGAGAAGAACCGGCCGTGCAGCTGCATCCATCACACGTTGAGCGTGCGGTCTGAAAACCCCCGCTAAACCGAAACCAAACCAAACCAGAGTCATACCTGAAATAAATCTTACACATCTTACGTCTCGACAGTTTGTCAGTTTTTTTTGTTGCCACCAGAAACAGGAAGTTGCCGAGATAGGTCGAGGGGTGAAAGAAGGGATGGTGTTGAAGGTTAGGGTATCGGTGAAACACAAACTGAGAAATTAGGGTCTTGATTCCAATTTTAATGTAACAGCTCATTGCAGTCAGCGTGTGTTTAACCCCTTTCAGGCCAAATGTCAGTCCAGTTGTAAAGTGTGTTGGAGATGCAACACCATTATTGCAAGAACTTTCCTTTGAAGTTTCAAAGTCTTCAAAGTCTTTGTCTTAAATCCCAAGAAACGCTCCAGTGTGGTTTGTTTGTTTAGTTCTTAGCATTCTCCAAATCGATTCGCCACGCATTTTGCCGGCATATTGTCCCACTCAGACGACCGTACGAGTTGTTTGTGCCGACAGACTGGGTTTGAAAAACGATCATTTTGGTTCATTGTGATCATCATTCTTTTCGCTCAAACGATGCAACATGTGAACAAGGAGTTGTTGAGTTCAAGCCTGACCCTCGTCCTCCAGACCTTTAATTGGGACAATCACTCATCCCGGTCCGGTCGGCATCCTCATTGCGTCATCACTTCCACTCCCGGCTCGTCCAGCGTCGGCGTTATGAAACGGCTCCATGCTCGACCACCTCACCCATCGCCGGCTGATGAGCGGTCGCCTCACATGGGCTCCGGTCCAGAGGTGACGGCACCCAGCTCGGAGTTTAGCTGAGCACAAACACTCTTCAGCAGCAATTTATTGATCATATGACGGACTGAAAATTAATTGGCCCTAATTGGACACTTTTGTTGTGTCCACGGACAGGAACTTTGTTGCTGGTTTGTCTCCCTGTAAGGTGGATGTTGTTTTTTGAGAATGGGTTCCAGTCATGACTTGTAATCTGCTTTCTTTGTGCTGCCTCTGGGTCATGACTGATGGTTTAGATAATCTGATTTATTTAGATTCAGCTTCTTCGCCTTTAATTAGATTGACCATTTGATTCAAGGTCCTTTCCAGGTTCTTTTCACCACACATGGAGCACGGAGCCCGCAAGGTTCCTCTTTGAGCTGCTTCATCCACACATCATCTTTGGGTCACACTGACCATTTTTTGTCATGGTTGTCGGGTTGTTGCCTGACATTTTTTCAGAACAAACAACAAACCTCACGTCATGAACTTGGAACCTCAACCTCAATCTTTAACGACAACTACAATATTGTTGACTGCGTTCTTCGTTTTGCGGCCTGCCACACAGAGGGAAAAAAAAAAACTCAATTAAGAGGCAGCTCCCACACAATGAGCTTCTATAGTTAGCAGCGGGTTCCTCCAGGTGTGTGATAAGAATAGAGGAGGTGAGATGAGAAAGGAGCAGCTCTCCGCCTTGTTAAGGAGGAGCAGAAACACCGCCGGCTTCTTTATAACTGCGTCATCGCTCACATTTAATTGGCATCGAGCTAACGGAGGCTCGGTGCATCAGTTGATCAGCTGAGCATCAGCACATCAGATGGCAGAGCTCCAGCTTGTGTACATATTGAAGCTGTCAGCAGCTGGAGGTTTATGGCACGCCGTGCCATGACAACTCCAGAAGGATCCCTCATGGTTAGAATTCCACACTGTGGAACCCACAGCGCTACGCTCCTCCTTTTCTTCAACTGGAAGGACCACGTGACATGTTCTCAGTGGCTCTTCAAACAGACCGTGTGTGTGCGTGTAATGTGTGT
This sequence comes from Mullus surmuletus, assembly GCA_903171835.1. NCBI lineage: Eukaryota > Metazoa > Chordata > Actinopteri > Syngnathiformes > Mullidae > Mullus > Mullus surmuletus. The sequence goes on from CAESWR010000864.1 coordinate 60,518, forward strand.
GTGGAGGTAGCTGGGTGTGGTCAACAACATCCTGGAGGTAGAAAAAACTCCATCCACACTGCAGCCGGTGTGTTTGGAAGGTGCTGAGCAGCCTCTTTGCAGGGTCTGCAAAGATATTTCCCGAGGCGGAGCCCACGCCGGGGGAAGGTAGAGGCGCTCTGTGGCTGCCGGAGGCTGCCAGGCTGCCAGGCGAGCGCACAGAGGGGGAACGATGAGGAAAAGTAGGTCAGAGATGCAGAGGCAATCAAGCATGAGAGCAGCATCCTCGTCTCTCCACTCGGCAGCCTCACACGCCATGCCGACTTTGTTTTGAGAACTGTAACAAAGAGGCGGCGGCCTGAAAATATTCAGCGGGTTTTCATAGAAACGCTGATCAGCTGCTGCGCCAGGGTTTGCTCTTCTCTTCCCCAGACAAAGCAGTCACTTTGAACTTTCTCTTCAGCACATTTGACTGTTTTACCTTAAGGAAGAAACAATATTTATGTGTTTTCAGCATATCTGTAGAAATTGCTACTGAATTGAAAATCAGGAAAGGTGAACTGTGAGAAGTGGAAGAATGCAGATCCAGGATTTGTATTCTCAGCCATATAGAGCAATGATGCTCCACCTGCAATCATGGATTCAGGATTGTGCTGGGTCACCTGAGGGAGGAACGATCAAATACAAAATCCATACTTCTATATATATTTTTTTGAGATATCCTCCATCCTCCAACATTTCATTGATGTGGCAGGAAGTCTCTGGAGGATAACCACAATCTTAAAGAGGCAAATGGAGATGAGCTGAAAGCGGGCAGGCAAAGACCTTGTGAGGCGTCTTCTGAGAGTGTGTCAAGATCAGACGGAGGCTGGAACCTACTGAGGGCCAGATAATAAAACGGGCAGGTGAAAGACAGATGAATATTCTGAAGGTCACGTTGGCGGTGATGATACACAGCTCAGGCATTGTGTTCTGTGATGTGACAATGGCGGTGTAAAATCTGCAGGATGACCTTATCCATCTGGGGCTCTGTACGAACGTCCTGCTCTCCTAGAAGCTTCTCAGCCTCGCTGTTCCTGGCCAGGCGGAGGTTCAGAGGTTCACTCCTCACTGATACTCTGACCAAATTTCTTTGTGCCGGCCTCTCGACGTTGCAGGCTAGTGGTTGTTAAAAGCTCTCCGTCTGGAGGAGGCGGCAGCGTCCGGCTGCACGCTGGCCGCCCCTGGAGCTGTGTCAACATCCCCTGTTGACCGTGCGCCTCGCAAGGCCGCTCCAGCAGGTTTTTCGCGGGAGGTGGCTGCCAAGATTCCGCTTTCACACGCCCCCACAGAAGAACCAGCCACATCAGCAGACCTTTGAGCCTCCTCCTCCTCCTGAAGCTGCGACAAAGACGGCTGTCACGTTCCCTTTTCTGCAGCAGGTGAAATGTGTGTTTCTGTCCCAAAGCAAACGATCAGGAGGCTGGTGCAGCCTCGGCGGTCTTAGCCATTGATGGAAATGAAGTTTTTTTTTTCTCTCTGCTTGTGTGTGCACAGAAGTATCAGCTGCAGGATCCAGCTCTTATCAGGCTGCACTTTGTTTGCTCTCGAACAGTTCCCGGATGCGGAGCCAGCGGCCTCTGAGACGGATTGTCTCGGCTGGCAAAGGCTGCTGCTTTCTTGTTTAGATTCTGTCATGTGTGATGCTACAATGGCGGTTTTGTCCGGCGGCGCTGAGAGTACGCTATTCATTAGAATCTCAATGGGACACACACGTCAGTCTGCCATTTATAAAATAATGGAAAGTTCTCTGCTTTTTGAAAATGTAGATTTAACGCAGACGAGGTTTTGCATTCTGGTTGACAAAACTTAAAATGAAAAATGTGACAGCCCCCGCCACCCAGCCTCCTCCTCAGTCTGTCAGATTAGAGGCTGGGGACGAGATTTTTGTTCCGTTTCCAGCGGAGCCAATCAGAGCTTTCTGAGGCAGATCAAAGATGGGGGCTTCGTGTTCCTGCGCTGGAGCCAGAAAAAAGACCAGGAAAAAGACCCGGTGCTCGGACGACCTCGACGCAGCCGTGCAGGTTGTTACGCCCGATTCACAGGACCTGTAACCTGGCTGGGGCGGATGCTAACAGCTACTAACCACCGATACACCTGCATCAACAAGAACAGGCATTTGAAGTTGGATTGAATTTAAGATGTCACAATTTTAATTTCCGTTAAAGATTGTAGGGAACTAGAGCTTTTGATTGGAACTATTTTCAGCTGCGGATTGATAGACAATCTGTTCTGTGGTGAGTATTTTTGGCATCTGTGTGTGTGTGTGTGTGTGTGTGTGTTTGTGTGTGTGTGTGTGTGCGTGTGCGTGCGTGTGTTTGAATAAAGGACCCCATAGTTTATGAGCAGTGATGGAGCTTCCAAGCACAGAGAATCAAGAAATTCTGTTTGGTCTTTAAATGACAATTATAAATGTAGAGACAAACGCCCGACTTTTTCTTTAACTTTTCCACCCTTAAAGTGGTAAACAAGAGCTTCTTGACACTTGCATCTTTACTGTGTCTTCAGAATGGACCTCCGTCCGCCTCTTTGTGTTTTCTCTTCCGATGTGGTTGCCTTTTTGTCCCTTTCGAGTCGTTAGTGCCAAGAGTGCCATGTTTACACGTCAAGGTCAGGAGATACAAAGATACACGGAGGGAAGGTCACATAGCTGAGCCCCGAGTACCTTTAGAGGAAGTTTTCATTGGTGCGGTCACCACGGTGACAACAGGGGCATCTCTGACCTGCAAAGAGACGACTGCATCAGATGCCAGCGCATCACTGAAGCGTTAATGCAAATGGGTAATTCTGAAAATAACCTGTTTAAAATGCTTTGTTTTGTGTTTCATCGCTTCTACTGTGCAACAGGTTTAAATGGGTTCTCAATGCTAGGTCCAGGGACCAGTAAGGGAGTTCCTGCGGTCCTCTGAAAAATTATGATGATTGTAATTTTTAAAAATCTGCACAAGCAGTTAAGCAACACAGTTTTTTGTTGTACTGATTTATTTATAATTAATGATAATACATACATACATACATACATATATATATATGTATAATTTTCCCATACAAAATAGATTTGTCACAAACAGAAAAAGAAAAAAAACAGATATGCCAGATAATTAACAAAAATACTCTTCTTATTACAGACTTATTCAGGGTCAGTTCATTGATGCTGCATCAGATTGAATGGAGACTAGACATAACTGTCTCTAGATAGCCAGGCTCCTGTCGAGCAAAATCACATTCACTGAGAGTCTGCGGGTTATTCAGAGTTCTGGGTCCACAACATGAAAAAGTTTTAAACCCGTTGCCCCTGAGGGATTAGACGGTCGTGTTGGCATGCCAAAGTGGCCAAGAGGGTGAAAATAAAGATTAAATGCAGACAAATCTGCGTGGTGATAACATACATGGAACAAGCAGTTTGGAGGCTGATTAGGCCGTAAGCCTCCTATGCTGCCAACGTCTGTCTGTCTGTCTGTCTGTCTGTCAGACAGAGTTAGTGTGTGTGAGAGCGCAGTGAAGGAAAAAAATATGATTTGAACTGAAAAGTGCTGATGTAACAGGGGCTTGGTTTTAATCTGATATGTAATCCTCTTTCTATGCGATTTGACGCAATTCACATCGGCGTTGGAGGGAATATAAGGTTCACTTCATGTGGCAGAGCGCAGCATATTGGCGTGTTTATGACTCATTTGATGGGGATATACAAAGCACCGTGTCTGACCTTTTCACAGACATAAACATGGTTAATGGCCCTAATAAGATGAATCAATATAAAAATAGATACATTGACAGTTAAAAAAGCAGGTATTACATTTTTACAAGTTAGCGATGGAAAGATGTATTATAATCACTTATATTATTAATTTCCACATTCGTTAAAGCTTTTTTTTAATGTCTTGCTATACTTAAATTACCACATTGATACATTTCTACCAGTGTCCAAATCATCACATAGGGGAATGCTGTAATAAGTTTTGTGAAAGATGAATCCAAAAGATTGAATTTATTAAATAATAAAAAATAGTGACATATAAATGTAATGCAATGAATGTATTCCTGAATCCATTTGTCTTTTGTGCATTGAAAAAAAATTAAATATATGTATTTATATATTTACAGGAACTGAATGCAATAGATGTAAATATTCCTCATGAGAGCAGGTCAGTGGTTGTTTAGGAAGTGCAGGTAATCACACTGAGGCTGCTGTGCACATTGGCAGGGGGGCCTATTTTTGTATGTGCGGCTGTAACATGAAGCGCCGACCCCACGTCAGGATGTATAAATAACCGGCTTTTCACAGACACAGTGTCTGTTTACATTTCGTGGTGACGGACTGCGTTTCTGCACGCCGGAAGACAAAGTGTCCATGAAAAGTCCCATCATAATATCTGGTCCATAACGCTGGCTCCTCCTCCTCTTCCTCTGTGAAGTCTGCAGCTTGTCGTAGGTTTCGGTGCTGTTATGTCACGCGTTGGTCTTGCCCTGACCTCTGCTTATTGAGCTTCCTGCGCTCTGTTGCAGCCTGACCTGCCACTGGCAATGGACTACGTGAACAACGCCTCCAACAGCTACAGCGCTGGAGATACCATGAACGCTTCCTTAGCCAACATGTCCATAAGCGCGCAGCACCACCAGGAGAACGGTGTCCAGTCAGGACATCGAAGCCCCGGAGAGGCCAAGATGAAAGGTCAGACACACCAAATGCACGTTTCAGTTGGAGGATGAGGAAAGATTAGTGAAAGAGGTCATATGGGTCACCTCTGATGGCCTGATTTGCACTTTTGAGAAATCTGCTGCTTTCTTAATGTACATGTTGAACATGTTATATTTGCCTCCGGTTGTCCAACACATGGTACCTGTCATCAGCTCAGAAGAGGGGGAAAAAAAAATTTCAGTTGGAAAAATGTGACAAGTTTCGGGAGGATGAACACAAAATGGATAATTGTGGATAATATTCTGCCTGACACTAATATTTTGCTTGAATATGTACATGTTTGGGCCGAGTGGTATTGCAGGTGATATTGACCAGTAATACTGCATGATATGAGGTTTATAGTGCCTATTTAGAGTGACACAATAAGATCATTAAGTTAATACAAAATATTGGAAGTAATAACCCTCATGAAGAAGAGCAGCAGTATTTTCAGTGTTCTTTTATCTTTATTTTATTTTTATTCTGTGTATATGGGTGAATGTGTATGTTGTGTATACTGCTGCTGATAACAATTTTAATTTCCCCACTGAGGGATGAATAAAGGAACATCTTATCTTCTCTAACAGTAAATTACTGGGTCAAAGGTCACAACACTAGCACCATGTGTGTAAATTCCATGTCTTGTAATCAGTGGCGTTTGTGCAAGCGTGTGTGGCAGTGGGTCAGACATCGGGACCCTGAGTTTGGGCTGTGCCTTGTCCACATAGCTCCTCATATAATGGATACAGGGCAGAAGCAGCTGACTGAAGCCGCTTTGTAATCCGGGTCAGAACAAGCCCCGTCTCCATCCTGCGCCGCCACACACAGACAATCGGGCTTTTAACACTGTGCAGCACAGAACCTCCTTTTTTGAATTGAGGAGAGACTAAGGGGTCAGACAATTGACGACGAGTGGAGGAGCTGCATCACCAGTGTGTGTCTCTCTCCTCCTTGTCCACATCAACCGCTCGGCCACGTAGTGCGCAGCCTAGCCTTCCCCAGTCTGCAGCCCTCTTTAGTGCAGTCGTTCTTCCCCTTTCCCCTCCTCATCAGCAGGAAGCTGCACTCAGACTCAGGCCCGCCTACACCGCCGAACGGCACAGTTACCAACGGCGACGCACATCGTGAGTATCAGAGTGGAATGAGTAGAGTAGTTAGCCGTTAGCTGTTAGCCGTGTCATGCAGCTGTAGAGAAGAAACTGTTCGATCTGACTGTTCTGAGGGCGCCTCCGTGATTTGAGGTCAACGTCTGAAAAATGTTTAATCCTCCCCCTGTGCAGCTGAAGAGGTTTTCACCCTCCTCTTATGGGTTGTGCTTGTATGTGTCAGCAGAGCTGCGCAAAAATAACACACCCAGGTCACTCTGGTGGAGGGGTGGAGCATCTCAAATCTAAACCTTATATTTTGCCCCCCCCCCCCCTTTCACATTTGGAACACAGTAGAGGGAGACTACATGATCATGGGAGGCACTGGTCTGACACACCATACTGGTCTTTGACACTGACCAATGCCCACCATCACTGGATCGGATGTTGGGTGTGGAGATAATCTGATATAATCCATTAGCCTCGTCTATCACCTCACATCATGAGCTGTGTTGCGATGACGTATTTCCTCATTTTGGGAAGCAGAGTGTTTGTTTTTAAGATGAGGGGTTTCAGTAAAATCCCGACTTTTACCTCCATAATTGCCAAAAGGGAAAATATTGAATGAATGAAGGAAGAGATATTTTGTAAATTATCAAGACTTTTCTTTAAAGAACAATATAAAGGGAGGTGTTGAAGGATAAGCACAAATAAATTCATACAATAGAGCTTAAGTAATAAAGGTGTATACAGAATAAAAAGCGAGAGTAATGGATAATGTGCCAGTCAGTCATGCAAAAATGATGCAGTTTGTGCTGCAAACAGACAGCTGCTCAGCACAGAGACGGGTTGTTCAGGGCTTTGCCGCTTCAGAGAAGGAAAACACAAATGCATGGCTGCATTATAGAACAAATTATTATTCACTGAAAACCGATCAGACAATTCAAGCACTGTCAGTCGTTTTTGAGCTGAACCAAAGGATGAAGGTTTAGTTTCAAAAGGTTTACAAGATTTGGGGAAAATACTGGAAAATGAAATATAATAGTCCCTTTTTGAGCCATGCTCCGCCCCTTCCTCCAGTCTAAAGCAAACAAATCTCCTCATGGAAGCTGACATGACCCTTGTACTGGAAAAAAAATAAACACAGCATTGACTGCATTGAGATTAGTGGAGTGCCCCTCTACTGTGGTGTGGGTGGGAGGGTGGGGTGTTAACGTGATCACTAAAACCTGTGATGCAGCGAGGCCGCGTCTGACACACAATGAGCATCTAAATATCGTTTCTCAGCAGGTTTGTGTTCAGGTGTGTTTACTGTTTGAGGCGTGTGCTGGCATCCTCTGCCTTTGACTGTGTTTCGCAGCACAGCCCAAACACCCAAGCTCGTTTGATCTCCTGCTATTTTTGTTCTCCGTGTAATGTTTGACCTCCACTTTGACCTTTGATCCACAGAGGACGAGTCGGCACTCAGCGAAAACGGGCTGCAGTGTGTGTCTGAACTATGTCAGGCGGAGAGCAGCCACAGCGATGACGAGATGCTCGCCGGTATGAACATGTGCTCCCCCGAGCCCGGAGACCCAAACTAATCCCCGTTAACAAGCTTCGGTTCTTTTGCAATTAATTTTTCTTTTTTTTTTCCCAGAAATGTTGTCAAAGGAGTGTGCATCTTGTTTTGTGTTTTGAACCTCACGGTTTTCATTATTTTCAGCTTGTGGTGTTTGTTTCTCCTGCTGCATGTCAGAGTGTGACTACATTCTAACTCTGAGAATTACGGTTAGAAAGAATGCTTGTGAGAATTCATTTTGATCCTGAGAACGCGGAGCAGAATGTGAATGAATGTGAGAAACGCCGCAGCAGGTTCATCCGCAGGGTCGACCTGAGCCCCCTGCCTTGTGTTTGTCCCTCAGAAGAGACAGCGTCTGTGGAGGCGAACTCGTGTGAAGACTCGGCGCAGGGGGAGGGGCCGCTCGGTACGCCTCCCGCCTCTCGGCTCCCGTCTCTCTGCTTCAGCTTTATTTTTGTTTTCCTAGCTTCTCGGATGGGGCAGTTCAGCTTAACTTGCTTTCTGGCAGGGAATGAGATGGCATGATGTTCACCCCTATAAATAATATTTGTCATAAATATGAAGCCACAGATCTGTCGAGTGACTCGGCAGCCTGGAAAACTTATCAGTGAGGTCTTTCCTCCTGGTTTATCTTCTTTATTTTTTATTCTTTTATTTATTTTTTATTCAGAGTAGATTGATAAACAAAAATTAGTGACCACAGTGGCCACGCCCTTCGAACCAGGCTGGCACTTTCCTCCTCTGGCAACTCTCTGAAGCTAGATGATGAAACAAGAAATCAGATTAGAAGTCTGGAACTGATCCTGTCCTGTCGCCTCAAACTCAGCTGGAAAGCAATATATGTACTTGCCGAACTGCTCAACTTTTTGCTTCTGCCGCTTTTGAACTTTCAGTAAATCTTTAATGAGACTGATTTTCTTTCATGATTTCAGCTTTTCGATTAATTTGTCTTCTGTTGGGTGTCATTCTTTTCCATCCCTGCACATAATTGTCTCCCGTCAGAGCTGCTAACTCCAAAAGGCTTTTTCGGTTCCATCCCGGCTATTTCAGAGTGACACGAGCAGCCAAACCATAGGCAGAGTTAAGATGTCTGTGATCTGTTGAACAGATGTGCCTCTTGTAGTCATGAGGGAGTGGCAGAAGAAGGTTAAAAACAGCCCAAGCAGCACATGTAGCGCCGGTGGTCTGCTGCTGCTGCTGCTGCTGCTGCTGCTGCTGCTGCTGCTGCTGCTGCTGCTGCTGCTGCTGCTGTGTGGAAAACTGACCCGGCCTGGGTGATGCATTGAGCGACCGTGCTCTGCACTAACCTGCTGCCTGCGCGCTGTGCATCGATTTCTTTGCAGCTGGCAAGTGTATTAATGAATGACAGGTGCTCATTACTGATGATGTCTTTTCTGTCTGTCTCATCATGTTCAACAAGCAGCAGGAGGAGCCGTCTCCACAGGTAGGCTCTTATTGCTTTTATTGATCGCACTCCGGCTGTATTTATCTATATGGGGCCCATATATAAATGCAGTTAGGACTGAGGGGTTAGAGGAGACCAAAGAGCGGTTTTCTACCTTTTACAGTCTGAGCCTGCAGCGCACCATCTGATTGATCTGAACTTTCATCGAGTTCAGCAGTTAATCACTGAGGCTGACATGGTTCAGAATATAGCATTTAAATTACTTATGACTCATCCATTGCCTCCTCTCTGTCATTAATTCGTAAAATCAAAGATGGATATGCTCTCAAATGTCATTAAAGAATTAGTATGTCGGACATTGCAGTGAGTGAGGTTGCATCTGGCTCAAGTAAAAAATAAAGCTAATTAGCACAAATCTCTGCACAGCAAAATTATTTAAATGATCTGCCTTCCCCCTCAGCAAGTTGGGTTGAGATAGAAAGGGGGAAAAGAGAATAATGGCAATAGCAATGAATAATGTGATCATTTACTTATTACCAGAAAACTGTGCTGCATAAAGAGTTATTTTTTTCCATGGGGTTAATTTGCACTATTTTACAAATGAGATGAAGGAAGTCTTTATACTGAAAGTGCATCTTTTCATGGTTGTTTATTCTGTTCACTGGAATGCATCATATGTTGTCTGTCATAGTGTGATGCATTGTTGTCCATTTTCATGTCATTTTCTTTGAAATTGCTTTCTTCTGGTCATCACATCTCAGTTTGCAGTCTCACCTTCCATATCTCTCAGTTGTTTGGTGTCTCCATGGCTGAACTACAGCAGCCTATTTTTCTGGACATCTATTGGGTCTAGTGTTTTTTTTTCTGTTCCAGTTATCTTTTCATTCTACTTTCAATGGGGGGGGGGGGG
>CAESWR010000864.1:77840-99001 GCA_903171835.1 Mullus surmuletus
TGTTGTCATGAGCACTGTGTTGACCTCAGCTCACAGGGACTTTGAACGCTTTGTGTCATGAAACAAATGGTCATGACAGGAACAATGAGATGAGGTCATTTTAAAGCTTGTGTTGTGATGCATGGTTGAGGAAATTTGACTTGGAGTGTCGAGCACAAGTTGAGTTATCCATATGACTCCATCTGTCTCTGTTTTTTGGTGTCTTGTCTTATACAGATTCAAATTGTCCACAAAAAGGTTGATCTGAGCAACGTGACATCCAAGTGTGGTTCGAAAGCCAACCTTCGTCACAAACCAGGTGAGCCGTGAGCCAGAGAACACAGATTATCGGACATTTTATGGCAGAAGAGGTCATGGGGAGTGAACGGATTTTGTGAAGGACCTTGTATATCCAAATACAACCTACTGCAACCTGAAGAGTAACACATTATCTTGGGCGAGATTATACATGCAGCTCCACCCATAATTGGCTCTCTAAACCTTAAATCTGGGCATAAACAACAAAAGTCGGTCGCCAGTGATTGGTCTCTTCTGTTATCCTTTAAAGGTCACCTTCCGAGCCAAGGTTTTCTAACACTCATATGTGTCTAATAAAGATGAAATATGTTTTTTTCAAAAAATATGGCAAAAGCTATGTATTTACAAATACTGTGCTGTACATTCTTTAGTATTCTGATATTCCTCATATTTCCGTGCGTTGGTCCATGGTAAAGTCAGCAGCTCTGAACTTTCCCCGTGTCTGTGATTGGTCTAATGCATTAAAACCCGCCCCTTTAATGTGTGTGAGCACGGATCCAGAGCGGTAACCCTGGGTGCAGTTAGCAAGTTGATAACCGGCTCTGTGGTACCTGCTTAACTGGATAGCGGACATCTGAATAAGTGTAGCGAGGTGACGCAGAGTTGCTTTGTACTTAACTTTTGACTGTTTTTGAGCAATGAAGAAGACGATGTGCGACATACATTTAAAGTGAAGTTGAGAGCAGTGCTGGTGCGCCATGGTAACATCCGTGATTGTAGTCAGGTGGCCGGGCAGCATCCCTAAGAATCGACAGTATTCACTCCATGGACAAATGCATTTAAGCTCTCTTTTCATTCTATAATAAGTTGTTTCTGTTTATTAGGTGGTGGAAATGTGGAGATCAAAAATGAGAAGCTGGAGTTTAGAGTCCAGTCCAAGATTGGCTCTCTGGACAACATTGGCCACGTACCCGGAGGTGGACAGAGAAGGGTAAACATGTTGGAATGAAACTCCAGACTAAAAGACTGCCATGAGTGTTGCCTCTTCCTATTTTTTCAGCGAGCCCCCCCAAATCTTCTTCTCCGCATTGTCTTTTGAGGAACAGAGATTCAAACACTCAGCAGGTTTAACGCCTCAAACAATGATATATCTTCGACAAATCCCGTGAGCAGAATAGCATTGAGACCAGCAGCCAGTACTTAAACCTTTAAGATGCTCAGTGAGACTCTAGTTGTCCACCAGTGCCCTATCATATGCCTATTCATCTGTCATCCTTTCATTTCCTGGGTTTCTTCTCCATCACCGCTGTTATGCCCTTCACCATCCAGCTGACTTTCAGTTCATTTATTATTTGACTTTTCTTCTCATTTGGCATATTTGTTTTTTCTTTTTTTCCTTTTTCTTTTTTCACACGTTTTTTACACATGTTGCGTTTAGATTTCTGTTGATTCCATCACCTTAATTTATTTTTGCATGCCTTGTCATTCCCTTGCTGGGGCTCCTGTAGAGGGAGAAACGGAAGGATGGCGAGGGAAGTTCTTCAGAGAGCCCCTCAATCCCCTCCCCTGCTCTCACCCCCCCTCAGTCACCCCAGACAGTCCCCTCAGCACCCATCACACCAATCTTGACGAACCCCCTCATAAAGATTGAGGACTCTTGTAAGTACAGACCAGCTGCCAGAAACGCTTATCTCAGTCCCCTGACTCATTATATTGTTTTACCAATTCACATTTCAGGTATAGCAAGTCTTTATTTTGAGTTACAAAACCATGATTTAAAAAATCTATCTAATTCTAGCCATTTTGAAAGATTAGGTCTGGAGCTTGGAATTGCAAATTCAATATTTACAATATTAATCAAAAATGATCAATAACTATGATTATTTTTTATCACAGTATGATACTACTATGTATACATTTCATCTCATAATGATTCACAAATCATTTATTTTCATCACATTTGCAGACATGATTTCTACTGAGGAGTAACAAAAGTGACAACTTTCATGTGTTTGTTTTGCAAAATGTAGGAAAAACACAAGAATAAAATCAGGCCTTTTAAGTAGCTCGATCCAAAAATCCTTCTGATTCTCACAGGGACTGACTAACACAGGGAAAAATAAAGTGTTAATACAAATGATGCCTTCATTCATCACAAGCTTGTCATCCCCGCTGTTGATCCTCTGCAGATTGAGAGCCACAAGCTGACCTTCCGTGAGTCTGCCAAGGCCCGCACTGACCACGGCGCTGAGATCGTCTCCTTGGAAGACTCCCCACACCAGCTCAGCACCGTGTCCTCCTCCGGCAGCATCAACATGGCCGACTCTCCGCAGCTCTCCACACTGGCTGACCAGGTGTCCGCCTCTCTGGCCAAGCAAGGCTTGTGAACACACATCTTCCTCTTTCTTCTCGTCCTACCCGAACCCCCTCCCCCCACCTTCAAACACACGACCACGAAGAGGAGATGTATTGCCTTCCTCGTTCTTTTCACAGGACTTTTTTAACTATCCATCACTCTTTGTCCTCCACTAACCTTTGAAACTGTTATTGAAGCACCACAAGTAGAGGTAGAGAAAAGAAAAACCCCAAACACAGTCAACATGTATTGAATTTCTCTATGTGGTCTTAATCTCTTGATTTGCCATTATTTCTACCTTTTGTAAGTGACCCTTTCAGAGTTGAAGCACCCCAGCAGAGCAAAATTCTCCTTGTGAATCTGACGAATTACTCGCACATATCCCACTAAATCATGTCAGACTTCCTGTGACATTGACTGTAAAACCCCGTAGGAAGTTCTCCCCTTTCAGTGGGTACCCCCACCCCGGTGTTCTTTTTTTTTCTTTTCATGTTTTGATATAAAATCCAGAGGGAAATGCTAGGGGTCGAGTTTGAACAGTTACAGGGTATGTTTGGGCAGGGAGAAACAGAAGAAAAGAAAAAAAAAAAGATGCTTTCAAACCTCACTGCTGTCTTTGCTTTGTGTAGACCCGACTTGTACTGCACCTCGAGCGGCTATAAGGTAGCAGGGAAAAAAAAAAAAAAAGATGAAAAAAAAAACTACAAAAAACAAACCCGGAATGGCTAGAGTAGAAACTTCGGTTTGTGTTGGGCACAGTTTTATAATCGTACTCTGTGGATATATGACATGTATTTGATATGAAGAAACATTTGTATTGTGCCTGCTACTGTCAGTGTTATTTTTTTTGGTTGTTTATTTTGTTTTTGTTACTGCTCTATTGTAAATGCGCTAAAACTACAAGGAGGAAAATTAACCTTCCAGCATATTAAGTGTAACTTTCAAGGCCAAAATTAATCAAGAGGAATATAGGGTCATCAGTGTTTCAACTGCATTCATATGTAGCTAGAATGTTGATCATCGTTGACAAAATCTAACAGTGTTAAAGGTAATATTTAAAAGCAGATGGATAGATGACAGATTTGGCGAGCATTGCTAAAATCTAGCAAAAAGACAAAACTATACAGCTATCACTCGAATCGTTTTGACCTGCGCCCGGATGAAGATGAATCACATCCAGATGCAGCTGGTTGCCTTTAGGTTGTTGAATTCTCTGCATGGCCAAGAGTGTGTGGGGGCGCCAGGTGTGAATGAATGTTCATCTGCTGAGTTGAACTCCCAAGGTAGGGGAGAGCAAGATGGCAGAGCGCGTTGTGTTGTGATTCAAGGAGCTGTCAGTCATGAGGTGGCCACGTCCTAAAGACTCCCCTCCCTCGGAGTGTACTCAGCTTGTACCCAGCTGACTGGGAGAGTCCTGCTGCACTGAGGTGTCTGAGACATTTCGGAAAATTACACGGTTCTCTGGGGCAGAGGTCTTCTAGTACCCCTGCTGGCGAGAAGGAAGAAATGCAGAAAATTGTTTCTTAATGTTGTTGAGAAAATCAATCTCAAAAATCTTTTTTTCTCCTCTACTCTCCATCAATAAGGGCCACATACCTTTGGCTTTAAAATGTGTCACATGGAGTGATGATGGATGAATCAGAGGGATTTAAGTTCTTTACTGTAAATCATTTTCCTTTTCTTTTATTAATGCAGCCAGCTGGAAATTAAAGACCCGTTTTTCTTCATTTCCAACAGTTTTGCTCCCTCAGAAGAATGCTTACGTGTCCAAGAATGTCCTTTATCAATATTCCCAGTGGTCCATCTCTTGCATTTACAGAAGTGTGACGACTTCTTGCATGCACATCATGTCAAAGACAGCTTGTTGCCTCCCTATCACAAAGTGGTCTCTTTGTATATCCTGTTTATATAAATATTCGATTTGAGAGGATATACTGATCTCCAACCCAAGGACTAAAAAGTGCGTGTGTATGTCATATGTGCAGGCAGATTTAGGGAAACCCTTCACACACAGTTTGTTCCCACTGTGTATGCTTAACATGTATTGCCAAGATGCGTAGATATAAAATAGTATTTTATCTCTATGATCGCAGAAGACGCTACTTTTAATTTAAAAAAGAGCAGACACGTAGGACTTAAGGGTGTGCTTGCAACATTATCTGCATGCTGAATTCTTGGTTCTCTCTTCAAACAGATCACACTCATCTCAGTGTGTGAGACAGACATGGGTGCTGATGAGTGGGAGGTGCTCTCGGTGCACAGAAGAGTAGGGAAGTGTGTGTGTGTGTTATGGGTAGGTGGGGTGGGCGGGTTGGGGGTGTATGTTTGATGGTTCTCTCTGTGTGTCCGGAAGCAGCTGGAGAGGATTCTGCAGTAACAAAACTCATCACCTTTTTGGTTACTTCTGACGCTGTACAGTTGTGGAAATGTGATTGTTCTTGTTATTGTGCATTTTATCAATAACTGGTTTATGATGATTCTTGTTGCTGTATGTGTATTTGAAAATAAATGCTATGAAGTTACTCTGTGTAAAGGTGTGCAATGCAGAATCACTCCCATGGACACATCAGTCATGCTTTACTCTGAACACAAGTGCGAACTTTGCCTTGAAGGGTTACTGCCAGAATGCTCACATTTGGTTGTACCATTTCCATCGAACAAATGGGAGTAGAATTATTTAAAATCAAATCAAAATAAGGAATTGTCAGTAGTATAATGGTAGGTTTGAGGACTCACTCATGATCACTTCCACATCCAGTCTCCTTCCTTCAGGTTTTCTCCCATTACCTATTTAAGATTATACTACAAAGCAGATACAAATAATGGAATAACCCACCAGTGCCAAATGACTTTCTTTAGCTTAGATGCTAATGAAAGGTGTCTGAATTTATTGACCAAAACACTTTGACTGGAATATGGAGACTCCATGATATGAAGGAACCTTATGAAGAACTTCAGGCCACAACAATCACACCAAGTTAAACATAAATGTTTTAATGGTACTATTTACAAAAAAAAGAAAACAATTCTGCTTTTTGATTAGGTTAACTGCTGCAACAATCAAACAGGTACATTGACATCTTGCTTAACTACAAAAAGAAAAAAAAAACAGTGATTGAATGGCTGTGGCATAAAACAGGTGTAAAATGATAACAACCATAGATCTTTTTTATTTTTTTGCATAGCAATTAGTTGACGGGTAAGAGTGGTGGTTATGACGGGTGGTGAAAACAAAATCCAACTTGCGACAGTCGATCTGGTCAATCTGATACGGAAATTATTTGACAGCAGAAAATATTCCCTTAAATTGAATAACCTGAGCTTGGGGTGGCTTCTAGCTGAGAGCTGCTACAATAGAAATGTTTGCAAGAGACATGTCAAGCCGAACCAGGTAAAAGGAGGAGGGGGGAAAGGCTAATTCTTGTCTTTTTTATTCTTTCCAGGATTTCAATTTCCTAGCAGAATACAGCATCGACTGTATGCGAGAGAGGGAGTGAAATCAGCAGAAGGTGCAATCATCCCTGTTGTTTGTCACCTTTAAATTTAAGTAAGTGGAAATCTTACTGTGGTAAGACTAACGTTAGCAAGTATTTTCAGCATGCAGCAGCGCCTCCTGTAGGGCAAGTGCTCAAAAGACACCCCAGTCCTCTAATGCCATCACCCTCTTCAACAGAACCGACAGAAGAGACTGTGGGCAGGGGAGAGCGAGACGGGGAGGGGAGGGGAGAGGGGGACCCAGAGTGCGTAAAGGAATGATTTACTCTTCAAAAAGAACACAAAGAACATTGGAACATACAGAACACACGGATAAAACATGTCAGGAATGAAAAAACAAACAAACAAAGCAAACCAACAAAACTTGACTTGGCAGTTGGAGAAGTGCTCTGGTGATTTCAGGCGACCTCTAGAAGGGCAAGGAGGAGGATGAGGGGTGGGGCCACATCTCAAATGTACCTGTTTATTAGGTGGGGGTGGGGTTTCAGGGATGGTAGGAGGGTCATTTTTTCTTGTTTTATTTGTCACTCCACTAAAAATGTACATGGGAATTACAAGCAAACTAGTCAATAGAAAACACCCTTTGGCCATATTTTGAGGAGTCCGCTACATAGTGCGCTACAAGTGTACACGCGACATATGAAACACCACTAAGCCCCCATGTACATTGTTTAGCCTACTACAGAAATCTTTTTTTTGTAACACATTGTTTTATATGTTTTTTTTTTTTAACATTTATCCTTTTTTTCCTGTGACAAAAACAAGTGTAGGGAAAGGCTTCTATCTCCATAATGTTCACTAAAAACTGTGAAAAGTATTAGACTGATGTTTGAATATCAAACAACAGGAACCCATTTTAATATCTTATTCTGCGCTGAGGTTCTGTTTGTTAATGCCAGAAGAGGAGCTGTGGGACCTCGGCCTGTCAGTCATTCATCGGTGGGTGGGGGCCTTGTGTTTGGGGCCGCTGTCGTCATCAATGCAGGGCAGGTCCATTTCATCAGAGTCCAGTCGCCCATACGTGGCCGACCGGCACCCTGAGATGCTGCGCATTCTGGGCCTGATGTGGTGGTCGGTCTCAGCCTCGGGCTCCGGGGCCGGGTCCTCTGGCAAGGGGAAGCTCCGCCGCTCCCATGGTGCTACCGTCTGGAGAAAAATGAAGAACTTGTTATCAAATATTCTAGCTTTTTGTGAATTCTTCGAATTGCAAAGACCTGAAGTCAAACAGACTCAACTACATTTACCACATTTTATAGGTCTGACACTTTACTTTGGTCCTAGGTCATCTAAAATCTCTTCTCCCTAAAACCCCCCACAAAAACGAGTGATCCCGCAACATGTTTTTCAAGAGCTAAATTCTATTAGTTGATGTCACTTGATGATGTGAACGTATGAACGGAAATGACTAACGTGACAAATATTATCCAGTGTGCCCGATGACTCATCTGCTCCTGCAAAACATCTACCAGTGTATAACCGACATGTTATATCTGACGTACCAACAAATCTATAGAACCCTATTTCTTGATTTCATTCGTCTCTCATCACATCGAGACTAAAGGTTGTTTTTCAGCTCCTTGTTAAAGTACAAAAGAGCAAAACAAAAAACAAGTCTTTTGTCTGTTTGTGATGTTGACCATTTATGATGCCGGAGTCGGTGTTGACGCTCATCATACCGATTTGAATCAACTACAAATGTTGATCGACTGAAGATTCCTCAGCCCCAAAACAAAGAAAAGAAGGTATTTTATCATAAGGACCCACCCGCTCTTCAAACGTGAAGTCCGGTGTGGAGCACCGTGTGTCCTCGCTGGACAGCAGTCGGTGGGAGTCCCTAGAGCAGGGTGTGTGGGGGTTAGAGGCGGTGTCAGGGCTGGCAGGGCTCATGGGCGAGGGCACGTGGCTGTAGTCGTGCAGCATGGGGCAGTGGCCTGGGTCTGGGGACGCGGGCTGAGGGGTGGGAGGGTTGGTTCCGCACAGCAACGGTGTGGTGCGCCCATCCACAGATTTGTACGACCTGGGGCATGACATGGCGAGACGAAATTTTGTGTCGGCAAACGCACTGTGGAGCACAGAAGTGTGTGCGTGTGTGTGTTTATGACAACAGCTGCACTGACCTGCTGCCCCGCCTCTTAGCAGGCGCCAACGCCATCCACGTCCAACGGGAGCGCTCCTGGTCCTCGTAGGGCTGATGGAGCTGGATGAAGGCTGCATCTGTCAGGTCCTCCACCTACACACAAACCAACACACCATGAAAATCAGCACTCAAATATCTTAACATGAGCATTTGGAATACATTTTTATCTCTTCCGCAAAATTGACTATTTTTGGATCTTGGCAACTTGACTGAGAAAGCAATGATCGTCTGACATGAAAACAAAGGGCAGCTGCAGCTTCACATTTAAAGGTCATTTGGCTGCACTGACAAAGCAATAAACGCTGCAGCCACCAGGTGTCACTGTTCATTCGTTACCACACAGTTATGAGGACAGCAGGCACACTCACATCACGTTCGTTCTCCTCCTCCGTTATTGGCTGACAGAAGACGTCCACACCTCGCCAACTGAACAAAACAGAGGAAATCAGCTCACATGTGCTTCATCGTTGCTTTGAGACCATAGGGTCGGGCGGGCAGGAGAGTCTCACTTACCTGGGTGTGAGAATTTCTTTGTACTGAAGCTTCTCCACTCGTGTGGTGGCAGCCACAGACATGGGGATGACGATGTTGTTGATGTCAAAGGAGCTTTCGCCTCGCCGCCTCTTGATGGGCTGCTGCTGCTGCTGCTGCTCACACAACACAATCATATCCAGAATTTAATGAGCAGAATCAAGAATGGAACCGCCTGATTTGTTTAAAACAAAACATCTAGAATGTCATATCTAAACATTTACTGTGTCCAGATATTTACACAGAGATGAAGCTAAGCAAATCCTTCCACTCGTCTGACAAGCGTTTAATGAATGATAAGAAAATCAGTGTCATATAAAAGTCACTAAACACTGTACAGTACTGGTGGTTTGTTTTATTTAGATTACATCTCTTGCAGTATATTCACTTGTGCTGCATTATTGACATGAATGGTGTTTAACCGCCCATTTGGGGTTTCTAACAGAAGACAGGCAGTATGAACATTTTTCCTGATAAAAGACTATTGCGAATCACAGATGCTTTTTCTCACCGGCGTGCTGGGGACGCTCTGGCTGCTGGGGCCCAGTGGGGCAGCGCTGTCCGAGGAGGTGGACAGTTGGCGTGTGAGGGGGCTATGAAGGGATGAGTGCATGTTGGCCAGTGTGGGGCAGGAGCTGCTGGAGTCCAGGAAGAGCTTTGGGGAGGCTGGAGGACACAGGAGGCAGAGATTCAAACTACCATTCATGCCCTCGATAGAAGGCGCTCTGCTTTGCAGACCCTCACCATCCGCCCTGTCCAGCGAGTGCTCTCTTAATCTCTTGCGGCTATAGTTTTTGTCGTAAGGCCCCAGCGGGGTGGAGGCGCCCGGCAGCCGCTCCGTCTTACAGACGGCCTGGCCCTCCATTCTGGCTGTGTTCAGCGCCGTGCCGCTGTCTGCTGATCGTGGCTTCTCCGCTCGGTTCTTATAGTGGCCCAGTCCTGTAATAGCAGCCAACAACCCAGTTAGCCGATGGTTGCTGTTTTACTGGAGGGAGGCCTGCTCTTCAACATTTACATAAATCCTGCTGTGAACGCTGCCAAGTCATTTTGGAACAGTCACATTATCAAAAGGCAAAAGGCTGATAAATGTATTCTCTTTTTTTTTTTTTAATTGCCTTGCCTTGTTTTGAAACTGAAACAGCTGGAATGAAACAGAAATTAACTCTGCCATTGCGAAAACAAACAGGATAAAATGACCTTTCACTTTAACAAGCAGACTGCACTCGGTCACTTCACAGGCTCAGTAATTCATTCTATCGCTGCAACTCTACATATTTAAAACTGCATTTTCCATCAAGCATCCAGAGTGTTACTACTTACTGACTGCCATGAGCGAGTTGGTGAACTTGTGCTTCTCTTTGGAGGAGGAGAGCTTGTGTTTGAGGGAGAGCTTCTTCAGTGGTTTGCTGCGCTCCAGTGACTTGGTCTGCCACTGGCTCTTCATCACCTGCTGCAGACGGAGGCCGATACAAACATCTGAGGGAGAAACAGGCAGATTTAGACAACATTTCTACATTTCTGTGCATTTCATTTCTTAGCATATTTCTATGCAAGAAGTGCACAGTGAGGCCATCTGCAGTTGAACATTAGCTATTTATAAAGGTGTGAACTATTCATATTGAGCCACAGGCGATCTGCAATGTGGGTCAAAGCCAAATTCTATGTTGTTTGCATCATTTTAACAACTTTGCATTGATAAAACACAGATTCTCCAAATTCCTAGGCATTCTTTGGTGAAAATACTGTACTTCCCCATAAAGAGAAAATATTGCCTAAATGAGAGGAAATATTCTCGCAGAACTTCCTGGCATGAAGGATCTCCATTGCCACTCCCTGTTTGTCTTCCTCTCCAGAAGTAAAGAAGGAAGTGGCTGCATAAACTGCTGCGAGCACTGACCGTCAGGGAAGGAGAGGATGGGGTGGACGCCAAGATCCAGCCTTGACAGGCGCTCCAGGGTGGGCAGCTCATATTGGGGGTCCTCTCTAGGGGTGGGCCGGCCACCGCACATCACACAGCTCGGGTTCAACCTGCAGTTGCACTGGATGCAGCTGCTCCTCTGGGTCT
Organism: Mullus surmuletus; assembly: GCA_903171835.1. Classification (NCBI taxonomy): domain Eukaryota; kingdom Metazoa; phylum Chordata; class Actinopteri; order Syngnathiformes; family Mullidae; genus Mullus; species Mullus surmuletus. The sequence continues at coordinate 88,662 of CAESWR010000864.1, forward strand.
TTGGGCACACAGAGGAGTTACAGTCACAATGTCGAATATTCTCGAGTTTGTCGACATGATCGAGCAGGTTTGAGTCCAAGAACAACAAATTATTTTTAGCACTACAGCTCAGCTGAGTCATTGGAGAAAAAGAAGGGAAAAGGTCACACAGGGAGGGCGCAAGTCCGGGTGACATTAAACAGGACTGAATAGCACGCTCGCAAAATAACATGTTTTCAAGGAAAACTATGTGCAAGAGTCCCGAGACACAAAATACAATTCTACAAACTACTGCTGATGAATAAAAGAGAGCAAGCAATATCGTGCTTTTCACATTTAACTGCAATTAAAAACCAGAAACAATAATGAATTCAAAACTACGCTTGTCATGGTTTGTGTCCAGACTCTTGGCTCTAAATCACCAGTATAATCCAACAATGTGAAAATCCTTTGACATTTAGAGAGACTAAGTGACACAAACACGACTTTTATATCAACCAATTGCTGCTCATTAGAGCACTGAAACAGGATTCGTAAGACTTAGATGAGTTGAAGATTCGCCTAACTGTAATATTGCCAGGGAAAGCATGACCAACCAGCTCGAGTTTCTATTTTCATTGACCAAAACTTGTGAGTCGTCACAAGGGTGATTACTTGCCTTTGTTGTATTCTACTCTGAAGGCGCATGCCCTACTTTTTATTTTTTATAAACAAGTCAGCTATCTCTCGTTCAGTCAACTACTAGGTTACAAATGAGAAGCTAAGCTGCTTTTGCAATTTAACACCCACTAAATGAGTCTGTGCTCTTGACAGCACTGCTGGTGCTTCAATTAAGCTGGTTCTTTACTGCCCCTTTTGCTCCCACAAGTTCAGGTGAAGAAACTAACCTTGCCATACAAGTTGGGCACAGTGTTGGGCTGAATGAGCCGCCGCCGCCGGCAACTAACAAGTGGCCGTGTGCGCGCGGCCACGCACGTGCTGTCATACGCCAGTGACTGCTGGTGCTTGCTGTCTGCACTCTCCGTCACCCTGTGAGGATGACAGCACGACAAGCTGAGTTAAACATTAGACTTTCAAATCAAATACAAAAAACACATCTTGTGTTTCAGTTAAGTCTGTCCTGAAGTGATTTAAGAACATATCTAAACAAATGTTAATTGGATTTTTCCCTTTTCAAAACCATTAAGTTAAAAAAAGCCATCGGTAAACTGATCAAGCCATAAAATGTATATAAAATGGAAATGTAAGTGTCCGATCATTGACTATTGATCATTGTAAGTCAGTTACAAAATCCCTTTCCACTGAATTTACATAAAATGTGTGAATGTTAAAGTTGTTGAGAATCAATGGGACACCTAACTGCCCCAATAGCAGCTAATCAAAAGCAAACAACCCTCCCACATCAATTATCAAGACTCGTGCTTCTTAGAAAACGGCTGGACAGGGGCTGGCAACAGGGCTGGTGATGAGCTGTACCTGCTGAGGACGCCATTAACTGGCTGCCCATTTTGACCTTTCCAAGGGCCTGCCTCTGAGCTGGTGACGTAGGCGGTGCCTGAGTGCTCCAGCCGTTCTGAACCAGCATCCTGTGGCGACAGATAAGACAAGGCCGGTGAGGCTCCACCTCATGTTTACTGGCTGACCAGCAGCTCTTGGCAGAGCCAGGATATTTAAAGATCCGCTGAAGCATCCTGGTTCTGCGGCCTTCAATTATTCAGGCCATGTTTATGGAGAAGAAAAAAAGAGGGGCTGGGCTCTTCCGAACCTAAAAAAACCTTGTCTGCACAGTCATCACTATGCCAAGCATCTTTACTTTCTTTTAAAGACTTAACAGGTTCAATCAAACATAGTAATTTCATCTGAGGAATTTGCAAGATGTCAGGAAAACCTGTCTACAACATTCGAAAGACAACATATTCAATTTTGTACAGACAACAGAAGTTCAAGATGTGATTGCAAATTTACATAAAACCAGGATCAGAGATCACAGCCGCAGATGTACCACTTCTACAAATAATTCAAGGAACAATTTAGGCATTTGCATTTCCAAATCGTTTGAATGTGCATTTTAAAGAAGTATTTAAGACAAAAGCTATTTTGTCTAACTCATTTCAGGCCCTGGGGACATATTAAAGAAAACAAAATAGACAAACCATTTCCTGTGAACATTTAAAAGCTGCTTTGATTTACAAGAAGATGATTGATTCATTGAGGGACAGGTACAGATCAACCTCTCAACACTTAATGCTCATTCACCAAGGCTGAATGAAAGCTGGTCTGAGGTATTCACTTCTTTACACAGAAAATATATTATTTACATCTGCACACTACGAGGACAGGCTGGGATCAATGTTCTTCACGCTGCAGTAAGTGGACAGCACTTCTGCTCCTTTATGAGAATATTTAAACATGAGCCTGCGTTGCATAATATGATGAGCGGCAGAAAGGTTTCCGAGCAACTTTAATTATTGCTCTTTAAATTAGAGCTTTAACAAAACCTGCAGGAGAAACTCGTGGCCCTGTATGACTGAGACTGAAGCCCACTCTGCATGTGAGGCTTAAGACTTAATAACTTGAAATTATTAAATTGACTGCCATATAGCACATGTAGACTCACGAAATAAACTTGGGAGAAGAGCATATGGTAGAAACAGCCTTCTATTGCTCTAACCTTAGTACTTACAGGCTCCATCTTCACCTCAATCCCACCTGCAGGCACTGCACTGGGGGCTGCACCTCCCAGCTCCACTGAGCCCTGTGGAAATAAGATGAGTGTCATATTCCCACACCAAATATACCCGCTGGCATATGACAAGAAGGGGGGGGGGGGGTAACGTGAGAAGGAGGAGTTTCATTTGCCCTCATTAAACAAACAAATTAAAGCGTCCCACCTTGCTGGCGCGAATCTGCCTGTATATGTCTGTCTGCTGTCGGATGCGATACTCCAAGTCAGAGATGTGAGCCTGGAGCCAGTTCCAGTGACTGATGATCGCAGCTCGCTCCACCGTGTAGCGACTCTCTGCTCGCTTCCATCTGCATGTCAAGGAAAAATTAAATTGAAGGTCAAAAAATTAGCCGAAGAAAATATTTTCATGTGCTTAGGTCTGTTCCTTTTCTCAAAAACCAAGATAGTGAGCTGCCATTTGCCGTGAGTGTCTACCAATAGACTGAACTTCAAAACATCACTGATAATACAGAACACACATGCTCTCCCTGGTGAACCTAAAGCATTTCCCCTGGCAGTCTGCAGAGGTCAGTGAATCAGCATCACACTAACATCAAAGCAACAGCAACAGAAGCTACTTTGTAAAAGCTTCACTATCAGGAGTCACTTTAATTGGGTGTATATTATATCTTGGGAAAAAGATAAAAACAAGGATTTCATTTCTGCTGGTGTATTCCAGGGTGGAACACCAGTGCCAGCTGAGAGCAGAGTACTCCATTTTACCAGTATGACACACAGAATGGGCATTTCAAAGGCAGACATGAGAGGAAAATGTCTGCTCCTGTACTGTGCAGCAGCAACCACGGAGGGTGCTGTTTTGCCGTAATAGAAGCTCCAGTGACTGAACAATGAAAATAATGATTCAGATGGCAGACAAAGATAGACCTTGCTTTCCTCTGTGCTCTCTGCTCCCGACACCCGTCTCCCGTTTTCTGTCACCAGGATAAAAGGAGTTAAGGGAAAGGGTATTTCTGAGAGAGATGAGGTGGAGAAGAGGAAGCCTGGGAAGGTCTGGCAGCCTGGAGGCCAACAGATGGGCTTTAAAAGCAATCTACAGGCCAAAAAGTGCCAGGGGGGTGGGGCTGGGTCAGGGAACAGTGTGGCAGACACTGGGATCACCAATAATCCAACCAGGAATCCTGCCTTAATGTGGAGCTTCCCAGACGGAGGGCTGAGGTGGGTTTAATGGGAGACGTGAGCAAAGCAGTCTAATCAAAGACGTCTCCACTCATCTATGGGGCCCATTCGTGGCAGCTCTGCTATCAAAGAAAGGGTACTGCTAAATTCATATTTCCTAAACTGTAGTAAAGTAGTAGTAAAGTAAAATGTGTGGTGAATATTCAAAAACCACTGCAACACTACCGAAAACACCCACGGCTGCTGGTGCATCAGATCAATGCACTGGATGTTCATTTCTTGGAAACTGCACTCATACGTGTGGCACACAATCTATCGCACCAATTAGCCTGCGTACATGACTCGGAGTGGTGAGTGGACAATTGATCCATCAGCGCCTTCAGGTGTGAGGTCCCAGAGGGGGAACGGGCACAGTCCTTCCCCCAGCGATGGGGAGGAGCATGCAGCTGCCACAAAGACAAACCACTGAGGCAGGAGAAATTGTTGGAATGGTAAGCTGGTCTAGAAAGGTCACATCTGACACTGAAATCTAATCAGGAAAATTAACAGCAGAGGTGAGCCAAGCTAGGTTATTCAGCATTGTAAGAGCAAAATTGTAAGAGTGGTGGCTGAGCCATGGCTCACTAGCTAAGAAAAATACAAACACGCAGAAACCATTAAAGGTCCAATGACCTTAATCGTCAACATGAATGAGCCGGATGAGGAGGAGGGGTCATTCAGCAGCAGCGAGAAATTCCTCCCTCTGACACGAGGAGCTCCACCCCCTTCCTCCTCTAACCGGGACATATTTTCCTCCACCACCACCCCCGACTCAGACACACAAAGCACCAGCGGCGATTGCTACAGCCGTTGTTTTCTGACTGTCAGCACATTCTCCACTGTGGTGCTTCTCTGGATGCAGCACATAGGCTGGACGGCACTGCACTGCGCTATACCATACTGACCTTTCCAAAATCAACATGAGCGCCTCCAAAAAGCAACAGGCCTCTGATCCCCTGCACCTGATGTTCACTGAAAATGTTCCTTTGTGAAAAGTGTAAGTCCACCCTTTTACTTTGCGTGACTCCCAGCCGAACGTCATCACCATCGCCATCATCATCCTTTTTCTTTTCACAACCACAACATTAAATACTCTTCCTGTCCTCTGGTTCATACTGTGTGTTAAAATGAGAGGGGTGGCTCTTCCCCTCCCAATGGGGAGGTGGGAGGACATTAAGCTTTTCTCCAATTGGTCAGCTCTTTTGAGGTGGCTTCTGTCCAGCACCACAGAGAGGCAGAGTCACTCTGCTGCACCAATAAGCAAAGTGCTGATGTGCACCACACAATGAAATCTCAACACTATTAATGGGAAATGGGACCAAAACTGAAATTTGAATCTGTATGTGATGTTACTGCTTTGAACAAGTTATTATGAAAATATTTCTTGAAGAAAATGTCTGCGAGGTGAAAACAGATAAAAAATGTGGTAGTGAAGAGAAAAAAAAAAATGTATGTAGTAGGTAGCGAGCCATGTGAAACCATCAAATGGCTGTGAAACGTGCCTCTTTGCAGCCTGCAGATGAGCTTGCTGAGTGTGGCTCACATCAGCGGTGCAGCTGCTGCTCTCGTTGCATGTGAAGCTTCACATACCCGTGTTGAGGGTGGTTACCTGCAATTGAGTAGTAATATCCGGGCTGTTTAAACATCTGCTATTTTTACAAAACAAACCAAGAAAGCTCACAATGAACGCAACAATAATTTATTTCATAATTCTATGCACAGCCATGCCAAACACCACTAATTAACCCACAAAGATCAGTAAAAGGCGGAGATGAGCCACCTCCGACGCATCAATACAATGTTAGACTTTCACAAGCTACAAAAAGGCTTTTACAGTGGAGATTTCGATCCACATTTGTCCATTTTCCATCGTGTAAATAAAAAAAAATAAAAAAAAACACAAACCTGAAGCACAATGGATGACTGAAAACTGGAGGATTCTCAAACAATTCAATGGTGCACCCCGCAAAAATGTTCTTTGCAAGTCTCACAAAAAAACGGATTATATGAGGCCATTAAAGCAAGGCTTTGTGAAACGTGGCTGCAAAACGTGTCTAATCTTAACTGGATTGGCATTTCATTTAAGAATTGTTTACGCTATAAGGGTGCCGAGTTGCGCAACATACAGAGAGTAAGGACGGCAGTACTATAGTATTATTAAGCGTATATCCACAATAGAAATAATAGTTTTGCACTACATACTAAGCTTGTCTGACTGCCATGGATCAGCGCAGCATCTTGTATTGCTTAGTGTTCTGCGCATTTCCATGTTATATCACACAGATATTAACATTCAGGCGCAAGCTCTTGGTGCACAATCTGCCAGTGATTGGAGGTAAAGTGAAAGCGAGCGGACATTCTGCGTTTCTGTAAAACACAAAAATAACTTTGCAATTCTGCTTCACTAACCATTCAAACCATCATTCATGCCCTACAAAAAGAACAAGGAAAATCAAAGCAGCAGCTGACATTTTAATGTATTTGTTCTCCAGAGGCAAGGATTTTAAAGCATCTTAGAAAGAGCTGAAAACTCTTCCTAAAAGAGGGAAATGGTTTTGAGAGCCTGAGAATGAAAATTAGATTTTTCTTCAAATGTATTCCTATTTGTTAAGATGGCTGGATGGGCTTTCACATGGCCCAGCTGGTTAAACTCGTCTTTTACAGGAGGGATCTGCTCCGGAGTTGGGATTGAACGAAGCAGGCCGACAGGGTGTGGGGCAGGAAAGACGAGAGAGGGCAAACTCAGCCAGAGAGCTGCAGCAGTCATTACATAAAAGAGGGGGGTTATGTAACGCCTGTGGGTTTGTGTTGAGGAACTTGGGCTGGGCTAAACACATCCAGATGTGTCAAACAGGAGAGGACCCTATACAGCCGTTCATTGACATACATACACGCATAAACACACACATCATACTGGAATGAAAAGAGGAGGGGAAAAACATGGCTATGCTGATCTCAGACTGCAGAGTAATGCTGAGCCATAAGCATGAAAGGCACGCTGTACACTCAGCCAACCGAGTTACCCTAATTCAGGAGCGGCAGGCAGACAAGCATGCTAACCGTCTTCTTGCATAAAGAGCATTCAAAGATGCGCTCTGATTATTTAGCTCCAGTTTGATTATTTGACAGACAGAGAGGCAGCAAACCCCCCTGCTGGTCAGATAGCAAGATTTCAGACATTTTCATTGGTTTGTCTACAAGCCATTATGTAAGACTGAAGAGAGACTTCCTGATGAGTATTATTGTTGCCGCAGAAACCAGAAACGGTGCCCACTCTTTTCTCGACACAGAACAGTCCGTGCTACATGCAACAAGCCTAGATGATACACTTCCCATCAATTTCTAGTTCTCATGCGCTTGTTGTACACAGTACCTCTGCAGGTCACATAAAAAAGGAGACTTGCATGTTAAGGAAAAAAAGGAGAAGACGGAGGAGAGTGATTGGTGGAACTAAGCAGGTACATGCTATAATGGAGATCTAACCGTCGCAGAGAGGCCTTGCAGCACAAGCACGGCAGCAGATGTTGGCCCGCTACCAGTCCTCAGATACGGGAAACCACGTCTACAGTACAGACAGGGATGATGGGATTAGTTGTGAAGAATGCGTTGCAACCAAACAAGCGCATGACATCGGCTGTTTTCCTTGTTTCCTTGCTTCTGTCATCCCAATAAATAACTGAGTGCTGACACCTAAAGATGAAAACACATCATCTGCGGTGTTGACTGGTGCACTGATGCAAGCCATTAAATGGTAACCAAGGCAAAGTGACCGTTGTGAAAATGTGACCTTATGACACACACAGACAGAGCTGGGGAGACGAGATGTTTCACAGAAACAAAGATGAGGCTTCTCAGAGAACTAGTTTTCACTTGTTGTGGGATGATAAAGTGCATCAGATAGCTACTCAAGAAGGCCTCACCTTCACCGAGTTTCACATTTCCAAGGCAGCTCACTAACCCAGTGGACTAAGAATCATGAGGTGTAAAGAAACGTGCACAACGTTTTGGCAAAGGACAACAGCTTTTGTGAAAGAGCTGTGCCACAAAAACCTTCAAACGTGCCTTATTCAAATCCAAGTACAGCCATGAAGCTCACTCTGCCCATTTTGTCAAGGAGAAAAATTGTGCTGCATTGTGCAGCAACTATTACATATTTATCGGAGCTGAACCAATTTTCAAGAGCTCTCAGGTAAGGATTTCTCTTATGAGAGAAAAATGGCATTGTTCATGTAATACAACTCCGGCAGGAAAGTGAATTATTACGAAGTAGGAAACATTTCAATATTTGCTTCAGCGGGCCAAAATCTCAGTATAGAAGCTACTAATTATCGCAGTATTTCCAGTGGATTTGTGTTGTAGCACTCTTAACACTCCTTATATCTGGATTTTTAAAAATGACTCTCGTTCTGACAAATGCACAACAACCCCCCCCCAATCAGCAATCAGCTTGCGACTGCTTTCTTTCTCAGAATAAGTAGAAAAAAGTTGCTGTTACAGGTCCGTGGAGTAAACTACATCAGGCTGCGAGCCACAGCAAACGACCAGAGCTGGATGCATTTACTCTGAGCATGATTATAAAGAGGATGAAAACACAATTACTCTAGGTATGTAAAAATCGCACTAGACTACTTGGCAATTGATGTTCTGACAAAAGGGTTAAATCCAGTGTTGAATCTCCCATAAAACAACAAGACTTTTAATGTGAATTTAATACAAAGTGGTGGCATAAATAGCTGCTATGCGTTTACCCAATATGCCAAATTCAACAAATCAATGCAGTTCCATCTCTTCCCAAACCATTTAAATTTGACATTCTTAATCATCCTGACCCTAATGTAAGTGAACCATCTGACAAAGAGAGAATAATTATCAACCAATCTCAGTCACAGACACTCATCTTCCATTAATCTCGAAACTACTATAGTCTTATTGTTGGAAAACGTGCATTTCTCGAAACTAAAATAACAGTTTTACATTCAAATAAGCAGTTGCTAAACATTATTGACGGTAAACAGCAATACTGCTGTGTCTAATACATAAATGCTGTAATTGCAGTGAGTGTATACAAGTATTTTACAAGAAATTTGAGTGTTACGAGCCATGAGTCTGTTGGTTTAGTCAAGATGAAATATCTAAAATGAGATACAATAGCTAACATAGAATTAAGCACCCACAATCACTTAGAAGTAGAACAACGAATTGAACTAATGTAAGAGGCAGATTCTACATTGTGACATTAGTGTCACATAAATTGGATACAGGGGCCACATATAGGTTTCCATGATCTGGAGCCTTTTTGGTCATTGAAAAGTGTCTTTAATTGGAGAAGAGAACACTTTTTTCCTTGCCTGAGAGACATGTTGCAGCATGTTCTGCTCTCCAGTCACACTGAAGGGGCATATTCCAGTGAAACACAAGTCATTTATATTTGCTTATCAATACGAAGCCTAACTTCCTTAATGTTTAATCACATACGAGTAAAAACATTATGAACTGTGTGGCCCCCTCTTTTTCCCAGCCGTCACATCCACATTTCGTTGCCACATTAAGAGGCACATGAACAGCCCTTCTTTGATCTTATGTGGGATCAAAAACCATCAGCATGACACACACAGTTGTTAAATCATTCTCACAACATACTGCTTTCTGTTGGGCTTCACAGATATTTAGGTCAAAGGTCTAAATTCAACAAAGAGGATAATAAAAATCAGAGTTGTTCGCTCCTTTGTTAATAATCTACTGAATCCTACACAGGTCAGTTAGTCCATTAACACAGCTGCCCCACCTGCTGCATTTTCTTCCTGCCAACACTAATGGCACAGAAACCAGTACTGTGATTTGAACTTCCCATGGAATACATTCGCAAGCCCCTGCTGAGATAACCCTGACATCACAACAGGCGGTGTCTAAAAACATTAAGCCTACACCTTTTGCAAAACCACCGCAACCCCCAGTTTTGTGTCTCTTCTTCGTTTCAGTTTAAATGAAAACACTAAGCACCTCTGTAGGCGCTCACTTTTTCGCTCTGCAGATAAACAGAACATTCAGTTTCAGTCTCTGTCCTCTCAGGAGGAAGCCCTGTGTGGCAAAATGTAGCCATCCAATCCTGTTGAGCCTGTGTGTTCTCCACAAGATGATACCACCCACACAACTACACATGCTCTCTGGGCGAACGGTCTCTCCATCCCTCCCTGGAGTTTGAACCAACCTCTACTGAGCCAGACCAGGCGGTTATAATTGTCAATAGCACCTGCTTGGCCTGGGCAGCATTTTGCAGGCCTGGAAATGCAGGGACTTTCACAGCACAAGTCAAGAGCATGACTGTGAACGCTATTTGTGTTTCTTTGCCATAAAAACGATCAAGAGCGAATCAATAGCCTCAATTAATTTAATAGACTGCTTCCAACACTCAAATCTGTTCGTTGACCATTTTATTTATGTGAACGCTGTTTGTGTTTCT
>CAESWR010000864.1:102301-117175 GCA_903171835.1 Mullus surmuletus
GCGGAATTTTAATATTTCACAAAGAGAAAGGAACCCTTTACCCTAAAGCCGTGATTGTGCCACAGGACGTGAGCGGCCTGAGCTGAAATGCGACAGAAAGTGGCCGGTCCGGCCGTTTGCAGCGCATAACGTAATCTCCAAAATGTCTCCCTTATGTTTACAAAACATTTCTACATTAAAAGGGTCGGATGGCGCCTCGGTCTCGGGGTTCGTTTCAACGCGTTCCGGACGCTTCCGCTGAGAATCACAGGTTGTAAAAATATAAATAAATAAATAAAAATCTGCCAGCGAGCACGTCAAACTAGCAGGGCCGATGGATATCTCTCGTCAGCCCACATAGCGCAAATGACTGCGCCTCTCTGCTGGCTAGCGTTAGCCCGCAAAAGCTGCTGATGTAAGAAACAACACGCTCGCAGGCTGGCGTGCGAGTCCGATAAGACACCCGCAGTGTGCCGCCGCCGATCCCCGCTCACATCACGTTCGAATCCCGCCGTGTAGCCTCGGTTTGCCCAAACCTGGCGATGTGGCTGAAAGCTGCAGCTTTTACGGCTTTTACGCGGAGCCAGTAAACATGCTGGCTACGCAACCTACGCGCCCCTCACTAACAAGTCAATAACGCCCAAAGTAATGCGAATTGGACGCTTCAAAACCACACCATACGTGCATTCACGCCAGGGGAGAATCCGAACCATCCGTGGGCGCAATAGAACGTCCCACACGTTCCCACTGCACAACTTATTTAGATCGGCGCTTTATTGCAGAGAGGGGGACAGGGTTTGCATTGCAATTAGAGCAAGGAAATAAATACAGGAAGCCCGTTGTGGTAAATCTACCGTGGCCGTGGGCGCACTTCCCCGAGCACGGTGCTCGCGTTTATTTTATTTCTCGGGCCATCGAGCGGCATTGCTGCGTTAATGCAGATATGTGTCAGAGAGCCGAGAAGTTGGGAGTAGACCCTGCCAGTCTAGCTAGCTCGCTAACAAAGAAAAAGGAGGAACCTACCACGTGACGAGGTTGCACTATCCGAGGGAATTTCGGTAACAATCCCCTGCAGTTTTTTTGAGGTGGAAAAAAACAAGGGTGCTGTCACAAAAAACGCCACCGGGGTCGACCGCTATGCCATCAATTGGTCCAAAAATGCAGCCAGAACGCCGAAAAATGGCCCAGTTGACAGAGCCGCCCGGGTTCGTTCCGGATTCGAGGCAATGGACGAATCAACGATCTACACCTTGCTCGCCTGTTAGCTCGCCTCGCCACCACGGCGAATATAAGGCCAGGCCGCGAAAACACTCCGTCCGATCCCGAATTACTGCCCACGTATGCGCCTTCACGGCAATCCTGGATGAGAAAGCCCGATTTTCAGTGAGCTCGGCGTAATCCGGATGGCCGTTCGACGCGAGCCTTTTTCTCTGCTTTTAGGGAGAGACGCTTAGAAAATGGCGGCTAGCTCCTCTCCCTCGGATTTGAGTCTGACAAACATAGAAGAGCTGTGTGTGTGTGGGGGCGCGCGCGCGCGCGAGTGTGTGTTGCTGGTAGGCGGGAGACGTTTCTTATACTCGCCACTAGAGTAAAGGGCAGATAAGAAACGACATTAAAAAAGGGGGATGAAAGATACCACAGGAGGGCATTGTCTTCCAGAAAACAGTGCAATGTCACTCATTCAGAAAGGAACTGGGCTGACATTATTATGGCCCTAATCGACATATATTGTTTTTTTAATTACCAGTTGGGCATTCATAAAAATCCGTTTTACTAGCACTCTTCACTCTACACTAATACAATCCCGCAATATTATATTCACTAATGCTACAATAAATGGTCAATTTTCTTAGTGTCAGAAACGTGAAAATGATCTTATCACAAAAGCTAGAGCAATGTTCTAAGTCTCATTTTTCTTTGGATGATTAAAATCTACAAAAATACTGAAAAATGATCTACTCTCCTATATAGTGAGAGTCTCATCGTCAACGGTTTTCCCAGATACTGCCTACATTACTGGTTTGACAATAAACATTGTTAATATTGAATTGTTTATAGAGTTGTAGCCCCTCCCATGTGTGCAAACAATGAAGCCAGACTATCAGAAACCTCTACATAATAGAGATCATTGTAACGCAACTACAACTTGAAAATAATGCCTGGTTAACACCCAGCCTCATGACACCTGAACATTATTGCATATACTATAGAGGTAACTTTCCTGTACAGTTTGTTCATTTGGTGGTTTCATTTTGCTATATATAAAGCCCAGAATCACTCATTATCCTACTGATTTCAATTGGCTATCTTAGAATTTGAGGGATCTCAAACACATCATCAAATGCAAAACATCTGTTAAGTGTAAGGATAGGAGGATAATACATTGTTCTATTAAACTGAAGGGTCAGATGGAAAGGCAAAGGCACCCAAATAAACCAATCTGCTACTTCGCACATGGTGAACACTGATGTTTGGAGTCTGTAATTAGTTGGTTGAGTGGACTAATATTTACTAAATATTAGTAAATTAAATATGTCTGATAATACACTGATTAATTTATTAAACAACCCCAACTACAAAGCCTACAAATGCTTAGGATTTCTGGTTATTAGATTTGAATTTTCGACTCTGTTGTTTTTGATACTCGGTGTTAAGTTTTGGTACGCAACTCTAATGATAAAGTAAAAGCTTCCACAAGAATATTAGATCAAATTGCCTTACAGTGTGGTAATACTGTGTTGCTGGTGCCCCTCTTCTGTACCAATTTCTATACAAGTATGAATCAGCAGCTATTTTGTTTTTGTGCAGCCACATTACACTACAGAATTACAGTAGCTCACATGACCTGACTGTGGGGAGATTGAATGCTTTGTTTCTTTTTTCAAATTTGTTATTGTCAAATCTCAATACAGCCTGTTAAGCTTCCCTTAAAGCTTTAAAGTGACTGACATTATATACAGTGCAGGGAATTTTCAAATTTAGACGTTTAATTTTTTCCCCTCTGCTTTTTGTGCGCAGTCCTGTGGTTTGCCCTGTTGAATACGCCAAGTCATATTTACAAAGACCCTATTTTGTGTACTTCCGCTGCATCTAATTTTGAGATCATCCGTACTTGTAATGCTGTTTATCTTGAGCAAGTTTCCAACAAACAAATGTCTACACTTCCTGTGCAGTTGAAGCTTTTCCCAGGAAAGAATAGTGGTGCATCAGATGTCTGAAATGTTCGATCACTTGGCAAGGAATACGCATAAATATTTATATGGCACTGTTGTGCATCATTACTTCAAGCCTGCTGGTCATGGGGAGAGGGCTGAATTAATTTTAAATCCAAAGGGTTCTGTACGTCTGTTCTGACAATGTTTGTGACTTGCACTTATGCACATTGTGCCTACTGTAAAGTAATGCAAATGGCTGCGCAACACTTATTTCCAACAGGTTTTGCATTGACTCTGTGCATTAGCAGATCACCAGCGAAGATGTGTGCATATTCAAAAGCTAATCAAGAATGTGTGAATGAGAGCGAGAGAGAGGAAGTAGCTGTCTATATTCCAGTGTTAGAAAAGATCAATTATATCCATACGAGACACTGCAAGGACATGGATCGAGATGCTTTGACCGTTATTAAATCAGCAAACACGTCTCATTTGAAGAAACTGGCAATCCAAATTTCTTCAAAAATCGCAAGCATCCCATCTGCTGTCAGGTGCACTTGAAATGCACCTCCATGGAGTCTTCCATTCAGATGCATGCAGTTCCTTCTGGGGTATAAGGAGCAACATGGCAGTCCTTCTGCAGGTGGTCTTAGTCCTGCTCTGACCACTTACCAGAGACCTCGCGTGTGAGAGTTGGCGATCAAAACACTTATTGATGAATACCTTTAAATCCACTGGGGCGCTCCATTCAAAAATCCAAGGGGCCATAATTCCAGTGCGTGGGAAAACACCTAGGTAGGAAGAGAACGAAGAAACAAGTTAGCACATCTTCACGACTCTGCACGGACACAGTTTTAGTCAACACAGTCACCAACTGTGGCTGACCAGCTGGCAGGCTAACGCTAACCGGCTAACACTGCCGATGCCCCCGTTATCACCGCTAATTTATAATGAAAAAGTTTCACATGTTCCACCATGTCAGCGCTGAGCCACGGAAATGAGCCGCAAGTTGGGAACGGGGCTTGTTCGGTGGTCAGCGTGTGAAGGAATGCGCTGCCGGGGGATTTTCCTCCGCGATACAACTCGTAGACTTTGTGTGAGCGCTGTTTGCGGAGCTAGCGCTAGCCGAGCTCGCGGCTCGCGCTGGCCAACGGGAGCCAATGGGAGCCAGCACAGCAGCTAGCAGCGAGGCTAACGCTCGCTAGCTTGTTTGCCTGCCGATCCCACACTCCCATTGACTGCCGTTTTTGTGCACGTTTGACGCAAAAGTATGGCAAAAATCCCACCTGCTCGCACCAGACAGCCAACGCTTTGGCCAAAGTATGTTTTTTCTCTCTGACAACCGGGACGTTAATTAATTTCGAGAAAATAACCGGACAAAATCTTACTTACCTGCTTGTCCTGTTACCAACCGTTTACGACTTGATAACAACCGCCCCCCGCGCTCTGCGATTGGCTCGTGCTGCCGTTGGAGGCTTTCCATTGGCTCAGGCTGCTGTCGCTCCGTGCAAATGCCCGTACAGCGGAAATGTGGACGAAAGTTCATAGCACGAAACTTCATTAACCAAAAATATTCTTTCAATATAAAAATGTTTTCCTTGCCATCCCGTCATTCCGAAAGCACTGCTTTAACTGCGCCGTCGTGCACGTGTTCTCCGTGCCGCGCGCAAGCTAGCTGCACCTTTCCCAGCCTCATGTGTTCTCCCCCAAAATACAACATCTAACGTCTATTTTTCAGTGTCGCCCCTCGGATCTCTCGCTAATAAACCACTTAAGTTGGAGTCAAGTTGTTCTCACTGGCAGCCGATGGCTGCGACTGACTTTCTACGTTGTATCCCATTGATCTTGCATTCAGTGCTACAGAGATCTCAGTCAGCAAAGGGGGATGAAACGCCAGGGCAGGGACACGTTTGAGAGAAAGGATCGAGGTAAATAAGAGAGGAGTGACGCCACACTCTGCTCGGGGTACATTCGAACAATGTTTGCAGGATGGAGCAGGGCAGCCACGGGGGCAACCCAGAGTGGTCGCCTGTGAGGTTACACAGGTATGACGAGTGAATAGGGCTGACATGTCCAGAGCTGAGGAGCAGCAACAGAAGCAGGCCTGGTTCTGCAGGATGGCTCAATAAGCAGCAACAAAGTGGTGGAATTCTGAAAGTTACATGACTTGACAAGTAACAACACCAAATTCACAAGTTATGTACGCAGCTCATGATAACTGTTACATCGACTTGATCTCTTTCTTTGTCTGTCAGCAGGATTACAGAAAATTAGGGCCCATTCAGACAATTTCTCTTAAAGTTTTAGTATGGTTGGACAAACAACCAGTAACATTTTGAAATGGAACTGAAATTTGTTTTGTTTTGTTTACTCAGCATTTTGAAATCTGTTCTTTTCAAGAAACAGACATGACAACCTTTAGAACACAAGATTGACATCAGAAGTTTCAGCAAAACCTGTATTTTTTGTGTGTGGAAATTAAATGATAATCTGGCTTTTATACATTGAATTATGAAATGTGATTGCGAATTCAGCTGTTGGTGGCACTTAGACCACTTAAACCGTCCCGCTGAGTCTGCTGAGGGTTTAAGGCATTATGATCCCATGGAATAATATCAACAGTGCAATGTAAGAACAACCAATCAGCTATGCTTTTATTTTATTTTATGTGCATTTATGATGGTGATTTTACACTAAAATTGATTGATTGACTAATTTACTGTCTTTGGCAGAGGTCGCAACCTGTGTCCTTACTGTGTTGTTTATGGGTTGTGGTCAAGCTTAACCTTTTGACCTAAAGAAAGACGTTATTTTCCTGTTGCGTGTTTATGGCCACAGACTATGTAGTGTATATGCGGTCGTTTGTGAATTCAGGTCCTCTAATGATATGAGGAGCTGAAATGAGGATCTGCACTTGTAAAGACTGCAACATGGTGTATGCATTTAGACTTCCACAGTAGCTGAACATGCAAAACTGTGAAACTGTGACGCTAAACCTGAATGTAACCTGAACAAGAAAAGCCCAGCTGAGTCAGAAGGGAATCAAGAGGATTGCTGATACCTCGGTCCAGCTCTTCTCCATCTTCTTGGTTATGGTGTCTCTTAAGATGATGGATCCTCACTCTGGCAGCACACACAGACACTTCTGTCAGTCTGGTTTAGTTTCTGTCAGGAATTTGACAGTGCTAGATATGTATCAGAGTCGATCAGGACGTGCACAATAAAGTCAAAAGACATGAAATGGTTGACAGCGGAAACACAGAGGCCTTTTTACATACTTACTCACTCTAGGAGGCTCAAGCTGTCTGAAATGGGGTGTAAACAAATGGCAGTCAGGCTTTTAATGCAGATATCGTCTGCTGAGGTTGTGTGTAGTAGTTTGGAGCGCAGCATTATGTATTCACGTTATGGTGTGTGGAAAAGCATGATAGACAGCTACTCCGAACCAATGGACCGATGTTCAGCCACATCAAACATGGTCCAATGCGTTTCACTTACAATTTCCCAGTTCATCTTTTTCTATCACATCTCTATTGTGACTCTCGTGATTTTCCTTCTATGTGTCTAATGGTTGGGGGATGTCCAGTCATTCAGGATTCAAACCTGAGACAGACCTTTTTTCCCTACTCTTCAATGAGGAAACATCCAAATGTAGTTCCAGGCAAGTAACACTAGATGGAGCTGAAGCACCACTCACCACGTGGCTTGCGCCCTTTCATGATTTGGCTGTTCTCCAGTTAACCATTCGATTTTTAATGTTTCCATTATTCCTCTCAAATTTCCCCCGAGGCCATTCAAAAGTTGGGAAACCATTTCTTCTCATGGGTCAGTAACTTGTGATACATTCTCTTCCATCAAATACATATTTTTCAAGGTCTGCGACACAAGGTTATTATTGAAAATATATTTGCAAATATTATTTGAAAAGAAACGTATTGACCAAAATCTAATCTCATCCGTCACTGCTGTGTTGTTCTCAGGTGTTTGGCTGTTAGTCCTCCTCATTGCTAGAGGATTCAGTCAGTGACTAAGACTGGTCAAAAACACAACAGCGCTTGCTTCTGCACCAGATCGTGGCTTTTACTCTGACTATGCGACTGACAATAATGTATGTGCTGGATGTGCAAAATTAAGATGCAGTTTATGTATGCGCATAATAGGACTTCCCATTGTGCCCACAGGGTTGAAGAGGTTACTCAAGACTACCCCAAATGCACCAATTACTATCTAATTACAATACAGCGTAGAGAATATTATGATCATGAAACCTCAATAACTCTGTTTTTTAGATGTGGAAGAAGGCCTCTATCATAAATGAAAACTAATTATATAATAGCTGTTTACTGTGAAATTACAAAGATAATGTGCTCTTTTTGTTAGTTGTCAATATCATACATGTGATGAGTATCTTGGATGAAAATGAAAGGTATTTTCTTATTTTTTTGAACTGGGCTGATATTTAATTTTCAATTTTCATGTAGTTACCAAATTGAAGCTTCTATTTAAATGGATTTTGATATAAACCACACCCAACCTCCCCAAAAACTGCATCCTGCATTAACTCTACCTCTTTGATGTCCTGCTGTTGCTGTTATTGTTCATGTTGTTATTTCTTTTTTTTTTATCTTGACACAAACACATGGATGTCTGTGATGTTTCTCCTGTATGGCTGATGAAAAAGGCCATGTGTTACTTTCATATGTATATGTGCTTTAATATAAGGTTTCAACTAAACATTATAAAGTTCAAGCTTCTGAGATCAAAGTCAGAATTCTGTTTTTTTTAAAATATCCTGACTTTAAAGTAAAACATTTTGACTTTAATCTAAGAAATGTGTCTAAAGATAATGATCAAAGAATTAACTGCAGTGGTCTTTTTAACCATGGTCCTGCCATAATATACCACTAAAAACACCAACTATTTAAAAAAAAGAAATCCATTAAGATTAGAATTAATAACACATTTCACATTGAAATCGAAATAAAAGCCCAAAACTACCAAATCTTGCGTGGAAACCAATAATTTTACAATTTCCTTAGATGGAACCACCATTTATAGTTATAACACACTTCTTGTGCTGTAGATTGAGCAAAATTTTAAATCTTTCTTGCAACCTTCCATATTAACTGCTTTTTTGCTGAAAGAGTGCCAAAGAGTCTGTATCTTTTCATTAAAAAAAGACAAATAAAAGACACATTTTTCAATGCTGTGAAATCAGAATGAGTGAATCCAGGACAGAGCTACAGCCCATCAGGACCCCTGCTTACTTCTCCCTCCACCCAATGTTTCCCCCTTCAGCTTTATCTTCATTGAGCTCTTATTCCTCGTCTGACATCATTAACATTCTCTGCTTCTTCTTGCTCTCATCACTTTTCACGGCTGCTCTCCTCCATCAAATGGAAACCAAATGCCTTGTGTAACAGTTTCGCCAGAACTCGCCCTGACAGCATCAATGTGTTTGAAGACTTAGGAGACTCGGTTTGTTTAATGACTCATTTGCCATCAGAGCGGCGAGGATCAGGAGATTAAAGCCTGGAACAGATCAAATGTATAGACTTTTTGATTAACTGTGAGGGTGGATGGCCCCGCACCGGAGGCCTCCTCGGCACCGTACACCGATGCTGTGCTAGGCAAACCCTCGGCTGTGGGACTAGTATGATGAAGAGGGGTTAAAAGCATCCTGTTAAGATGAGCAACTCCTCCCCAAAGCCACCTCCTCTGATTCAGACATGAGTCTGTAAAACGGCAGTAATAGCGGGCTGGCTGAAGAGGCAGCTGCTGACCTTCCAGTTCACATCCCATTTGGCATCGTGGTCCCTAAACCATGGTGCACATTGTGGAAACCATTGCTGTCACACTTAATGGTGGCGACCAGCAGCACCCGCTCCCAAGCATTGTCAGGAAAAACCTCCTCTTCTTTTGGAGGGAAATGTTCACTTGGGCAGAAGGATCTTATTTAAAAGCTGCTGTTCCCCTCGGAGAACCACACAACGCTTAAAAGGATCACACGATGCTGGAGATGTATTTCGTGTCTGCCGTCATCTCGGGGGATGCTGGAGACAAATGGCAGTGCAAACCAGAGTTGGGCTCTAAAGGGGCCGCCCCGAAAAAGCAGCCTGATGTTTTTAATGGAAAAGAGCGTCTCCATAGATAAACCAGAGCTGACATGGCAGCCTTTTGTTACATTTCAGTCAAATGCAACACACATTTTATTATCTCTTTACATATTCTTTTCAAGTATGAAAATAACAATATCGAAAATAAATAGCAATAAATAATATAGTGAATTACACTGATTTTGGTTGTTCACCATACAAACCATGAAGAAAAGCAATTTCTTTGCCCAGATACTTTTTTTTGCTGACATAAAGGAAAAAAGATATATATATATTTTTTAGCAAAATTGCACCATCACCAGACTTCTACCCCAAATTTTGGCTGCTTATCGATGACACAGACATCAGAATGTAACACGTCACAGTGGCATGTGAAAGTTAATCACAACCAGAGCTTGCACGTCACTAATACGAGAAAGAAAGAAAATAAAAGAATACAAAATTTTACAGGACAAAAAAATAACCCCCAAAAAATAAGATGAGGTTCATACATAATTTTGGACATAAACAGCAGTTGATAAAAATGCACAAGTGCTAGGCATACTGGCATCGCAGGAATGTGGTCTGTGAAATTCTGGTCACATGAAGAATGTGCCTGCATGTTTTACAGTGTGTGGTTTGTGGGTTTTTTGGGTTCTATCTGTGACTGCCCCCCCATCCCATCCCTCCCCCAACAAAATATATATAAATTTGTTGATCTATACAATTGATCAGTAAACAGAGTTACTGTATCACAGGTTCATGATATCTGACTCTCTGGTACGAGAGGCAACGACAGAAGTGTCTTCATTCAGATGAAGAGTTTGGTTCCAAAATATCACGAGCATGAGTTTCAACCGTGCCATTGCAGTACTTAGAGGACCTGCAACAGGCTCTGGCCATCAGGTGAACGTCACCACCGTGAGTGGAGCTACTGGGACTCTGATTAATGCTGCACTTTGACACTGACAACCCCGCCAGTTGGATTAATTGACCGTGCTTCATCTGATCGGACAAGAGCTTTGACAAACACTGATAGACTGACATTAAGAAGGTTGTAATCTTCAATTTTTGTCACTTGGATCGACCCATTGAAGTAAAATTCAGTGAAAAGAGAACAAACTTTCTATAAAACCCGTTTCTGGTTTCAGGAGAATTTGTCTTTACTCAGTGAACTGAATCTGTTTGCAGCTTTTCTCCCCTTTTCATTTGGACAGAGCCTTTATGTCATCTTTGTTGCCTTTATGTTTTTCACAACGGCTAAGTGGCGAAAACCTGATTTTGAAACGACACCCTTCAGGTAGAAAGTATGGAATGTGTTTCTGGAAAGATGATGAAGAAACTGCAGCGAGCTGGCTGAGAACAGAGGAAGAGAGCACAACAACAAATAAACTGACGGTAAACCCTCATGGGGATAAAATGACAAAGGATAAAAACAAAAGCATTGCTTCTGGGGAGTCCAGTGTCCTCACACTTTGCTGCAGTCCAGCGGCGCAAAGTTCTCACTAAACTGCGAAATAAAAGTGTGCAAGCAAAAAGTATGAGAAGACTCGTATGGCAGGCGAATGACTGAAGAAAAATGGTGCTGTACATTCACATCCAGATCCGCTAGGTCACTTGCATTCTTTGATCCACTGTCTGCAGTGTCCTTCAATCCCGCTGACTCTCGGCTGGAAGTCTGTTTAATGTCCCTCCTGAGGTTCCGCACACTGATGCAGCCTATCTCTCTCTCTGTTTCTCTTGCTGGCTGGGAGAATGTTTTTGGTGAACTCCATTGATGCGGGATGACAGTTGCAAGACGACGCCGTCCTGGCGGTCTCATAGCGACGTGGACTGCTTGATGCTGTGGAAGCTGACCCGCGATGGCGAAGTGGGGATGGACATTGCCTGGGTCATCCGGGCTCGGATGGAGTGCTGCTCCTGCCAGCGGTGGAAACGCTTCCTCACGGCTGAGCGCACCTACCACACAGAGCAAATTCATCTTTACCACCTCACCTTTTATCACACCGAGCCGTTAATTGCTGGTGTTTAAAACTTTATAGGAGTGGAACCCTAAAACATCCAGACACTTTGCCTCTAGACTGCGATCGGCCCATGTTCACTTTGTGCACTGAGTTTGATTGCATGCTTTTACCAGAATTACATGATTAAAACCAGACAGCTTTGATATATTTCGTGCGACAGCCACCTCCTATGCCGCTTCCTCTTGGTGTGAGTCAGAAAAACCTCCACGTTCTCCTTCCGTCTTTAACAACACAACTAACGTTTTGTCTGGGTGTACTTTGCTTCACATCGCTAATGCAAGACACACACAACACAGTTTAGTTAATTACAGGCAAGCAGTTCCATAAAATTCAATGAAACTCATTAGATTCAATTAAATTAAATTTACATAGCGCCATTTCATAACAAGCGGTTATCTCTCTGCCCTTTAGCAAAGGGAGGGCATAGATGACGCTCTGCAATAGTTGTATATTAACAGAGACCCAACATATCCCCCAAAAGCAAGCCTTGGGTAACAGGGGCCGGGAATAACTCCCTTTAATAGAAGAAAATTGGAGCAGAACCATGGATCAAAATGGGCAGTCATCTGTCTTGACCGGTTTGGGTTTGGTTGAATTGACCCCATAAACAATTACACCCCCTCTCAAATTATTCTAAATTATTGACATAAATTGTCACGAAATAATCATAAATCTCTGACTTTTGGCTTTGATGAGGCCAAAACTAATGAACAAATACAGCTATTTTGAGGCATCTGCTGCTCTGATTCGGTGTTTGGATCGAACTGGAGGAATTCCCCCAAGAGATGTCAAAATGTCAATATATTAATTTGAAATATTTACCTTTAGGTTGAGGGAAGTTCTTTATTTGTCATTGTAGTTAAATACATCACAATTTAAAAGCACAGGGTGAGTACTAACAGTAACAGTAATAACAGAATACAACTGAATATGTGTGTATGCGTGTGTGTGGGGGGTGTTTAGATATCAGTTAAAATGATAAAATCCACTCGTGAGACTAAATGGGGCCACAAAAAGATAAAGTAAACTCAAAATAATTGGATATTTGCAAGCTAGTCAAGTGACATTAAGGTCAATTTGTATCTCACCATTTTGAGTTATACTGTTAAAGTTTTCATCATTGCATATTTAATTTGTTGTCTCTTTAACATCACATTTGTTTTCTCTATCTGAAATGGATCAGCCAGCTGACCCTCCATTAAATCCTGATGATAATATATACATCATTTCCCTGTCCGTCCTCAACCTGAGCCTCACCTCTTTCACTGATCAGTGTCATTTCTCAGCTCAAAGCAGATGAATGAAACTTTTTTTTTTAACATGAACACATGAAAGCAGTAGCCTGTTTGTCGGATCAATGTGAGATAAATTAATCTTAATCTCTAGTGTTTTCTTGCTGCCTGTTATTTTTTTCATTCAAATGTGAGCACAGCAATCCTCTGTTGATCTGCCTCAATTCTTCCCCACTCCTCTGCTGGTAACAAAACACTAAATCGATATCCTCGCTGAGCTTTTCACGTTGTTTAAGCCACCCATTGAGCTACAACATGGTTCACGGTGACATCTTCATTCAACTTCCAGTGAATCTGTCCGTGCACGACGGAAACCAAAGACAGCTGATGTTTTATCCATAAACTAATAAACAGTCACAGATTGTTCTGACGTTAATCTCTGCTGGAGCTGTGCGGCACCATCCGGCCATGATTCAGCTCTCCAAACCAGCTAGTTGCTGTGACTGAACTTAAAGAGGAGACCTACGTAATCCTCATTACCATGATGGAAAGGTCAAGTGATAATGTAATTATCTTTATGCGCCTTTTCTGGCTCAGGAGGATGTATGCCGGCAGTATGTCACAGGATAGACGCCAAAGGGGTATTGATTGAAACCTTGAAGTCTATGATGGAGCAGTTAATAATAAAAAGAAACACTTTTAAGGACAGGAGCGTCCTTTCTGTGATGGACGAGCTCCCAGTTTTCTGCCAAACTTCAAACTGTTTTCATGTGACAAGTTTCCTGTTTTTTTGCGCAAGTGTTTTGGAGCAAATTAGAGCACAAGTGGAAAAAAGGGGGATGTTTTGAACAGTGACATTTTAGTTCCAAATACCATGGCACTTCTTGGAAAGTAGCACATTTTCCCTTTTACAGTACAAAGGTCCTGACAAATAACCCTAAAGTGATCCTTTTTTTTAAATTGCAAAGGACAAACAAACATCTTATTGCATGCGGCTGAAAATGTTTGGGTGGAGCTTCAAAACACGCTACTACAGAACTAACCATGAATGCTGTGAAAGTACCAAAATCTTTTTCACATGAAAAGAATGAGTGAGGTGTAATGATAATGGTGTTGTAATGATAAGGAAAGTGACATATTTGTCTCTAAAAGATGCCCAAGGAATAGGGGGAGCCTGTCACCAGGTGGCTTTAAGGGACATAACAAACTCATTTCCATAGGTCAGAGCAGCAGAGGAGTGAAATATATTGAATATGGTTTGAATTAATTCATTATTTGTCTCTTTATAATCTATTCATATTACCTTAATTTTAAGTGGTACAGTCATCATGAAAGGAGATAGTGGCCAAAGCCACCAAATTTAGTATATTTCTCCACTGTATTATAATTTTTGGTTTTGTGAGTGTGTGTGAGCTGTTTGATCTCTTCTTCAGCTCAACAGAAGTTGAACTGAAGTTGATGTGTAACACTCAGCCTTTAAAAGCTCCTTGTATGTCTCCGCCAGCTGCAGTTTACATCCATGTCTTTCCACAGTCCATAATATATGATGACGCAGAAGGAATTTAATAAAAATGAGTGTCCCCTTTCTGCTCCTAAGTTATGATGCTGAAGATCAGCCAGAAAAGTACTTGTGCAGAACACAGCGATGCCACTTTTGGGAAGAAAATGCATTTATGCAAAATATGTTCAACCCATTAGACATTTGCATCAAATTCTAATCAGCTTTTTGAGTAATTGGCAAGGACATTTTTCATGAAGTCACACTGACCTCTGACCGTTGACGCTAATTCAAAGCAGCTCATCCTCTAGTGCAAATGGATTTTCTGCCGGAGGTAATGAAGTTCTCCAATCTTTTTGAGTCACAGTTGTTTACGAGAATGAGATAATCAGAATTTGTCACAAACGTTGACCTCTGACCTTTGATTCTAACTAAAATCTGCACATGCTTGGCTCTAAACTTTGCTTTGCAAAATAAGAGTTGGTTGGAAGGATAGATGACATCCTATATAATCACATAATCAATAAAAATAAACATATATGAATTTTATAATATGAGGACAAAATAGCACAAGAAGAAGTCATGATATTGTTAGAATTAAGCCATCTTACTGAGTTGCCGGTGTGCTTAGAACCACAGTTATCACTATCATTGTTGCTATCATTATGACACATCCAGCAGTGCCAGTTCAGCAGACTCTTAATATTTCTGTGCTATTTTAAGAGGGTTTCACCCCCGATTTCATCATGGAATCAAATTAGGGCTGACGTTGTCATAAAGTGTAGAATGTGATGTCATTTATGCTGCTACATGACAAGTCTTAATTGTGCCCTTAATATAAGTGCTTCAAGCTTTATCACTCGGTTCCCTGCAATATAACACACACAGACACAC
>CAESWR010000864.1:135830-147574 GCA_903171835.1 Mullus surmuletus
AGCCCTTGAGCTCGGTCTAATGAGAGCTACACGGATCATTATCATGACCAGTCAGTCAATCACTGCTCATTGCTGTTCGTTCTGATCTCTTCACAGTGAGATTCCAAAGAGCATAATGTTCCTTCAACTAAGTGGTTTTCAGACATTCAATGTTCCTGGTCTATGTCCTGCATCTTTTTAAAAATGGCTCATTTCACACACTTCATTTGGTTTTGTACTGTTTGTTTGTCACTTTTCTTGGAGAACAAAGTCTCTTGGAAAATACTCGGAAGGGAAATGAGTATTTACTGTATTGGTGTTACCTGTAGACAGTCGGCCAAGGAGAGAGGGGTTCGATTGGAACAGCCCCCGGATGCTGAACTGCCATATTTTGAAGCGTGCGTCAGTGTGTGAACCTCACATTTCTCTTTTCTTTGTCTTTGTGTGAGTGTTTGGGGAAACGGCGACCTCCTTTGTCTCGAGATGCAGTCGGACGACATGTTGTCTGAGCTATTTCAAGCTTGGCGAGTCCCTTTGGGATGGCGGACAAAATCAATGCTTGTGCTCAGCTGGAGCTAACGCATTGCTTCAGGACATTGAAACGACATATAATCAGCCCGATTTTGCCGCCACTATGTTATTGTTGACAGGTTTCCACCATATGATATGAATACTGTATGAACCTGAAGGAGCCGTGAATGTGTATCTTTCTTTTTGGTGTGACGTCACTGCACAGTGGCCCGCTGGTGTCTGGGATCTTCCCTGCAGTAACCCGACTTAAAATGTCAGAGATGTTTGGCTGCCAGTTTGATCTCCTTTGTCGTCTTTGTTGCAAACAACAGAGCGGCTCATGTATGTAAACAGGCAAAGACGAAGAGGGCTATCGCTGCTGTCAGGTGGAACAATGAGGAAACAATAATAATACCGCTGTGTTTTTTACATACGATAAAGGGAATTCTGCCGTCGAACTAGGAGGACTGCTGCTGTCAAATAGAGATGGTGCACTTCTGTTCCCCCTGACGTAGGACAATTTTCCTGATGTATGTGGGCAGAGAACATTATGATCAAATCCAGAGGCTTGTGTCCATCAAAATCTAATTAGTTGGTCCTGAAGTCCATGTGGATGTTTTGGGCAAAAAAATTAATAAAACAATTCTGTAGCAATGGGTTCTTGAGGTGTTTACCAAGAGGCAACTATTAAAAATGCGATGGAAGTTAGAAAATTCTGACTGAAATTCTGACATATCTTTAAAAATAGAAAAAAAAAATCAGAAACATGGCTGATTTGGTCGTCATAAGCAGAGTGGAAGAGGAGAAAAATGGAGAGAGCTCTGCCATCATCAGTTCATTCAATGTGGATGGCCGACTACTCTGAGCTCTGCTCCAGGCTTCTTTCATTAAAGGGGTTTTTTCCTGGTCCCTGTCGAAGAGTGCTTACTATTGTTGGGTTTCTGTTAATATCCAACTATTGCAGAGCGTGGTCTTGACCTGCTAGTGCCAAGAGATAACAGTTTGTTATGAACTGGCGCAATATAAATACATTTGAATTGAATCAAACTGAATTTCATCTCAGTTATTTTTGTGTTTGCTGTCTGTAAACCAACCACAGAGGTAGAACACTCCTCTTTCTCTTCTTTGGCTTTTTGAGGTCAAGCAGCTTGTCAGATCATTGACATTTACGTTTAGGGGTTAAAAAATACCTTTCTGTAAATGTTTTGTGACTATTCTTTCCTATTGGCACTTTTAATTACCAATGCAAAGATAATTCTAATGGACTTTTTCTACTGCACTGGTTCAAATGTAAATAAAGCAAAGGGGTATGGAGGATTGGAAGAAATCAAAAAAAAGAGAGAAAAAAAAGCCTCCCTGCAGTTATTCACCGCTTCTGCTTCAGCCGAAGCAACCTTTTGCTGACAAAGAACATTGTCGATGAGTAAAGCTCTAAAAACATAATTTCGGGACATGAATAATGATTACAGCCGTTCCTTTAATGAACATGTGTGAGTTGAGGCAAATTTGTCTTGTGTGTGGTTGGCAAAGAAAATCAGGGGAAACAAATCAAGCCAGCAGAGGGTTTAATGGGAGCTTTGGCCAGAGAGGAGGGAGGCGGAGCCACCCACCACTTGCCTCAGGGACCACGCAAGTCTTGCTCTCCTTACGTACGGAACAAAGACACTTATCGTACATTGGAGGGTTGAAAAAAATACTCAAGTGAGTCTCGAGAGCTAAAGAGGATTCCCCCCCCCCCAAAGAAACCTCCCTATAAGCGTTTGATCCACTCGGTTTCTCTTCCCAGTGGGACCATCGAATATCTGGTTCAATATGGGCTGAACTTTAAAGAGAAGCTACTTCAATTCTTTCTTCCTGCTCTCTGATGGCAATCATACTGATGCTGCCACCTGGTGATTTATGCTGGGCTACAAAAGAGAAGAAATCAAATACAGACTTTTAAAGGTCAGACACTCTTCTGCAGGGATCGATTGGACATCAGACTCGGAAAAAACACTAAATGAACGGCCTTATTCCAAGACACCATTCCTTCATGCTCGCAGATCTTTAAAGCACAAATGACCACAACTGCACTGCAACTGGAACCCTGAATGACAGCAAAACTTGTCTGTTGCATTGAGATTGGCTGATTTTTTTTTTCTCTGTGGAGTAAAATCCATGCCAAGATCAGAACCAATATTTGTTGAAAGGCAATGAAATGCCCATGAATGTTGCACTGGTTCGGTGATGGGTGGACTCTGACTCTCCCTTATATATTTTTAACCTGCAGACATCCCAGTAACCACCCAGATCTCTGTTTACATGGATTGAATTTGATCTATGGTGTTGAAAAACACACACACTCCAAACATCTGATCTGGGCAAAGCATTGTGGGGATTAAGAACAAGGACATTATCTTCTTGTGCCAGAGCCAGAAAAATGATGACAGGACATTTGCCATGAACACAAAGAAACCATCCATGCAGGACAAACAATAACTAGTATCATTTTGTTCTCTATTTCAGAGGATCATATCTGCATATTTCAGGTACAACGTTTATGCTAGTTTTAAACTATATCAAGGTACTAAATCTATCAAGAGAAAATGTTGGAAAAAACGGATCTGTTGAGGTTAGTGCTAAGCCTGTTTACTGGTAGGATCACTAATGTCCACTTCATGTAATGAAAAATTGCAGTATGGGCCAAGAGAAAAAACCCCATCAAACCTAGAAACTTTATCATAGTACTGAAAAACATAAGACATGGTCCAAACAAACAAGCCAACCAAAAGATGAATCGACAACAGAAAAGCAATTTTGTCCTCATCAGCCCAAGCGATGGAATTATCTTAGCTTAGTACAACCAATGGTAGCAGAAGGAGCACCCAAAATAATTGCTCTTATATTTTGCCTTGCTTGTTTGCTGTGGTCTAGTCATCATCAGGGTCACCTCAGTCTTCACAAAATGTAGGGCCAGTGGAAACTTTTTGAGGTTTTTCCAGAAGATCCCTTAAACTAAGAACTCTGCATGTCTTTTCCTTACTTTGGTGATGATCTGTGCTTCCTCAGGGCCAAACCAGTGACTCTTCTTGCGTCCAATATTTATGACAAAGCTAATCATCCCTTTTTGTAGAAACAAGAACAGTATCCACCTTTTCGTCTCTTGGCATAAAAGTGACTACATCAGCATGTTTTTCCCAAGGTTGTGAAAGAAAAGCAAAGCAAACTTTTTCTGCCAAAGGCGGCTCCTGTGTTGAAAGACAATGTCTTTTGAGAGACAGAACCATGATTTCTGTGGTCAAAAAAAATGATGAAAGCAAATATATAATAAACTGTTTTTAATATAAATACAATCCAGTGCAGACGGAATTAGGTGGAAACAATGGAAGTTCAGTCCAATTCTCAGCTGAAAGTTGTCTCAAATGCTTTTTCCACTCTTTTCCTAAATCTGGTTTGCAAAAAACTATGATGCCAGGGAAATAACTTTTTACATTTTTGAAGATTAAACGCAATCTTTGTGGCCCATTTTGAAATTGTAACACCTCAAGTACTGGGACAAATGGAGCAAAGAGTCAACAAACTGACTCAGGCTAATGCATGAGAGAAATATCACATAGCGCAGCCTTATCCTTTGAAACAGGATGAGGATTTGTCTCCTTGAAATGGAAAAACATACAGACAGCTTATTGAAGCTGTGGTTACCGTGTTTATGGAAACTCAAATATTTAATATTCACTTTCAGCAAATGGCAAAGCTAAGCAAAACAAAACCACAGTCAAATCTTTCCATCATCTGTCGTCTGATCATATGAAATCATAATTTCATATCGCAATACATGGAAGCCTGAATTGGTCCACATTAAGTCTGAAAGCTTTGTCCTCCATTCAGTCGTGATTAAATCACAACATAAAAGAGCATCCAGGTGGAAGCCGAGAGCACCAAACAAAAAGTGAGTGGACAAACGTGGTGCACAGCAGGGAAACCACAACACATTCATGTTTTCCAACAAAACCCGCTGCGTCTCTCGGCTCCGCTTTTACAACACGCACTCATCGCCAGGAAATCTGTGTTTTGATTGCCGAGTCTTTTCAGGGTTTTGACAAAAGAAACATTTTGTGTTCAAAGGAGAGACTGCCGCAGGTTGATGAACAGATTTCTGGCTCCCACCTACGTGTTTAACCAGCCGAAGCCTATGACTTTGGGGCAAAATGACATGACATGAAAGCAGCGATGCCTAAGTGATGCAAATCCAGAACAATCGTCGCACTTTAGAAGAATGAAGATGCCTCCAAGCGACGCTCTCAGGCAATCTGCTCATAGTATTTTTAGTGTTTTAGACCGCAGTGTCCTTTTAAGGCTACAGGCGCTGAGAAACTGAACCCTGAATCCATATTTGCTATAAATAATCTTTGTGTAAACCTGCTAGATTTGTCCTCCTCTGCTAACCTCGCCTTTGTTGTTGTTGGTTTTCGAATATGACATATTGAGTTGCTCTGTGCTTTTAGAGTTCCCCTTAAAAGCCTCATGAATCAGGACGCACGCAGTGAAACACGCGGATTCTTACCTCCTCGTGAAGTATGGCCTTACACATGGAGTAGTTCCCCTTCAACGCCCATGTCCCATTCGCCAGGCATTTTCTATAAACATTATCTGCAGGGAGAAAGAGAAGGACAGGCGGCTGAGATTGAGAGACCAAGGACTCCCTTATATCATGTTTTAGTTACAAATGTTCTCCCCGCGCTCTTTTTCATCCTTGGAAATACAGGACGTGAATTCCTGCTGGACTCGTGGCGACGCTGTGACCTTTCCTGCCGTTGAGACTAATAGGGAGAGATATCATTAGAGGTAGTCTCACAAGCTGTGATTTTTCACACATTTGCTGTCAGGACAGTCTACCACCCTCGGCCTGAGCGCGGCGATTATTCTTTACATTTAGCTGTGTTTTCTTCACGAATGACTGGAGTTTATTCAGCTATTTACACAGAACCCATTGACCCACTTGGTCCTTGTGTCAGGCTGATCACAAAGGATAGGAGGAACGGTGCTGAGGGTGGGGTGGGGGGGGGGGGCGGGTGCAGGTCAGGCACTTCTTCACTTAAATGGGTGATAACTGTCGGCCAAACAGCGAGCCCTGACACTGTTCATTTATACATGAGAGACCATAACATGTGTTTGAAGCTTATTTTTTTCTCCTGTGGTGTGTCCCACAGACAGGTGGCAGTGGCGGTGGTTTAATCCAGAAACTGTGTCACGAAATTATATGTTTGATTCTGCAGATCAAGTTGTCATCGCTCCATTTACTCTTTCATATACTCTTCATATTCTTTTAGTTTTCTTATTTTTCACTTTTTACACTGTCCAAAAATGAGCATCAAATAAGCCAATCATCTCAGGAAACATCTGACTGATACAGGTTTCTCACGTAGAGAAAATTTAACAGAAATACAAGGTAAACCATATATTGTATCTATACAGGAGCGTGGCCACTCCTAAAACCACGCCCCTAATCATTTCACAAACCTCCACTCCACTCCGTTCAGTCTGCAGTTCATCATCCCACTCCTTACAAGGGGTTCAGATCAGCTCAGACAGAGACAGTTCCCCCGCCCAGCCTCCCGCTGCTTTTTATGTCATAAAGCCGTCAATGAATTCATGACATAAATATGGATTGTGCATGTGTGTTTGTTTAGACAGTACTCAGTTTCAGTCACTGTGGATTTCGAGCGTGTGGTAGATCATTTTGCTGCATGAAAAATCTCCCGTGGGAGAGATTGTCTGCGCCAAAAAAACTCCACTTTCAAGACTGTTTTTCTGTGACGTATTGACATCAATATATGTCACGGCAGCGCCACCAGCGAGGTGACTTCCAGCCCACTGATGCTCCGCTTTTTGCAGTCAGAGGTGGAAGCCTCTTCTGAGAACATTGATTTGGGATTGAAATGTAACAGAAAAGGACTGAAACTCCCAGATTTGATCCATTTGAAGATGCATACCAGTTTATCATTTCTTCAAAGTGGTTGTGTTGTTCTCTTATTCTTTATATTGCAGGTTCGTAGCAGTAGTAGTTGTAGTTGAACTAGTAGAACTGATCTGGCCCCCCCGCCGCCGTGTCAGGTCTGATTCCTATTCTCAAAATGTGAATCTTTTCTTGTAACGCATTTATTGTGATGAAATTCCTGCACAGGTGTCTTTTTTCCTACATTAGAAACATATAAAAAGCTAAAGTGAACACATCGACCTGGGGAGCCGAGGTCTTCATTAATTCAGAGGTCCTTCAAATGAACAAGGGTGTAGGGGTTGGGGGGTTCCGACAGTGTTTAGACACACACCGAAGTAACCAGACCGACATGCTGGATAATTCAATTTGAGAAGTGGAGGGTCGGCATGAAGGCTCATACAAATGAAGAGTAAAATTACATTTTTCCATGCAGACCCTCTGCATCGTTGCACACATTCGGCGCCACATTCACGGGACAGATGAAATAATCTCTAGGAAATTTCACATTTGTCATTTCACATTTCTCAAACTGACAGAGATGAAATTCCTTAAATAGGCCACTGCAGAATTGAAATACAGCAAATGAGGCAATCTGACGGTGAAGAGATGCTGGATCGCTTTTTAAAGATGATATGTTTTCCTGCTGCTGAGCTGTTCGGAGACTTTCAGGTGCGTTTTGACGTTGACAGCCTGAAGCTCACAGTTTATTTAATGATAAACAGCTGGAAGTGGCTGAAAATATTAAGAGCAGCCTGGGCGATGGAGTGCGCTGGAGAACTGCTTGTCACATCCTGAGCCGACAAACCCGACCCGACCCTGATCTCCGCGCAGGTCAACCTGGCGCGGGTCATCTCCACGGGTCGTTACACACATTTCCCAGGTGGCAGCCGGCTCACTTTGAGACCTCGGCGGAGGAGAGAGTGACGTCTGTCACACCTGGAGCACCGGCTTCTTGAGAGCTGTCAACATCCAGAAATAATGAAACACAAAGTGGACGGCTTGTTTGTGTCTTGCTCTCAGGTTTTGTTCGCCACACACATTGAGCCAGATGCTGAAACCCGACACTGTCTACATTTTTCACACATGCTCCAGACTCCTGAATCGCTGCCCACTTCTTTAATTTTCCAGAGATTCAAAAATCTGCGGTGCACACTTCGCTGACAGCTGGGTCCCCTGGTTGCCTTCTCAATGTGTCTGCGCCAAACAAATGTCTGCAAAAACGCAGCTGAAGGTGTAGATGATGGATGCGGCTGCGCAAATTGTCGGGAAGGGACATGTTGTGAAACACATTAAGTTTCCTTGAAACCACCATGTCAACTGTAATCAGCAGTGATGGCATGATGTCAGATTAATGAAAATAAATTTAAATCATGATTACACTTTAAAGTCAAAGGTTGAGCCTCAGAAGAGAATCTGTTTATAGAGTATCTTTAATTCAAATCTGAAAACCCTGCGTGAAGGAGGAAAATGCAACGAAAAGAAGAAGACAGGATGACATTTTCTAAAGGATTCACCTTGTAGAGGAAACCTGCTCGGGGCTCTGAAGCAGAGAAAAACATGTATCGGATGCTCCCACACTGGGGCACACATGTCCTGAGATGGAGGCTGATAACCTTAAATGCATGTTTTAATCAGGAGAAAACAATTTTTTGGGGAGGGCGAGAGATAAAAAAAAAAGAGGGATTAGGTTGCCTGAGGGCAATAATGTGCAATGAGCTGGGTAAAAATAGCATGTTGACAGTGTAAGGGGACTGTCATCCCTGATCAACATTACCTAGCTCTAATATTCCCCAAACCCCAAATGCAATATCCTTGAGAGCTTTAAAACCTGCCTGTGTTGAGAATTATGACAACGTCAAAAGTTAAGATGGACAAAGTTGAGTAACGCGCTGACCCCAGAACTCTTTTTTTTTTCTCTTTATATCTTTTGTTTAAACATTTTCAGTGTGAATAGAACCTGTTAATCCCTGACTTTATTTAATTTGACCTCATATTTTATCACTATTGTGCCAAATCTTTCATTTGGTGAGAAGGACTGTTTATACAGACAAGGAATGTGTTGGAGGGTGTAAGTGCAAAAAGAGCAAGCAACAAAAAATAAGTAGAAAATACATCAACAGTGATTAGAGTTTCTGCTTTAGCAAAAGAAAAACAAAATTCCCATAATTTTCTCCTTTTATCAAAATCGCAACACCACACGATTAGACAGGTTTCCTCCGGGTTCATCATTTGCATGTATAATGTTCAAAGCCTGGCAAGTAACTTCATTTAGAAATTACATTCAAAAAGCAAAAAAGTTCAAGTTTAAAGCAAAACAGAGTCATCACAGAAAAGGTCAGGCAGAGCCGAGGCTTAGAGGTATAAAGTCTAATCAAACAACGTGACCTTGAATTTGATTCTTTCTGGCACTGAAACGGCTGAGTGATTTATGGCTGCTCAACATAATACCTTATTGCACGTATTTCCAGCTGCTTTATAACAAAGAGTGTGACCTCCTTTGAGGATGTTTTTTTTCGATGAGCACATTTTAATCCTCTTGTGTTTAACAGTGAGCCTGCATTCATTTCTTTATATTCCATAATTACAGCCTATTTTCATGAAAAATAGAAAAAAAGGATTTAAACAGCTATAGTGAATGCAGTCGGACATGCGCCCAGGCACCGTTTAATTATTTGTTAGTTATAGCAGGAGTCATATTGTGCTTCCATTTGGAGGGATTAGTGTTTTCATTTGCCGCTTGAACAAATGAGGAGATGCAGAGACGGAGAAAAACACACACAGTAATGAACATTGACAAAGTTATTAGGTACTGCCTCTGAGGTAACCCTTAAAATAAGTTAAAACCTCTCTCACACAATAAAACCAAACTTTATACTCCCCATGAAGGTGGAATTACTGTTAATGAAGCTGCAGTCGAGTTTTTCCCTAATAAACTGGCAGGTGAGTGTATATTTCACACTTTTGTCTCAGGTCAGGGGTGAGTGCATGCGTTTTTCTCACGCTGAGTTTCTGCTCTTGCTTCCTCTGAATTCAATTTCGGAGAAGCAGCTTTAAAATGAAGTCATTGCGATGCACACTGTGGCGGGGAGTGATGCGCGGAAGTAGAGCTGCGGCCGTACCTGTAATCTGGACTGATTTGCAATATTGGTCGTGTGTCACGTACGTGGCTCTGAATCCTCCAGTTGGAAACATTAAGTTAATGATATTCTGGACCCCCAGCCGCCTCTCAAGAAATGGTTCACCAATATTTGCTCAACAGGGACCCTTCAGTTGAGAGATATTCTGGTTGAAGCATATTTGCAGGTACAAAATAGGGCAGTAATCTCGTATCCGAGCTGCTACTGTTCCTTAAAAAAGGTGAAGAAGGCAAAAGAAAATCAGTTAGCGTAAAAAAAAAAAGTCATGTGATGTCTGGAGCAGTTCATTTGTTTTGGTAGATTTATAGCTATACCCTACAAAGGGTGAGGAGTGGTCATGTAGAGCACCTTAAATAATAAATGATAAAAGCTAAAAATCCATCTGTAGCTCCACAGCATGGACACCACTTAGACAGATATAGTTTGTTAATCCAGTGAGTCGATGCACCAGCCTGGGATAATCAGAGGCAGAATGGGCACGATAAAAAAAGGTCCTGAGACAAATATGAGCCCGACCGGCGCTCCTCGTGTCTCAGCAGCACCCAAAAAAGCGTGTTGAAATTTGAAATTAACACTGTAAAAAATGCGCTCAGGGCCAGCTTGCGTGCGGTCGTGCCGGGACGGGGGCCAGTTCCCGGGCTTCTCAGAAAAAAAATCCCTCTGACTTTAGTGCCTGCACGCGGGACCCTCATACAGGATCGGGTGGGTAGAACGTAAGATCAAGACCACCCACCCCTTCTCTTGCCACTGCTCCTCACACTACGGAGGCTCATTAACATTCTCTGCTGCCATCTTGGGTTGGGGGATCGAGCCACTGACAGCACCGTAAAGTGCGATTTGCATGGGTTGCCCGCTCACGGTCCCTAAAATAACTGCTGATT
This sequence comes from Mullus surmuletus, assembly GCA_903171835.1. Classification (NCBI taxonomy): domain Eukaryota; kingdom Metazoa; phylum Chordata; class Actinopteri; order Syngnathiformes; family Mullidae; genus Mullus; species Mullus surmuletus. The sequence continues at coordinate 146,315 of CAESWR010000864.1, forward strand.
TCATGTCATGGCCGCAGCCCAACTGATCGCCTGTCAGGGAGGGTTCTTTTTTTTTGTCATTTTCAGAAGGATAAATCGAGCTCCCAGCAGATGCTGCGCAAAATCTTGGGAAGGTGACAGCAGATTGTCTGAAGAGATGCACGCGACCAGGCCGCGCACGCGAGTCTCTGCTGGGTGACCGGCCATTGTTGCCTCTCTGTGGGTGTTAAAAACAGCCTGCCGCTCCGTGCCAGGTGCTAAATCCTCCCAGTGGAAACAGGAGCTCGAAGGTAAATGCGCATGGAACACAGGCAGCCCTCCAAACCCTGGGGTAAATGATCCGCTTTTCATTTCACTTCCAAAACACCACGAGCCAACGCATGCACACACGTTCCCTCGCGATTCTATAGAGGCTTCTCAGAGGAGAGCGTAAACACCCAGCGCTCCCGTCTCTCGATCCTCCACGAGCAAACACGCTGACCCAAATTCAGACACACTCGCTTAGCACTTCATCACACTGGATCAATGGTTGCAGCTTAGAAGCATTTTCCTCTTCTGCACACTTTAGCAGGAGACTAATTAAACGTGGCCCCAGCTGGGTGGAAACGCCGGCGCAAACACCCAGGTTTCTCGTGTCCCCTCTGCACGGACTGGGGGGAGTAAAAGCATATTTGCAACACGATGCTTTCAACGTGTTTATGCAGGTCAGCCATTGTTGCTGTTGTTCAAAAAGGGGGTGGGGGGGGGGGTGCAAATCTGCTGGTGTCGCTGCAGCGTTTCCTGGGCTCTGGCGGAGCGGCCCAGAACATGTTCCGTGGAAAAGTTTGCACCTCATTTACAAGAACAACTCAGGGCAGCTCTTGAGGAGACGCAGGCGGACTTAAGAGCCGCTGCCAGTTTCCTCTGCGACTGGGTGTGCGCGCTGGCTCACGTCTGTTTGGTTGCACGATGCGACACACCTCAAGGGCTCGCCGAAAACAATCGACGACGCTGTTAAGACCCTCCGCATCGCAGCGCTCTCGCAACCTCCCCCCCCACATCTTTTTATTCAAGGAAGCTGCCGTCGCTTGCCGCTGCTGCAGGTCATTCAGCGGCAAGCGATGCATTACGTTCCCTGTGAGTGAGCGGCGGCTGGGTCGAGGGGCTTCGCCGCCCCGCTGACTGGGAGCATCACTCAAAATAAACCCACCCCTTGCCTTTGCAGACGATCTGCTTTGACTGGCGCGAGACCCAACATCTCACAGCAAGTCGAGGAAATCTGCACAAACAAAGAGCTGAGTG
>CAESWR010000864.1:155759-167455 GCA_903171835.1 Mullus surmuletus
GCCACACACACACACACACACACGCGTTTCTATGTCAACCAACGGACACTGGCCGACAATCAGGAAACCGGATATATCAAAAGACTGTTTGATGACAAGAACAAGAGGCCCGAATTACTTGGAAACACGCAAAATCACTCATAGAACATTTTGTCACGCTCTTCCTCCAAATCATGTAGGCCTCGTGATGAGCTATTCTCAAATCTGTTCGGAAAAAAAAAGGTGACATTGTCACTTATGTTATCAATAGCAGAGTTTGGAAAATATCGATGCAAGTGATGATATAATCCTAATGGCAAACACTGATATCTTTCAAACAAATGACTTTGGAGGCTGAAACTCAGATGTTTGGAGAAATCATTTGCAGTTTAATAAAAGGAGGTTTATGTCGTTGCGATCCTGACATGATGATAACGCGTATCTGGAGGCCTTTGGTGATCTTCTCAGCTCATCCATAAATCATCACACATCTGGTCTGATACTGATTACACTGCTCATGTTTTACCTAATTCATTATGTATTTTTCATGCGTGCTGCCATATTAGCGAGAGCGTTCATGAAAAAGACATTTAACCTTTGCTGCTTAAACTTAGATGAAGTGGCAAATGGAGAGTTGAGGCTGTAAATTGTGCAGAGAGCTCCGGTACAGCTGCTCTGACCTCACACTTTCATTAGGGGATAATAAAGTCGTTATCAGGCGTGGGACGCTGCATCCTTCACCTATTCTCCTGTTTGTTTGCAATGTTTTTCAATTGGCCTTTCTGGCTGCTATGTGACACAAATGTTAAGTGTCTCTTTAAAGGTTTGTGGAAAGCTCTGCGTGTGTGAAATAAAACAAAAAAATGTGAGCGAAACTTCTCTCGGCCTCCCATTGACATTTCTGAAAACAGCACTCTCGGCGGCTCGCTTCGCATGTTTGGACGAGAGCGGCAGCTTTTTGAAAAACACTCCACACTGTTTATTCAATATTGATGTTGCAGCGGTCGTTACATCTTCCAATGAGCTCGAGACATTCGCAGACTAAACACGGCAACAGGGAACGGACCCATCTGTGCCAACATACAGGCGGAGAAAACTCAACGCTGTTTACGTTAACAGATGGATTCCCAGGTGAAGAAAGGACTTCAGTTTTCTGGATGGGTATCAAGTTATGATCTGGAGCTGTCACTCTTTTCGTCTTCAAATATCGGAAGCAAATGCCATGAACGCAGAAATAAAGCATGAATATTTGTATGAAGGGACACAGAGAAGCAGCTAATTTGATGATGAAACTGAGGCTGATGAACAGTGTGTGCTGTTTGTACATCAACATCGGTGTGTATCCTTTACGCTGTGTCCCACCTGCACCTCCTATTTCAGTTCAACGCATCAAACTGTATTATCATAAGGAGACATAATGCAAAAATGAGTGAACTACAATCTGAAACAGAAAAAGAAAGTGATACTCAGGCCCACCTAGGCCAGAGAACACTTTGCTGCCTGCATTTACAGCTTCAAAGGTGCTCTACGCAATATTTTAGATGTTAATATATCATCAACCAACTATCATCTATATAAAGGTGCGGTGGAGTCATGGCATTCTGAGCTCTGATTGTGGTCAAACTTTGTTGGTATCCAATTTTTCTTGCTCTCTGTTTTGGTGGCAACGCGGGGCTTGACCGAACACTGCTACCTAGGGCTGGGTATCATTTACATTTTTTTGATACCCGTACGGACACCAGTACCCTTAAAACGATTTCATTTGATACTTTTTGTTACTTAAATCAATGTACTCATGCGATTAGAAAGCAGTCAGTTGTGTAACTGACACCACTCCTCCCCATTCAAAAGATTTTTACACAACTAGATTTTGAAGTGAGAAGAAGTGCTCAAATGATGCTTGCGGTGATTGGCTGCGAGTAAAACCATAGAAACAGTCTTTTTTTCCCCCTTTGATCTGGGTACAAAAACAACCGACTGAAGGTATTGTTTAACAGGTGCAGTTTCGATACTACTTGGTACTGGGTAGTTTTGGTCATACCTGAAAGGTATCGAGGACCAATACCCAGCCCTACTACTACTAGACTACTCCAACTGAGAAAACAACAATTAAAGTTCTAATAGGGAGACAAGGCAAGAGTCAACATAGGTTTGGCATGGATGGGAAAATTAAAGTGAGAGGAGAGGTCTGCCCCTTTGAGGTCCGCCCAGGGGAGTTATCTTATATTTTCAGGACCCAAAAATATCTATATCCATATTTTGCACTGTCCATGTTTTAGCTTGTAGGCATGTGTTTATTAGATATCTGCTGCCATTTCGTCTGGCAGTGGAAGCACCAGCGTCACATAGCCAAACAGGCTATGGCTGCGCTGCATGTTTACTAAGATCTGACCAAGTTGATTTTTCTTGCCCAACCTCAACAAGGCGGCGTATCAACCAGGCGGAATTTATGAACCGAGTTAATCACCAAAACCCTTCCTGTGATTCACTCCCCTTTAGTGTCTTGCTCAACAGACTTTTTTTCACATTTCTTGCCTCTGAACGTATCTGTCTTGGTTATATTGGCTCTGACGTGATCCCTGTATACTTACATAACACCCCTGAGCACAGGCGACAGCAAGCCGAAGTTAGGGAAATGCTCAGATTTTGAAGATGGATGGGTGAGGCGTCATATTTTCAATCGATAGTAATCAAGAGTAAAAAAAAATACATGTTGAGATAAAAATGTCTCTCTGTGTTACGTGAAGATGATTGTTGTTTGTGCTAACAGGAAGGTTCACGTCCAGCGCGCCACCTCCTCAGCACAAAGAGATGAACAAAAGCAAATGTGAACGAGAATAAAGGATTAAGGTCACGCTGCGATCTGTACTTGTAATACAGCTATTAAATAACAAACGGCTCAGGTGTTGGAGTTCCTGTGTTGCTTCCTCTGACCTCAGTTGTGTAAACCTTGAAATATTTCATAAACATGAATAATAAGTTCACACTAAAAATACATTCTTGTGTCAAAGCGGTTCATGTGTAATCAGGCCTTGCGGTTCAGAAATAATGATAATTTCACATTCAGGAAGTCGCATCTTAAATGAGTCATACCTCATTTTCACAAAGCAAACATCATTCCGCATCCTGTCAACATGTTAACAATTGACCTTTGCTCGTGACGTCATCTGATGGGCCGTCTTTTTCGGGCTTTTAGGCCGTGCTTGAATAGAGATTATGTTAATCCTGAAGGTGAAATGAACCTTGCAGTGTCAAATTACTGGTGGTATCAGGCTGAATTACGGCCTGCCTCGCTCACTCTTGCTCCGCTCTTCCTTGCCTCTCTCTCCCAAGTGAATCCTGATGGTCCTGTGGGGCTTTCAGACTGACCCACCAACAAACATTTGCTTTTATTGACCAAATGTGCTTACACGTGCCTATAGTGTGTCCTTTGGTAGAGTTTGTATTACCTTCATCCAACCCTGCTAATTTAAATACATTGTGGCCCACAGATCCACACACTGTTAGAGCAGCCAGTGGATTCTGGGTACGTCGCCACGCTTTTCCACATGGTGCTGTGTGTCCAGTGCAAATCAACCAATGAATTATCCGTTCATCCTGGAGGACTAGAGTAAAAATAAGGGGGTACTGCTAGGGTTTGTAGAAAGCTTTTGCATGACTTGGGAGCGCCGCCGGTAGGTTTTCACAGCTTGCAGGTTTGCTGAGCCAAATTGGCCAATATTTAGTGCTCAACTAACCCACAAGGAGTGATATCTGGGTTTGTGCTGCTATTGTACATTGTGTTTGAGTGTGTAAATAAACAGCAGATGTGATCGGGGGGTCGCTTGTTACACCCTTAGGACCTTTATGACCTCTTCTACATGTCCTTCATTTGTATTGCTTTTTTATTTTTAATTTTGTAAGTACAAATAAACTAAAAAACAAAGACAAACAACAGAAGAAAATGTTTTCAATGGTTTTAACATGTAGCTAACAATAATCTAGTCAATGTTAATGTTACCTAAATAATAAGTCATCAAGTTCCAGAAGCTGAAACACAATGTCTGAAAGAGTGCATCCACCACAAGTGCACGTTTCTGTCAGTGCTGAGTCAGTGATGATCAGATTATTAGTTCAGATGTTTCAAAATATTAATATTTTCCTTGAAGCTTTTCTGTCTGTCTTCTTTCCATGAAAAACAGCACCTTAAATGCCAGCGCAACGGGTGGAGGTGTCCATCCTCGGCAGAGTTAAACTGTGTCCCCAGTGAAATTCTTGTTTGAAAAGGCTGCACCACAACTCTAATCTCGGATTAAAACGGAATCATCATATTACCATGACTCTGGTGGCCGATAGAGCCGCTGCCTGTTTGCTTCAGAATTAAATTTGAAGTCAAGATGTTTGTGTGCAGGATGTTAAATGGTCTCAACCGCTCTTACATTACTGACCTCTGTCCTGACATCACACGGTTGGAAACCTGAGATCATCTGACCAAAATACCTCGCTCTGTGCCAGGACTCTCTGTATTGTGTGCCTTTCTCCCTCAACTTCTGCCCCACCACTGAGTTACCTTAAAACACACTTTTACCCATCAGTTTTTTTTATTTCCTCTCAAAGTCTCTGTAGGCAGGATCAGTCAAGTGAAGAGACAAGAGAAGTCAGTGAAGTCTAATGCTCCTCCCAGTATAGCACTGGTTTAACATGTCTGCGACGTGCAGACGGTGATAAATCACAACCAGCTCATTCACTGCTTCTGTAGGTTACAGTCAAGCACAGAGTAAATGCCCCACAACCAAAGATGCACCCGGGCAGAAAATATGGAGGCCTGATTAGGGGAACAAAAACATTCCACAACATCGGAGGTTAGAAGAAACAAAATATGAATGCTTCTTTGTGGTCCTTAAGTTTGTTTTCAGGTGTCTGTAATTTGTACTTTTTGTCCACACAAACATCAGCACTTTCAGCTCATTACATGTGCCAATAGCACGACTGTTTGTTTTCCATCACTGCGCGTGTGCATTTCAAAGCCTCTGACGCAGGTGCAAAGGTTCAATTCTTCCCCCCCACAGAGTTGTATCTTAACACACATTATTCTACTTGAGACAATAAATTTGCCAACTCTGCACGGTAGCTCTTGTACTGGTCCCAGTGAATAAAGGAATGGGAACTATACTGCAGATTACATCTAGAAAGTGGACATTTATTCCCATTTTCCTTCAACAAGCATGCAGCTCCCCATTTACATGACCGTGACTTGTTGAAGACACGAAAACTGCTGACAATAATTTGGAGCTGCCTTCATAGAATTTTGAAAGTTCACACTCACATTGTCCAGCACGTTTCAGAACTATGGGGAGAATCCTTGAAGAAAGCAGTGGTACAGTGGTTAGCACCTAGGCCCTCACAGCAAGGAGGGTCCAGGTTTGACTTGAACGGTACCGTTCTACACGGCATTTGCTCAGATAACAGCAGGACATGGCTTGAAGGTCACCTTCATTTATTTGCCAGAGGCCCAAAAACATTATTTCAAAAGTTTTTTCCCCACAAATTCAGCTTTGGTACTTAATTTCAGCCGGTCTAAAAGTGGCTCTATTGAGCTTGCCTGAGAACGGGGTGTTTCTGTGCCTGTACCTTTAAATGTCAGCGAGCTGTGTGGCCACGCCCACTCCATGCTCCTATTGGGCAGCGGATGTGGCTTTCACTGGTGTACGTTCTTAGCGCACAATACGCTGCTTTTTACGGCAGAAATGCCGTCGTTCAACCGTACCTAATTGAACCAGAATCGGACACAGAAGTAGAGGTTCCCGTTCCCGAACATGTTCAAATTCTGCAGACGCAGCAGGACTTTTCAGAATGGTGTGTTCATTTTTTTCAAAATCTCTTATTTTGTTCAAATGTATGGTTTCAGTTCCTAGCATTTAGCTAACGCTAGCTCCAGCTAATAGTAAGGCTCATCTTATCTGGGGGGCTGGTCGACAGCAGCCTCCCCTCCAGCCGGGGGGAGTGGACAGTGACTTCCACAAGTTTCCAACTCTCAGATCCGCTCGTTTCAGCTCACAGTGGGCAAAAAATGGAGAAAGCAAGTAAATGAGGCGACAGGATTTTTTCATTTTAGGACCTCATACTCATGCTATGGGGACACATATGACTGCTAGAAAACCTTCAGAAAATGAATTTGGCTCGGAGGATGACCTTTAAGTTCTGTCAAGGTCACCGGACCAAGGATGGAACGGAATATTAAACACATTTTTCTGAAGTGATAGACAGACCTGTCTTTTTTCCCCAAGGAAAAGCGCCACCTACTGGACCGAAATGTGTACCAGTAAATTAGCAAGTGAGGTTTTACTCCTTTCTCCGTAGGGTTTTAGTTCTATGGCTCATGTTAAGATTGGACGTGGTGAATAAATACACTAATGATAAGGTCCAAAGACATGTGGTCCTTTTTTAGACTCTGAAATCTTTTTCAAAGTTTTTATTGCAGGTAAACTAATGTGGCTTCTGAGTCGTCCGTCCCCAAAGTCACCATCACGCGAAGCTCCCCCATCTGGACTTGCCGTCCACCCTCAAGTTAAGTCGAGCTCTGCATGCTTCATCCAAACTGTAATCTTCAAATAAATTCAGCCATCTGTCACCGCGGCTGCTCGGGAAGATGTGGCGTCTCGGCCACATGCCACCAAAATGAAAACATGACTTATATATGAATTTGATGAATTATAGAAGAAATGCCTCATTGCTCGCTGAGGACCATCTGAAACCCCAAACCAGAACGGAGAGCACTTTTTAGAACCACATTAACCACTTCAATTTCATCAAGTTATTTGGCCTAATTTATCAAGACATTACATTTTAATTCTCATGATTGATTAATTATTATCATTATTGATTATTATTGATTAATGAAACAAATCGGTCTAATTTCAATTAAATGTTTTCAAAATATGTATCCAATGATTTGTGAGGGCTTTATTACATGTATTTGGCTAGCAGGAAAAATAAATTAAGATCATACTTTAACAGATTGCATGTGTTTGCGTTCAAAAAATAAAATGCAAATTGAAAATCACATTTCGTTTCATCATAAAACCAATTTATAAAGTATCAGTTAAACATAGTTTTTTTTTTCAACACAATGTCAAAAGTTTGAAGCAGTGATTTTTAAGAATGAGTACTACACTTTTGCATGTAAATTAGCTGGTTTTGATGTTCTGAAAGTACTGTGATAATTTGCAGCCTTTTAATTTATATTACAGCTTATTTTCTTTTACTCAGCATGAAACTGTGCAAGTGCAGAAATCTACAAACGATCCCTGTTTGTAGATGAAAAGAAAAAGATGCCTGGAAAGCTCCTTCTGCTTTTTTGTGTGTCTGATTTGAAGCAGACTTATGACCAACACAGACCTGATTAGCATTCATTTATTTTTCCCTTTTTGTGCTCTGAAAGGAACCTGATAACTGCAAGGAAAGTCGGAAATAGACCTGAAGATGATTAGACCGCATCTGAAAGTGTGGTCAACCTGAACCGACCAAAACTGTGAGAGAACAGCAAACACTGCCAGCAGCATGATGTTCCACCGATTACCATGTCGCCATAGTCACAAAGAGAAGCAATAATTCCCTCAAAAGATCTTTTCCTCGGCTCTGGTGACAGATCCTACCCGACCCACTTAGAGCGGAAATGATGCATGGACTTACTCAAGGTGGGGAAGGGGCTTTTAAAGAACAAAGACTTCCTCTCCTCATCCTCGATTTTCCAAAGGCGTTTACTAGATTGTTCTCTGACGAAAATGTTTGAAGGAGCTTTTCAATGTAGTGAACATCAACAATAATAAAAATCGGTTTCCATAATTTTTCTAATAATCTGTTGAATACACAGTCCCTGTAGTGAGATCCTGATGATGAAGGGTTATTTTCAAAGGACGTCTGACCTCAAATACAATAGAGTAGATTATCTGCCCAGGTTGTGACTGTTTAAACAGCAGGCGCGTCTCACATTTGTAGCAATGTGAGATGTATCAATAGCACGTTGCCCTTATTCCTCTAGATTCAAACATCACATCACGCAGCGGGGCATCTCTCTGCATCCCACCATGCAGCACAATGGACCAGCAGAACTTCAGGTGACATGTTCCACATGTCAACACACACAAACACACACAAACACAAACACACACACACACATTATACAAAGCTGATGTAAAATGGGTCAGAAATTCTATAACCAAATAGACCATGTTTTAACGAGTCCATGTGAGAACTAATGATGACTAAAATACTAGTAACTGTGGCTTATTAGTAGCATGGCTCACAATACTGGCTGACTGTTTTCTTTTTTTAACACAAACATAGACACAATAGATGATCTCCAATGATCTCCAACATAAAGCACGATACTGGGCATAAAATACGATGCCGTCTGTGTTCTATCTCTAAGGAACTCTGTGGGTGTAGCTTAAAAGAGAAGCAAGGCGACTCAAGATTAGAACAAGAACTAGAAGCCTTTTTATGGAGGAACACGAGAAATTCCTAATTGCAAGAACTCACAGCTGTGGGCGCCACCAAGCACTGATGTATGTTGTAATATGAAGTTCTGGTTCCTATACATTTATCCCCAAACAAAAGTTGAAATGATTATTTAGACGTGAAGTTGAAGCTGAAGTTGAGTATCTGTGACAACATGATTCCAAGTTGGTGATTGCTGCGATTTCTCTCTGTCAGACTGGGGAGAGAAGCATCCGAGGATTCATGTAATAATCATCCGAGGAGCGGCTCACTGGGTTTGTTCTGAGTGAGACCTCGATTCCCACAAATCTCTCAAGTTAAAAGGACCCGCAGAGCTTCATAATTGGGTTAAAACAAATCAGACGAGGAAGTCAAAGTGTTCCCTTCATCTTAGATGGCAGCATTTAAACTTTAATCCTGTGATATTATCCCATATTTCTCAAGCCCTGATACAAATTTTCCCCAGCTGCTGAACTACTTCTCTTGTCTTGGGTGCACCCCCCTTTCCCAGTTCTTTCATCTGGCACTTCACGATGCATTATCTGAAGTAGTCCTACTTTGTGAACACACTTTTTTTACACTTACACTGTGTGTTGTCTCGCTAATCTGTATGCTCATGCTAATTTCTGTATTCACAATTATGTAAACAGGATGTGCCCGAGGGGAATAGGAAGAAAGAGGGAAGTCAAATCTCTTTTTTTCCTATTTAGAATCCATTGTTAGTGGTTTTGCTGGCAGTGCCACAGGCTTACTGGTGGTGTTGTATCTGACGCCGTAGAACATCTCTGGGCAGGGTCGCGACACCATCTGTCCAGCGCTGCTCTTGGGCCAGCAGGTGCCAATGCCATCGATGGAGGTTTCACAGTAAAGTCCTGAGCCTGAAGTTCAGGGACAGAAATGTCAGTGGCGCATTCTTGGCATGGCTGAGGACTACATATAGACATGCAGATATTCTGACAATGCTCCAGTGGTGCTGGCAATAAACCGCCAAGGCACATAAGCTGTTTGTGTACGCTGGCTTTAATGATTACTCCTACAATGTGCTGAGCTTCGTCTCCTGTGGTACAACGCCAAGTCTATTTCCGGCATTGTTCTCATCTTTGATGTTGGTCCTCATAATCTGAGTTCACATCAAACTTCCCTTCCCTCGTGGATTATTCCACAACAGCGGTGTTTGTTGTATCTGCACAGGGATCCGGTTTCGCACATCTGAGGAGAGTATTGTGGCCAACTCACCGCTCCACTGACCTGTGGCGTTGCTCTGGGTCTGGTTCCAGTTGGCGGCCAGGGACTGTACTGCAAACATGAGGGGAAATCTCATCAATAACCTCTGTCTTTTGTTTGCACAGTTTAGAAGAGGCAATGAAAATCTCATTGGATCCATCTTAACAGCTACAAAGGGTGAGCATTAAAGGGCAACGGTAAACACTGGTGACAGACCTTTCCCGGAGCACTAATGGGACCATAGTAGCGAATATGAATGTAGACATGCCCCAAGGCCATATTATTATTTCTGTAATAACTCAAGACTATTTAGGTAAGGAGATGGGAAAATGGAGGGCCAATAATGATCCTGTTCCTTATCCTGAATTTTTGTTGATAAAATAAATTATTCAAACTAAAACATTACATGTTCAATGAGGAATGACTAAGAGCCTCAAACTACACCATGACGGCGGCTGCCCTGAGCTACCAACCCCTTCCTAATGGTGAATTATTGGGTCTTTGCATCCTGTGTCCAGCATTTTGGTGACATTTTCTACCTTAGAAAGCACATCTTATAGGATCACTAATTTGTTCAGACAGTTCTGATTATGAGAGTCGCCCACGAACGCTCGCTAAACAAGTTAGCATTTCCTCATTAGGGGAAGACAACATTATTCATGTTCATTTGGAGATGGTTCTCTCATCATCTGGTGCCCAATGATCACTCTTTTTGAACTCTCTTTTTGCGCACCACAGGCTCCTGAGGGATGTATTGTGAGCTGTTAATGCCAAGGACTCCTACGAACTGGCTTTGTTGGGCGATGGATGGGTACCATTAAGCTTAACAATGAAAGCTGAGGGTCAACCAAAAGTAAAGCTGCAGGTTGGTTGCCGCAGAATGAACTGAAAAGATTGAAGAAGAAGAAGATTGACAGCTGCTTTGGATGAGAGTAATAAAATAAAATAAATAAGTGTGAATTTTTCACAGGGCAATCTTTCAATAAGTGACGAGAGAAAGTGATTTAATTACAGATTTCATACTAAAATACTTGACTAATTAGTTGTTGAATAAGAATAAAACTAACATTGCCTGGTGACTGCTTTTCTTTCACCTGAACACATTTGCCTCTCAGGCAACAGATGGATTGATAAAACTCACAATGTCATGTGGCAGCATCGTAAATCAGCACAGACCAGATTTTTTCAATTCTACCTGGCTGAACATAACCAGCGGCAAATGACAACACAATTACTCTGGTTAATTCCCGCAGAGTTGTGTGTGTGTGTTCCCTAGGTGTGCACTACATTTTAGAGTTGTTTGTATGAGGTCTACCCACAATCACAGCGGGCAGTTTGCCAGTGTCAACACAGGAGAAAGTTGTAACTGACAAAGAGTGCCGTGCATTTTGCAGCTCACAGCACAAAGACTCAGGTTGGACTGTTTTACAAGCTCGTAACAGTTGTCCTGCCGTTCCCGTAAAACGTGTGGCTGATCCTCGACTTACGTGACACATTCCCGGACAGCAGCAGCAGAGCCTCACATGTCAAATCTGCGACGGAGCCGGACGGCAGGAGGCTCACGATGGCACACACCTGCAAGCGGAGAAAGGTCAGAAAGGTCAGACTTGGTTTTCCCGCCTCGCGCAATGATCAATGGCGCCTTCCCTCCACGCTGGTTTTTGACTCTCACAGCAAATCCCTCTTGTATAGCACATGAAGTTGTGCTGAATCGAACTGAAAAGCTCCCCGTGCCCTTGAGCGGCTGCATGTATTAACAACTCCTCTCTTGCCTAATGCGCTGCTTCTAATTTAGAGCGCTTTGTAGTCCGCAAATCACATCCCCGCGTCAACACCCTTTCATGTTTACAGATACAAGGATCTAATAAAGACTAAGAAGTCATCCACTGCCTTCTTGGAGGGTTCCAGTGTTAAAATATTTCCACTTGGACCACTGGTGTAGCCTGATTTCCATGTGAGCGAGGAGGAGAAAACACTGAATAAAGCACGTAATTATAAAGACTAAAGTAGGCAAA
>CAESWR010000864.1:178221-194540 GCA_903171835.1 Mullus surmuletus
TCCTCCGTGCTGAAGCCGTTCATGGCGGAGGCGGAGGCGGAGGCGGGCGGCCCCACACACACTCACACACACACACTCTCACACACACACACTCTCTCTCTCACACCGTCCTGGCCGCTGCGGCTCCGCGGCGGGAATCGAACCAGCACGTCAGTGGGCTCCGCGGCGGCCTCGCATGTCCGCGCCGCGGGTGTTTGTCATCCACGCCACAAAAGATGCTAACGCTCGTTAGCCCACAGCGCTAGCGGCGGCGCAAGGTGCTGCTGCGGCTCCGCGCACCACCGAAGAAGAAGGAGGAGGAGAAAGAGGAACCTGCGCAGTCCGTCACGACCTTTGCCGCGGACGCAGAAGCTGGACGCGGCCCCGGGGTTTGAACCCACGCGAGGAAAGGACCGTGGGACGAGTCTCGGGCTGGAGGAGCGGCGGCGGCGCTGCGGTCGCGGCTCTCCGGCGGCGCAGCTCGTACAATGGAGGCGCTCCGGGTCGGGAAGCGGAAGTCCGCGTGCCCCGTCGCTGATTGGTCCGTTTTCAAACGAGGGCGGGCGCAGCGGGCGGATGCCGCGTGCCGATTGGTGGAGGCGGACATCCGTCACCGCTCGGCTCCTTCCGGGATCCTGCATGTTTTCTCCTGCGAGCAGCGGAGAACGGACTTTAAACAACACATGGAGGTTTGTGATGGCCGCGCGAATCACAACTACAGCCTGCAAATACTGCGACTACACACCCGCGAGTACTCAGAGGTGTGAGGGGTGAGCTGCGGAGGATGCTGCGGCTTCCAGAAAAACAACAAACAGCCTCAACTAACTAACTTTACCTGAAAGTTTGAATTGATTGGATCAGATTGTGAGCCACGTGTTGTCACAGAGGAGGAACGCGGGGGGCGTCACTTTCCCTGATAGTCCCACATCAGCAACATCTGGGCACATCCGTGAGCAGAGGGGTTCAAACTACTCAGAAGGAAAAGTTCGTTTAAGGGGAAAAATCAAGTAAAGATGGAAATTATGTAAGTGTTCCATCATAAGAAATGGTGGGCGGACACTGAAGACCTGGTTAAATGATGCCCCACAGGGTCGTTTCAACACGATCACTAACATCTGGTTAACACTGAAATAGACACTAGACTCGAACACCATCAGAATGTTGAGTCTCATTCATTGAGTGGCTCCATCCTCGGCTTCGCCACTAGATGGAGCTCATCTGGAGATGGTGACCTCCGCTCTCATGCCTTTGACCTGAATGAACCAGCTGGACCTGGAAGGACATTAGGTTGGAACAGAATATGTGCAATACATTTGTACGTTTCCTGCTTGTAGGCTTAGTTTTCTCGTTTTAATTTCATATTTGTATATAAGGCACATTTTAATGCTTATTTTTGTAAAATATGACAATTACATTTTAAGATTTCTATTGAGAAGCTCTGCAATCTCATTGTGGAGATGTGTAATGACAATAAAGGGTCATTCTATTCTACTCGATTCCATTCTAGAATAGTCTTTATTATCCCACAATAGGGAAGTTGGAAAGAATTACCTGACATCCAACACATGGAGGATCGGGACTCTTTACAAAGACTCAAAACCCCCAGGAACCTTAAAGAGCACATGAGTGACATGCAGATTTGTGATTTTTAGATGAATGAATGAATCAAGTTACACTGAGACAATAAACTTCATTCACAATCTACAATAATAACATGAGTATAACAGAGAATTATTGTCATTTCACCTTTGATCCACATGGGGGAGACAAAGGCTTGCTAATGATTGCAGATGCTCGAATTCCTTCACATTCAGTGCACCTTTCTTTCTTTATACCCCTACATCCCCCCCCACACACGCACACACACACCCCACACACCCCACACACACACTCACACTCACACAGACTCCCATACCTCATAGTTCAGTATTTCTGTTTATTTGTATTATGACACATCATTTACATCAGGGCTTTGGACAAATGAAAAAGAATCAAAATCAGAGCGATGACTTTTACAGTGTGGGTTCCTACAATTTCAGCATTGCTTGTCAAAGGAATCACCATTGGACCCAGTTTAGTGCCCTCATCCTTCAGTTTAAGGACGGCAGGCAGGCTCGCACTCACACACACACACACGCGCGCGCGTCTGGGTCTGCAGAGAAATGGAACCCTCCTATTACTCCACCTCCCGAGCCACCCTGTGTGATTTGTGTGCACACTCTGACACTCGTTTTGAGATCCACTTGTTTGATAGGGGGAGATTTCTCCCTGCACGCCTCAGAGGAGGGCACAAAAATGAGTTTTGAAGCAAATCAAGGAGCGTGATATCAAAACAAGAGGCCACTGGAGCCCAAAACACAGAGGATGGGCTCTCTGGCGGAACCCTGTGTGGCCGCTGAGAAAATATTTGCAGAGTTGAGAAATATTTCAGCAACCGTGGAGAGAGAGGATATCTTTAATACGTTTGTAGAGGAACAGTTACGGCAATCAAACAACAGCTGTGAATTGAATATGTTTTTATGTGAATTAAGGGATGATTGAAAGACTTCTTTGGGACTAAGATTTTGGAAAATGAACAACAATATCCAAAGTGAAACATTAGGCAGCAGAATTCTCCTGCCAGGGCTTTAAAGCCGCCCAATTCCCTCCAATCAGGATATCTGGCGCAATTTCCTTTTCAAAATTCTGATTCTGTGTCAACATTTTGCAAAAAAGAAAAAAAAAACCCTCTCCCGTAGCAGCCTGACAGCCGCTCGGTGCACATGAGGCGCCATAAAGAAAATGACATGTAGGAAATTGGTGCAGAGGAACCTGATGGCAAGCAGAGATCCCCGAGCACAACAACCCGCCGCACCTCTGGGACGAACCGGCACGCTGAAATGAAAGAAAAGAAAATCATTGCCGCGCTTCTCTTCTCCAAACGAGCACAAATCCCTGCAGTTCATTGAGTTCCCAAATCCTGCGGCAGGTGAGACGGCGACTTGTTTGGGCAAAGCAGTGCGTACAGGCAGCGGGAAGCGCCGGCTTTGAAGCGCCTCTACATGAAGCTGCTCGTGTTCTGTATGTTTACTAATGAGGCTCTCTGTTGTCATTTGTCTAATGTAATATTTGCTCTCATGTGCAAACGCTCTGCCTCATCATGCTCGCCTAATAGCCGAGAGCGGGCGAGGATGTAATCCACAGAGGAATAAAAGGTGGAAGGAGAG
Organism: Mullus surmuletus; assembly: GCA_903171835.1. Classification (NCBI taxonomy): domain Eukaryota; kingdom Metazoa; phylum Chordata; class Actinopteri; order Syngnathiformes; family Mullidae; genus Mullus; species Mullus surmuletus. The sequence goes on from CAESWR010000864.1 coordinate 181,407, forward strand.
GACGCCATAAAAAAAAAATAGAAGTACCATGGGAGTAAAGAAAATTGGATTACCTTTTTTGGTTGGTAATGGTCCTGAGCCCAATAAAGACTCTAATGGATCTCTGGGAGCGGCGGCGGCGGCGGCGGCGGCGGCGGCGGGAATATAACAGCCTGGTCACTCTCCTCATGCGTGGCTCAAGAGTGGAGGGGAATGCTGATTGTGTGCTGACTGAGTGATTTTTTAAAAATTGCAGATGATGGAGTGGGCAAACATTAACAGGTTTTTCACTTTGCAATTTGGGGGGTTTATATCATTGGGCGAATGACGCTAAGAGGCAATAACATGGAAAGTGGTCTCCGGTTGTGTTCCAGGACGTCCCCGGAGACTCGCCCCGTCCCGGCGGCGCGACAAGCCGAGACGTCCGGCGGGAGCAATATCACCTCGGCTAATAAATCACAGGTGTCGTGAGATGAAACCATGACAAGATTTACATTTAATCAAAGTGTGTTTGTGCAGCATCGCCGCGACAATTAAAGTGTAAGAAATAAAAAAGGAAGAGCAGTGACAGCAGAGGCAAAGAGCAGACATCTAAGCTAGGAGAGCCTGCAAGGAGAAAGGAAGCCGCCGCCTCCTCTGCAGCAGAGGTATAAAGCAGGGATTAAAAAAAAAAAGAAATTATACTGAAGATTTGAAAGAAATAATAAAAGAATGATAGGGAGGCTATCTTCTGTGCTGCAGTGTGGGGAAGAAACGGCTCCGAGATGCAGCTAAGAGCAGATTATAGCTGCTTTCTCTGAGGAAAGTTTAAAGTTAAGCTGCAGGAAGGTCAAAAAGTGCCTCATTATGAGTTTGCACCCTGACGAGATGCTGCGCCGGGCCCTGACAAAGTGTTTTTAATCAGAGATTTCGCTCAGAAGTGCCGGCTGCGCACCACAAAGCCGCGTCGGCGGATGGCGATAAAACGCTCGACGTGACCAGTCGTGTTCGGTGAAAGGCCGTCGCCGGTTCCATCCCGCCGACACGCGGCGACGAGCGCTCGTTATGGCATCCGTCTCATTATAGCGTCCCCACGGCGACCGCGCGCCGGACACGTCCAACTATATCTCAGCCCGTCTTTGTGTCGGCTCCGTTTGCTCAAAGGTCATTGGCAGCTTTGTGAAGGAGGTGCAAAAAACGGCTCAAACTGCAATAACGGCAGTGCTGGAATTCATTTCTTTTTTTGGCTGCTCTGTCATTTCCACTGTGTGTTTTGGGTGATGAAATTTGACTGTCAAGTTGTCCGTTGGCGAAGAAGTTGGGGAAACTGCAATGCTCAGAAATAACTGCAATTGCTGTCCCTGTTTGAGAACCTTTATTAAATTGGAAAATGGATGGGACGGTGTCTTCTGCTCGCCATATATTTTCATATAAAGCTCGCATACCCTGCTGACCCCGTGGGATTTACATACTAGGCCACCAATTTTGTGAATATAAACCTGGGAATAAGGCAGGATCCACTCTGTCACGTTGTCTCCCACACACATGATTTATTTCCCATAACTTTGTGTCCTCTTCAGCAGATGTGACAAAGCACTTTATAGAACCACGGCCCCTAAAAGCACCTGCTTTCTCCGCTGGATGGAATGTAAGTGAAAGCCAATTATCCTGCCTGTCACAGAGGGGGAATGGGGAATTTCTAACACTGTCTCATTTTCTGACACTCTCGATGTGAGAGGACAAACACGTCTGCTGGCTGAGGGGGCGGCTCCTCGGAGGGGCGGGGTTTGTCAGGATGCTGTGAAGGACAACACATCCATAAAGGAAGTGGAGCCCAATCTCAACCTGCTCCATCTCTGGGCCCGAGACGCTTGGATTTTAGATGTTTGATGAGGAGATTTGAAACCGTAAACTATTAATTATTGCAAAGCCAAATTGGTGGATGGCGCTTCTGAATCCCCTCTCGTTTATAGTGATGCCCCCCTGCCCCCCCTCCCCCAATCCCCCACCAGCAGTCATGTCGACTTACTACAAACGTTTAGCACATGCTAATACAAACGTGAGCTCTGCATATAATGCTATCTGGTTACTAGGGGCATCACTGAGTTAAGACCTTTTACCTCATATTAACTTTGTTTACTACACGCCATGTGGCTTTGATGGTCAGTGCCTAGCAACCGTTGCTGCCCTGATGTGAGGTCAATTTTGAGAACCAAAGGCTTCAAGTGAAAAAATAAAGCTTATGCGTCATAATGTCGGGCAGGACTTGATGAGAAGTAATTGCACGCATGTGCGAGTGGGAACATTTCAAGTCTTCATCCATGTGACTGTCCTTCATATTTCTCCATGACCGTCCACACCATTGACTTCGTCCTTGGCAGGCGTACTGAGTGAGTGCAGAGCTGGCTTGAGGCAATCTCTGCCAAAATATGACAAAAAGTTATGAAATCAGATAAATAAGATGACGATTTTGTTTGTGTCTTGATGTTTTAGAGTAAAATGGTCGAAAGACACCGTGGAGATCAATTCCAGTATGGAGATGGACACCATCAGGGTGTGGATGGTAATTTGATTCGTGATTCTGTCGCCACCTAATGTTATGAACACCGCTAATAATATTGCACTAATGATTTTGTAGGTCAGGTGCTTCTCATAGGGTTTCACCCAGGAGGAGACAATCAGAACACTTTGTTTATCGCCATCTTTGGCTGGGTGGCACTGGAAGAGGAGATGGAATTTGTGGAAAGACACTTCTGGGCGGATTTCATACCCGAGGAGGAATTCTTGGAAATCAATGACAACAACATCAATGGTGATGGTGAAAACCATGCTGACGGTGGAGACAACCATCTTGTCCACATTGACGATAACCTTGACAACAGCGACGAAGACGACAATAGCGTTGTCCTCATCGAGGTCGTTGTGGAAATCAACCAGGAACCCTCAGAGGACGAAGTCCTAAATTGAGGATCGAGGCTGAGATCGCAAGATGAACGAGACGGCAACAAATTCCGCTCTGGCGGTTCTGAGTGCATCTGATCGACGCCAGCAGTCTGGATGCTAAAACCAAAAACGCTCAGTGAGTTACGAGGTTGCAAAGAAGGAGCCAGGCCTGGCAGAGGAGCATCAGCTGGCCTCGTAATGTTAGTTTATTGCTGAAGCTGTTTAATTAGAGAAATTACCCATTTGCTTTTCATTTATTAGAGGCCTGATTGACTTTTCCCTGGGTGGCAAAACCAGGGAATCATCTGGACGCAGCACCAAGTCTGAAGCTGTTTGGTCCAGTGTTGGTCATCGTTCAGGCAAAGCATTGGTGTGTTTCCATTGGCAGACGTCTCCCTATGGTTGGCTTTGATGTCCCAACCCCGGAAAATAGTTCCAATGTTACAGATGTGGAAGTGCGGCAATTCATTAGCTTCCCCAGTGATGAAGGGCAGATGAAGACCCCAAAGGCTGAAGGCAAATTTTGTGGATAAAGAAAAGCTGCTGAGGTTCTGCAAAGATAACTATCAAACTTGACACCTCGCAAGATTTCAGGAGGAAATTATTTTCAGCAATGACTTGATGTTATTGAGTTTCCAGCATCATCTGCTCTTTTATTGCAACTTTCACTCAGGGCAACAACGGCAAGAATAACCTTTTTTTCTGGTCCCGTTTAGTCATTCAGAGCACTTGGTTAAGGTTCAGGAAAGGTCACAGTCTCTTGGTGGTGAAATATTGAGAAATCCACCTGTGTCTTCAAGTACTTTCTTTCTTTTTCCAAACTTGTGTTACTTTTTTGTATGCATTCTTTATTGTCAGTCATTTTGTAAATAGTTTGCCTACTTGCGCATCACATTTTCTCCTGACAATTGAGGGCAATAAGTTACTTAACTGGGTACGACAAACTAACGAGGTATTAACTGAGAATCATTTGACTTGTGGGTGAAGTCTGTAGGTTTATTACAGTGAGTGAATTCTGCAAAACTGAGGACTTGTTTGCCTTGTGTGTCTCTTGATCAGTGCATGAAGTGGGATTTGTTTTGGACCTTTTGACCTGTATTGTATTGTATATTGATTGCGATCTCTGGAGCAGTTGGACAAGACCTTTTCTGCGTAGGCCTGCACCAAGGTCTTTGTAAAGGTCGTGGCCACACTGTGGAAGCCTGGCCTCTGACACGACCCAGGGCCCGAGTCGATGAAAGGGGCTCCAGCTTTGCCTACTGATGATGGAAACGCAAATAAACTCAAACTGAGGAACGTTTAAAAATACAGTTGTGCGAAAAGGAAATCAAAGACCATTGCGAGTTGAAGATCTGGGTTGATCACCATGACAACCTTCACACATCGGCTCTACTCTCTCAAGACGTGAGATCTTTACACCTCCGCTTCTGTTCCTAAAAAGTACAGTAGTGGCCATTTTTCAGAAATTCAACTAAAGAGAAAGTATGTTTCTGGCATCAAAATGCAGCGCGGCGTTTCCCCGCCGCTGAGCTCTCACTTTGAGTTGTGGTGCTTCATCAGGAAGCAATCATGCCCCCACCGCCGGCTTCATCACTCAAGCAGAAACACTGGGCCTGTATTGATTTATATGTATAAAAAGAAATGCTGTACATTAAAATGTCGTGGTGCGCGGGAGCAGCGCAGGTCTGCACTCTTTAATCAAACCAGTGACAAGAAACACCAAGTGGCTTACTGATTAATTCCAGATCAATGTCTGGGTTATGTTTACTGTTTTCGCCCACTTTCTTATGCATCATTGTGTTTGGCACAAATCAGCCACACTCGCCGAGCACATCTGCACTTTTACTTATTGCGTTCTGACCTTTCGTGACATTTGCAAAGGGCAACTCAGTAGACAGATGGTGCATACACATATGCAAATTGATAGTTAGGTGTTGGTCGCGGTGGGCCGTATCAATGGATCCCATCATTTCCTCTTCGCCTTAACATCCAAAAGCACAGTTTTTGACCCGCCTGGAGCGAAAAGATTCTCAAAGGACTCTCAAAAAGTTAGTGACCAAGTTGTCAAGTTGCTCAAAAAGTAATGGAGGGCAGAAAGTAGTGTCAACGTGGCCACCAACCCCCATGGTAGCTACATAAATCAGTTCTATTCTACCAAAACTAAACAGTTAGGGGACAAAACAACACGTTTTGAGGAGTTGTGATCCAAAAGCAACACCAACTGCACCATTTCAATCAGTGAAAACAGCAAAGTCACTGTCAAAACTGAGCTCTGGCCGTGTTTCCAAATACATTGCTGCTATTGTCCATCCGGATAGTTAATGCCGTTATGACGGAGCGCACTTTGTAAAGCTAGAACTGCAATGAAATCAACGGACCCTTTCTAATCAAAGGAGAAACCTTTCAAATCGCGGTTTCTCATGTTCCATGTAAACCAGGTCACATCAGACACGGATGCAAACGTGTTAAATCCAAAAGATCCATTGCAGGAAGAACAGTGTGCTGGGTGTGTTGAACCTGTGAACGATCCCCACTCTGAGATTCTTTCATTTTATCTCCCGCCTTCGCCTTCCCTCCAATGCTGGAATGCAATTGTTGGGGCTTTTTTATATAAATGAGTAACTGAGCTTTTCATTGTGACTGACTTTCACACATTTCCCTCCTTAAACCTTAATCTAATTTTCCATTTTTCTTCGCTACACACACACACACACACACACACAGTGCAGCTTATTTTGACTTTGAAAGAAGCTTTGCAGAGTATACAAAAGCAAAAGCATTCTGTGGTGTATTTTTGGGTTTAAGTGCTATTTTTAGCGTTTTGAGAAGAACATTAAGAACATTAATTTTTGAACCAGAACCAAAAGTGTGGACCATAATTAGAACATGTGATTCCTTGTTATTCAAGAACAACAGAGAAAATGTTTATTGCATGATAAATCTTTTATGTGTGTGTTTTGGTTGATTTGTTTTGCCCTGACTGACATTTGTACAGACGCTTTGTTTGGAGGTTGTTTTCCGTCAGCAAAAAATTATGCAGAAAAAAACATTTGGGATGAATCGCACCAAAAGTTGGCGGAGAGGTGAGGGAAGTAAAGAGTGCTCCGAACTTTTCCTACAAACTTTTCTGTGTGAGGTCTCCAATGGCTGCGAAGTGTTGTGTCAGCAGGATTACCCAGACACCCGCAGCCCAGGGAGCGCCAGCGAAGCAAACATTCTGATATCGTGCTGGAAAAACATGGCGGAGCCTGGAACAGGTGTCTGCACCCTCACTTTACAGACTTATTACACACAAAAACAAGCATGTTCTTTGGAAAAGCACTCAAATCTCAGCACATCCACCCACACACATTCAAATTTCACCTGTTTCTTTGCGCGTTTACCCTCAAGCGCATGGAAACCCTGAATGAAAACGAGATTCATTAACAGAAATTGATATTCTGGCATTTCTGCAGGATGTAGAAAACAAGAGCAGGGAGTCTCTGGTCAATATATTTCAGTTTCCTAAATATTTATCCCTTCCGAGCTCGCTGACAGTCAGACTCTGGGCTATTATTCCTCCGCCTTCACATAAATGTCAGCCAGGCAAAATGAGATTCTCACACCCGCGGATGAACTCTGATTCAAACCCTCCTTGTTTATGTGAATATCAACAACAAAGAGCAGGGAGCCGTGGTTCAAGGCCTGCAGACAAATTCAGCCAAAGCCTCGGATTGACTTTGGAATGACTGTCAGAAGGCACGTCTGCCAACATTTCAGGATTCAGAGCTGGAATCGGGAGGCTAATTGCGGGCAGATAAAAACTGTCTTCTGGGTTATAACCGCCTCTTTTTTCTCTCATTCTGAATAATGTCAAAAAACACTGAAGCGTGAATTCCACTGAGCTTTGGATTAAAAAATTTGACATGCCAATAAAACCTTTTCAATAAAGCTTTAATCGTGGGTCGGACTTTCGGCGGTTTACTGAAAAATGTCCTCCTTTTACGGAAGAGCGTGAAAGTACTTTAAAAAGTGCATAAAGTTGGCTAATGACGTGGTCAAAAACATGCCCCACAAAACACGGTCCGTCACTGCGCAGCTTCAACCGCTCCACCTCCACCAACCCATGCAGATCGATTAGCGTCGCCGAGGGCAACATTCATCTGTGAGCCGCGAAGGTGTCGGCGTAGTCGGGCGGACGGGTCTGGAGTCTGAGCGCAGAGCTTCACGACCGTTAGTGCTAATGTGGTAATTTGACACAGAGCGAGCGAACGTTCCACTGCAGCGGCGGGTTAATGTGGTGTCCACTTTCATTTCCTGGTTATTAGCGCTGAGCGGCTACGACAGCTTTTGTGGGAGTTCAATTCCCACTGCTGTTTGTTGGGGGCGGCTGCATGTGTGTGTGTGTGTGTGTGTGTGTGTGTGCGTGTCCCCGTTTGTTTGTTTTTTTCCTACACTTTTCGTGACCTCACTTCTGTCAAACCCCGAAACACACTTGGGTGCAAAGTTAAGAAAAACTTGGTAATGAGCAATTATGGTATCTGAGGGTAAGACAACATTTCATAACAAACTTATAAATTTATGATGTATTTCAAACCAAGTTACATGAAAGGTGGATTCTGGAACATCAATAGGCCTGCAGGGGATTCCAATATAGCTAGAGTGTGTATATGTGTGTCTGTGTGTGTGTGCTGTTTGGCAGGTCTTATTGCCTTCAGGGGATAAAAATGTGTTTTTTGGTTTAGTTTAAAAAAAATTATTATTACTGGATGGTAGTGTTTTTGCCACGCCATGAAAACTAATCAAGATGTTGGGCAAGTGAACAAAAAACAGCCCAAATTGAAACATTTTAACTCACGTTGATCGTTTTTCCTGCCAAATTATGCAAACAAATTCCCAATGTGTAGCTTTACCAAGTATAAACACAGAGGTGACATCGAATATGGCCTCATATCATCAAATGAAAATGTAATTCAACTGATTCGAAATGGAAATAAACACATCTGAGAAGGGTCTTTCTCTAACAAATTGAATTCAGGTTGGGTTTTTATTAAATCAGTGAATGTTGAGAGCTAAACCTGACTTTTCTTTTCAGGCATAAACAATATTCCCAGGCGATTTGAAAGATGATAGAGGCTCAGAAGGATTTTCCAGGTGTCACTTCCTGCTCATCACTGGCTGCACCTGCACAGCTGTGGCAGTCAGCGTGGCGGCGCTTCCATTCGGAGGCTTCCCGCGCCGCCGCCCTCAGAGGCAGCACCATCCGCTGGCCACGTGTGTGTGTTTGTCAGTGAAGGGTCAGGAAAGCAACTCTGCCTAAAACACCCGCCGGCCGGACTAAATATTTGCTGGTCTCCTGTGGCTTTGGGAGAAAAAGTGTGTGGGAAAGCAAACAAAAATGGAATCTTGCCCAAGCCAGGCAGGTTTCATGACCGTTCGAGGGCTTTTTGCTGTCAAATGTACACAAGGATTCCGTTGATCTACAAATCATTTAGTGCAAAACCAACCATGGCCCCCAAACACGAGTTGGCTACTGTGATGTCACAAAGTTCTCGGCCATCTACTGGCTTTGACAGGTCATGAGATGATAAAAGAGCTCGTCATTGTACTGGAGGTGGTTTGAGTACTCCTGAGTGAAGTAGCATTTTGGAGGATTTGAAAATTCCTTTTAACTGAAGAAACCTGACATTTTCTCTATCAAATCAACTGTCTTTTTGGTGCAAAATGGCAACATGAGGGGCTTAACATGTGGGACCCGCCAGCAGCTGCTTCACCTTCCTCACTGAAGTCATTCTCAAACAAGGAAAAGTCCAACAAGTAAACTTGCTGAGTCGCTGGCTTTGCTCTGTGTTGCAATGGCACAGCGCACCAACAACTCAGGAGCCCATCTGTCCATTTTGGATGTCTAACCCCTCGGTCCCATCAGAGGAGCCAATGAAACCAAAAGTAGGCACCCGTGGGTCCGCAGGAATCTGTAAACGCTGTAACTGAGCCACCTAGCCCCGCCCACATCACGTTAAGCTCGGCCCGAAGCAGCCCCAAAGTGGCTGAATGACCGAGGGACTCATTTCGATGTGACACCAGCAGCGGCAACGATCCCGGCCGCTCAAAGATCAGTTAGAAACCTCCAAGCAGAGCAGCTGTCAGTCCCCCCACCCCCCCCCTCGCTCCAGGCCGCCTCCCTCCTCTCCTTTGATGCCCCCCCCGCTCCTCCATCTCCCGCCACCTGCGAGCAGCTCCATTTAAATTTAAAAGGGCCCAAAGGACCCTCGGCCGGGCTGAGCGGGGGGCTCTCGGCTGCCCTGACATGGATAATATGTGGCTCTTTTAATAACTGGTAATGAAACTTACCACCTCGGCACTTAGCGCTCGTCTTCCTCCCTCTCTGTCCCCCTCAGTTATTCTTCCTTGCTGCCTTCATTTTAAATTCTTTCATCTATTTCAATTTATTCCTGCCTCTTCCCCTTGTCTCTGAGGAATCTATAGATGGTAATTATCTTGCTCAGGCCTGTCTGTCTACCACACACACACACACACACACACACACACACACACTCTGCTCCATTTACATTTTTTTTCCCATTCTGTGGGTGACTGACAGTGGGCGACTCGGTGCCACCCAGCAAGGACTGATGTGACGCGGTCAAACCCTGGCCGTCAAACACGCATCAATCTCCCTTCACTTCCCAATCAGATGAACTGCCATCCCCCCTTCAGCTGACGGAACACCCGGCCCACCGCCTGACATCTTGCATTTTTCTTTCGGCTAATGGAATTTCAAGGCCATCGTCCTTGGCGTTATTTAGGACCCTCGACTCGGTGGTCTGCCGCGGCTGCCTCCGGAGATTCGCCTGCAGCCCAAACAGAAGGTTGTGGCCGGCGTTGCAGGTGGAGGTAGCGTCGCGCTCCCAAACCAGGGGCTCATTAGTCCTCCAGCTCGAGTGATGAAACGCATCTGAAACTCTGCTGACCTCCAGCTCAGCACTGGTGAGGCCACAACAGGGGATTTTTTTGGTTTGTTTTGCTCTATGAGGATCTTGGGAGTTGCTCTTGCTTACTGGCTTGGGTGGAACTTTAAAACAATGTGGCCAAATGAGAATGTTTGTATCCAGGCCTTAATGGTTCTTTAAACCAACAGTGAAGCTTGTAGCTACTCAAACTAAAAATCCAGCAAGTATGACTCAGCATGTTTGTGCCATTGTATGCAACAAGGCCACAACAGGCTGTTGCGCTAACTTTTAAAAACAATCTTAAATATCAGCATATTTCCTTTGGGAGTTCCCGTAGCTTTGTGGCCTGGGTGGGACTGTCCTCACAACGTGGCTATGTGAGAGTGTTTGTTTCTTAGCCTCAATGGTTGTCCACATTGAAGCATTGAAGCACGTTTGTCCCATCATATGCTAGGTGTGGTTAGCATTAGCCCGCACAGGCTTCTTTAGAAAAGCAATTTTAGGTATTTGTGTTGGGAGTTCACCTGGTTTACCGGCCTGGGTGGGACTTTCTGAGCACAATGTGGCCAAACGAAAATGTTTGTAGCTCCGTCTCCTTGGTTGTTAAGGCTCAAATAAGGGCAAAGTGGACCAGTTTTGCATCTGAACCCACGCTGACACAGGAAGTGTGACCCATAGCATCCAGTGAAAAACATGTTTGCAAACCTGCGTTCCCTCCATTTGAAGTAGCTTCAGAGATGTAATTTAAAGGGCTCAGTGTCAAATAAGGACAAGAAAACAGTATTTTGCGGTAAGATTGGATCATTACTCCTCCGATGGGTCATGAAAGCAGTTTTATCCCCCCTCTAAAATCAAAGGTATACCTGCTGTCTATTTTTCTCCACCAGTTTCTTTGTTGTCTTTCCTCCTCCACTTTAGGGGATCATGCATATTTCATGGTTATATGCCTCTTTTTAGCAGGAAATTATATTTGGAAAATGAATAAACAAAAGGGATTTGATTTATCAAACTGAAGTCGGAGCTGTGGGCACTAGAGATTGATTCTAACGCGGCGTCATTTACATCCCTCACACTGGCTACACCTTCTGCCTTTCTAAAACACTCTGTTCATTTGTTATACATTAAAGTGGATTTTGAGGGTGTCAGTAAAGATGACTTTTTGGTGTTCCTCCTCACGATCTTCTGGATGGCCATCACCTTGACGGCCACTAGGCCAAATGCCTTTTCCATGGGAAACTTCCCAGCTCCATTCCTGTTGATTAAATCCCTTCTTTCTTATATTTCTAGTTATTTTGTGTAACTACACTCCTTTGTGTGTATTAATAGGACAGTAGAAATAACCACAAGCATTTTTTTCTCCCTATTAGCATATTTTGCTATTTTACTGTGTGTTTGCGGGGAAATATGTTGTGCATTTCATGCTCCAGCTATTCAGTAAACACCCCCTCCCCTCTCCACCTGTCCTCCACACTTTATCTCCACACACACACACACACCCCCAACACCCCCCCTCCATTATCTGTCTCCCCAAGTTCCCCTTCCTCTCTTCTTTACCCCCATTCCGGTTTTAAAAAGCCACACATCTAAGGCCGCTCGGCTATATCTGTAGTAGAGCGCGGCTGCTAAAGCCCCCAGCAGATCCGTAATATCTCTTACTGCTGCCTCAGTAACTATTTACCCTGTGAGCTGTGTTTTTGTGTATTCAGTACCAGCGCCGGCTCGGGTGAACTAAATCCCCGAGGGTGAAAGAGATGAGGATGGAGATGGACTGGGAGGAAGCGAGGTCGGGCTGGTTGTATCATCCCTCTGGTTATTGGTGCCAGTGCTCCACAATATCTGGATGGGACTTCCCACGGCAGGTGGCCACATGGCGCTCGAGAGGAGGGCGATAACAGCTTGACTTATATTTTGGGGTTTATATTATACTGTAATATCACATATTTTTCTAAGTGGAATTAATCAATGGATCTGGGGTTTCAATGCAGAATTCTGGAATGTTTACTGGAGAAAATGGGTTATTCCTCAATACGTGTTTTTCTCCCCTGGATGGAAATTTTGTTTCGGCAAAATTCAGTGGGCAGGAGGGACCCGCCACTACTGATGAAACCCCCCAAAACACGAAGGATCCTCCCAAATGTGATGAAATCTGGCTCAGTTTGTCAGAGGTAATTAAACTAACTCCTGCTGCCAGTCAAATTTAACTAGAAGAGATTCAGCTTGTGGAATTGTGTGCTTTTTTAGAAAAAATACAACAAAAGTGTTGTGAATTCAATGTGTGACATTCTCGCGCTAGCTGCTCACAATGATGTATTAAAGGAAGAGATGGTAATAAATCATCTGGCTGAAAGGATAACTACGTACATATATGTTGGCTGGTTCACATGCCAAGGTGGATTTTCCGTCCTTGCTTCAGATTTGGGAAGCGTGAGCTGTCCTGACCTTGGCGTTCTCCCTCATGTTTTTGCCTCCTCCCAGCGTCTGGTGGAGCCTACCTGCTGTCCGTCAACTTCTGCTTTTTACCGCCGACTCTCCGGCTCGTTATCCCAGCTCGAGCCTGACTCAGACAATGGGGGGATTAGTTAAAATTGCCAATTGTGTCGACATTTGGGTTGCGTTTTGTAACAAAAACATGAGGCAGAATGTCGGAATAATGGAGCTTTACTGGGATTAGCAAAGAGTGTAAATCCAAACACAAATCCTCGCCATTTTCACCACCACGGTCGGTCTATAGATGTGAGAAGCTGGCTGATTAACACGAAATGGGTGGTCAGACTACACTTAAACCAGCTCATTTCAAAAACAGTCCTCAGTCTTGCTTTGATCCCCCCAGGCTACAAAAGTTGGCAGCAATTCCCCTGAAAAACAAAGTGATTTTTGGAGCTTCTGCAGATCAGAGCTTCCATATTTAATCAATGTTCAGAGTGCAAATGTGGAAGCCTCGTGGGCAAAAGAGCATTTGCCATCAGAGAAGTCACAACCACAGCAGATGTTGATGTAAATGAGGGTTTGTAAGTATCCTGGATTCATGGAAAGAAGACGCAAACACTGGCACGTCTGCGTTTTGGTTCTTAAATCTAAATTCCTGGAGCGTCATCACCAGTGAAGTGGTTTTGTAAACATGAAGTCTGACCCGATGGCGTTTCCTGAGGTGCAGACATCTCCTCTCCGGCCCGCGTTCATCCCTGAGTAGCTCCTGGCAGCAACATGCGTCTAAATCCGTCATGGCAGCCGAGTGCAGTCATCGTTGTGCTTCATACTGGGCGATGGAAGAGAAGACCCCCCCCCACCACCACCACCACCACTA
>CAESWR010000865.1:7090-20200 GCA_903171835.1 Mullus surmuletus
ATTATCTTTATATATCTTCTTAAGAGGATGACAGTTGGATTCAAAGATACCTTTGGAGATCTCAGAGTTCTCGCTCCTCTGAAGTCCACCGCAGAGCGACAGGGTGACGTCAGGCAGGTCGCTGGACGAGTCCGACAGACACTCCGTACCACTGTCGGCCGCTGCGCTGCCAACTGATTGCGGTGACTGGGAACCAGAGCGCCGGCCCGTCTCCATCCAGTGCTGGGGGGGCTGCTCCGACTCGCTGAAATATTGATGAGGTAGTCCCTTTAGTTTCATAAACCCATCAAGCTCTGCACGTTGGTATTTTATTCTCTCCCACATCATTTATTCATTCAGTATTCATCTTAAGAGGTCATGTGAGCAGTTTTGAGTACCTTTTTGGGAAGTAGCGAGCAGCAACATCAGGCTCGAGTGCAGTCAGATCATCCAGATAAATGTCTTCGGGACCCTGATGCTGGCTTCTCTTCCTCACACCTGATTACACAGGGAAGACACAGGACGGCTTCTTAGAAAAAGTTGACTGCAGGTTTTCATTTTCACTTCCTGTTCATTCGTCCCCAGCATGGGAACCCAGCGCAGCCCCAGACAGTTGAGATTAACCGAGGCCCAAACACCAACCACATCCTTCCTGTTAACATTCTCATGCTTGGCAGTGTGTAGAAACACTAACACATACGTTATCTTTCCAACGTAGTGAAGGATGCATCATAATCATTTGTTTTTTTAAAACACCCAAACCAAAATAATACAACGAAACGAAATAGAAGATAGCGGTTATACAGGTGCATCTTGATAAATTACAATATTATCTAAAAGTTTATTTATGTCAGTAATTCAATACAAAAACTGAAACTTGCACATTATATAGATCTAGGACACACAGAATGAAACATTTCATGTCTTCATTTATTAAACTTTTTCTAATTATAATGATTATGGCTTACATTTCATGAAGACCTAAAATGCAGTGTGTCAAAAAAGATTTAATATTACAAAGGGCCAATTTTTATTTATTTAGTATTTTTAATATGGAAATGTTGGCCTCTGAAAACTACATCCATCTATATGTGCTCAATACTTTGTTGGGGATTTTTGACTGGAGATGGACTTTTCCATGATTCTAATTTATTGAGATGCACGTGTAAAACCGCTTGCTTCTATTTTGTATCTAAATGAGCCAACTACAGGGAAAAAACCAAAGATGCACATTTTCAGGGCGAGGTATTAAAAGCAAATGCTGTTACTTCTCCTCTTGTTGGGGGAGTCGCTGGGCTTGGAGGCGGAGCCCCCAGCAGCCGAGCCCGAAGCCAAACTGCTGCTGCTGGCCGTGGCGCCGCTGTCCCTGCGGCTGGGCGGCGAGGACGTCCACCTGGTCTTGCGCGAAGATTTTGTGCCGGGGTCGGAGTCACCGAGATGCGGCTCCGATGAAATGCTGAGCTCTGACAGACCGGACAGGGGCGGAGTCATGCTCGCGTCGCCCGCGGAACAAGCCGGCTGTGCTGAGGCGCCGGGCGGCTGTGGCGCGCGGCCGCTCTGATGGGGTTTGATGGTGCGCGGCTCCGGTTTCACGATGCTGCGGACGGGATCGGCGGGCTGCCCCTCTTCCCCCGACTCTGCCTCCATGGCTTCTGAGGAGAGGATTACCCTGAAGTGTGTGTTCTCGGAGGGAGTGATGGTCAACATCTTTGGCTCTGACTTCTCCTTTTTGCTGACCTGGACACGGAGACACAGAAATGAAAACTCTCAAAGAGCAAAATGTGGGCGTGATTCAGCACCGCCGGTCGTTCTCTGTACCCTGGTAGATTCTGGAAACTCTCCCCAGGTCCACTGCATGTGAGCCTCGGCCCTGAGCAGGTTATCTGACGGTTTCACCATCAGCTCAGAGTCACTCTTGGGTGACATGGGCTTGGACGTCTCCCTGCTGTAAGCAAAAAAACAAACATTTCCAATGAGTCAGCTGTGGAGGAGTGCTTTCACAACACTCTGCCATGTTTCTCTCTGCTTAGATCAACTGTCAGGATGGATGAGTGTTCTGTACGGTGTGCTTGGCGACCAGTCTCCATCTGAGAAAGGGTAGCTGTCCCATTCCAGAGTGGTGAGAGGGGAATGCTGCCTGACGTCCGTGTTTTCCTTCACCCCTGCGACCGACGACGTCCTGAAGACAAACAATAACATTGACTAAATGGATCTAAAACAACAAAAATCCAGCTGACAAACTGACCAAAAACTCACCATCCATTGTGCGTGTTTGCCTCCTCGTCCGAACTGAGCTCGCAGAGTTCCACCTCCCCGCCTGCGGGGGCGCTTTGCTCCTCCTTGCGGTGCTCGGCCTTGTGCTTCCTCCTGCGCCTCTTCTTCTTCTTGCCGGTAGTGTTGGAGGAGGTCTGGAGGCTGCTGGAGGACAGCTCTTCTGTGCTGGGAGGCTGACCGCTCTCTGTGGTGGACGTCCCGTTTCTGGGCTCTCTGCTCCTGAACAGAGCTTCTTCTGTGGGGATCGGCGAGGTCACCAGGTGGGCAGGGACGATCTCCTGTGTCGGGGGTTAAACTGGCTTTACATAGACAGCTCACGGTTATGGCTATTCTAACAAAAGAGAATAAGAGAACCTACATGGTGCTGTTCCATCTCCTGGACAAAGAAGGCCTCTCCATTGTCCCCGAGCTTCATGTGCAAGTCCACAGCTTCCCCATTGATTTCTATGTCAATCTGCACAAACACATTTCTGTCATTCTAGGTCACAGTGTTCACCTTAGTGGGACTAATGAGGTTTGTTTACAAAGAAAAGTGAGTGCATGCATACTGAAAACTGTGCCACAGATTTACCAAAAGAATTAAGAGTTAATCCACAGAAAAGAAACCAGCGGACAGCTTGTGCAAAGGCTTGCTCTTATTAGCTTAAATCTTTATTCACCAATTACCTAAATAGGCTTTAACTCAAAACTGCCCATGTGGAACAAAGTCAGGCCTGTGAGAAGTTACAAAAGTGTCTGACAACTGTGATACGAGACCAAGATAAGGTGTCGAAGTCATGACAAAATAAAACCCCCTCTGTCAGCCGCCACTTCCTGCCCCGCCTGCCCCTGCAAGCTTCAGAAGCTCATCTGTGAGGCACCTTTTTTGAATGAGACGAAACTGCTGGGAAGAAGAAGCTAAATTGAGGAGTGATTTTTTTTTCTGTGCTGTCCACCTTAGTGCTCCACTGATAACTAGCCGCTATAAATAGAGAGGAAGGGCAAGCTGCTCTTGTGAGGAGCAGAGAATGGATTGGGAGGAAGGAGGGCTGAGGAGGAGAAGTGGCAGGCAATTAGAGAGGCAGAAACTGCAATGTAGAGATCCATCATAGGCTAAGTTCTCGCATATTTCATCAAATATCTCGGTCAGATTTTATAATTAAAGGTTACAATCTGCAATCAACGCATGCATCGGCTTTTGGACTGCCTGCGAGATTATTTACGTGTCCTGGCAACAGTCTTACTCGTGGTTTATAGCCTCTTTAGAGCACTGCTAAGCATCAAGAGGCTCGATTGCTGCCATTTCAATTAAGTAATGAAGTTGTCCATGACTCTACGGTTTAAACTAATTCGACATGAATCCAAGACTTTCAAATCCTGATGACAACCTCGAAAAGGGAAACCTAAGGCGTGTGGACTGGTTTTGTTATAACACAACAAGGCACTAACCACTTTCTCCCGGGAGCGAAGAACCCCCAGTTTTCCGAACCGCACGTGGAAAGGAGAGCACTGGAATGTCCCATCGGGCTGTTTGACCACAATCACGTCAATGCAGCCTGACAGGGTGGCTTGATTGATTCCCTTATAGAGCTCCTTGACCGTCACCAGCACCTGGCCCGCCAGCTGCCCCACGTAGTTCATCGTGTCCACCTGTGCAGCAAAAGATATCCATGAGTGTAAGTCGCAGGTGCAGCAGCCTTCAACACTGGAGAATCTCTGCATGTGTTTTTTATTCAAGGAGTTTGTTTATTCGTGCAACGCGTGCTCTGTTGCCCACTTAAGGAGTTCTGTACTGTGTGTTGCTTTCAGTGTGCCGCTGTCCCTGCAGTCAGCGCCCCTATTGTTCAGGATAGTCTTCAGCGTAAATGCAAGCTGTCCCCAAACACAGCGGCTCTGTCCCATTTTCCTCAGAAGAGTCCTGAGCTGATCAAGACTTAATCACGGCCCCGACTGCAGCAACAAATCCCGTGCAAACAAGGTTGCTCTTTGCATGTGCGAATCCTCTTGGATTCATTTGAAAATGACACTGCTTTTAACCAAACGTGGAGCATCTCGGACAGTTTGCGTGTGTACAACGAGACTCTAGCATCACAGTGTTTAGGACAATGGCTTAAACTGACTGAATCAGAGCGACATACCAGCTGGATGGACTTTCACCTTCCGGGCTCTAAGATTGGCAGCTTCTAAACCACCAAAATCAATGTGCTTAAGTGGCAGCAGAGCGGAAAAACACCATCATCGTCTCACTGAGAACAAACACAAACAACTGCTGTGTGAACAGAGAGAGCAGAGTGCAAACAGGGAAGGAACATGTTATAAAGTTCCTCACGCTCCGGACGTGCTCCCCCTGCATGGATCAGTGATGGCAAGCGAGCCACTATCAGGTGACAGTGTGACAGTAAAACAATGCTGACGGACCGCCGGGTCAATGTACGTTACACTATGAAAGCAAGCACGGCTGAATTGAGCACGGCGAAAAAACAACAGCAATACCCGCACGCACTTTTCACCTCCGCATTGATTTATTGGGTTTCGATCACAGAGGTGTTTATCAAGGCACAGAGAAAACAAAGGGGGGGGGAAAAGAGACGTTCATTCCTGAGTGTTTGTTGGGAAAGGGCTGTTTGACTTGAGGGTTTCATCACACCAAGGAAGTGCAAAAGGCCACAACTGCTTGTAGTGGAAATCTGTGAGAAAATAAGCCCACTTCTCACTTCCCTTAGTCTGTATCATTTTAGGAGAGGAATTTGGTTTGCTGATTATTGAGCTCATATTTTCTCCTATTTCTGACTCTTTGAGCTCATATTTTCTCCTATTTCCGACTCTCAGTTTCATATGAGTTCTAAATAGCGCATCCCGATACCTATGACAACACATTTGAAAAGCAGATGCACTTTGTAAGCCGAGAAAGCTACAAAATAAATACCAGGTAGCCAACACACCATATGTCAACGACATCATGATGGAACACTCACAGCCGATGGATGGAGATCAACAAATAAACCATTTAGCACCACAGCCAAAAATGTGAAACTCACCAGAGTCCAGGGGGACCTCAGGTGCAGCTGCGGGTCCTGCTCTGCAGCAAACCTGCCTGAGAGCTCCATGTCGGCAGCAGGTGCGGGGCGGCGCTCTGAGCTGATCTGAGGCCTACTAACCTCCCCTCGGCCACCCTGAGTCCCGGCCTGTGCCATGCACCAGTGCCCCCACACACACACTCTAAACCCTCTGACTGAGCGCAAACACTGAGGGGAAATTACCCCCCCGGCCCGAGCCCTAAAACGCTTACATAACCTCTGCTAGCGGCCCCCATCATCACCATTCTTTGCTGGAAAAGTCCACATAGAATTCTCAGAGGGCATTTTAATATCTGGCACGGATTTGGACGGGAAATAACGCTGATAAACAGAATATTCAAGCTGGCTGCATTTAAAACATGCGATTGTATGTTAGCAAAAGGGGAATGTGTTTTGAAAATAACAGACCGACGCGGAACGTGACGTTTGATCCACGGCTGCAGCTGACAGATACGCAGCAGCAGCAGCAGCAGCAGCAGCAGCATGAAAGTAAAAGCAGAATATCACGGCACCCCGTTTTGCAATAGTGTCACACTCCACGCACTGAGTCTGCATGTTCTGGCCTCGCTGAACTGCAGCACAATGTGGAGAGGAAAGTGCAATGCCCGTTTTAAAAAGGACAAAGCAGAAGTCTCTCAATGAGAAAGCCATCAGCTGTGATTGCGGACGCTGTGAGGCCTCGTCTCTCTGCTGCCGGCGCGATCTGCACACCACGCCAAATTTAGCACAGGGCTTCGACTCCCACGGCTCTGCACACACACCTCTCTGCTCGCGCACTTCACACCGTCCCATTGTAGCCTCGGCGTGTGGGCTTGACTCACATTCAAATGATGGTGGTTTAGAAAAATACCGATCATGCTTGGATGGACTGCAGGTTGATTCTCATAGATTATCCGATCTATTCAGATTAATCAGAATGACCAAATCGGTTACACTGGGTCCATCATGGTTTAAAAGTGACCCTATTGATACACCAACGTTCTATCTGTGATGCTTTCTGATTTATGCACGCGCCGCATTCAAGAGCTTTCACAATGCAGTTGAATGGCAGTGATGTGCGTGTCTTTTTTAGGTATTCAAGACGGGTCTTTACAGCAAAGACACCAGTGAACTCATGGGAACACATTAAAGGTACCGGCAGTGATGCTTCAATGCTGCTCAGACTTTGTGTGTTTTCATTTTCTAAATCTCATCAGGTTTCACTTTAAGTGGCGTATAGTTTTGGTGCTTAACTTCCTATCAAGGGCCAGAATTCTCCCTCCATCTTCCAAAGCGATGTGTTATTGACGCCTCCTGGACAAACAGGCAGCCTCACTTACTCAGCTGTCACACAGTAAGAGTACATGTTTGTATTTGTGATTACTGTGAGCAATCTGAAATGCGACTCTATTTATAAATCTGCACGCACGAGGCGGACGAGAGCTTCAGATTAAGTGAAAGAAGGGTTGCCTGTTTGGTCAGATCCTGCTTCCAAGGTGAAATCGGAACGGCAGAGGTCAATTTTAAAGGTCACCGAGCTGCTTTTCATCCAAATTGCTGGAGGGAGGCCGTCCCCCTTGATGTCATTGCTTCCCTTAATCAGCGGGTTCAGTGTGTTGTGATAAAGGCTCTGCAGCTTCTAATCTACTCCAGCAGGAGATGAGAAGAACAACAGGAACCCACACCCCGGAGCTTGGTTTGGGGGGGTTTTTTTGGTGCCGTGTTTACGCTGCGACGCGGTGCAGCCAGTCGGGCCGTGACACTGTGGGGCGAGTTCCTAAGAGGTGTTAATCCTGTTTACAGGATTAGAACACAGCAAGCTTTCCCTGTCGCCGCACGTTCCACCTTCTCGCTGCGTCCAACGTGATCCGCCGTCACTCATTGTTCGGTCACTCCACTATCAAACACTCACCAATACAACAAAAAACAACCCTCAGAAGTGAAAAAACATAGCTATCACCTGATCGGTTTTCTGCTACATTTGCATTCATATGGAGTGAGGCTGAGTTATGGGGTTTCTAAATGCAAAAATAGCGGTTGCAGCAGCAGCAGCCATAATTCACACCTATATTTTCATAAATTTGAAGGCTCATATCGGCACGGCAACAGCAGGTGTTACTCTTCATGATAACAAGGTTTTAGGAGGAGCCTGAATTCACCTGATTGGCAACTTCTGTGTGTAAACGCACAGGTTACAAGTGCTCTCTAGTGTTGTACACAAAGGGGAAATGAAAGTGGGCTTGTTATTGCAAGGCAGGATAAATACATGATGCTGCAGATGCTTTGTGTACTTGTATTTGTTGTATCATAGACGGGGAAGACAGTGTGAACGACTCGTGCAGTGTTTTAATGGCAAATGAAGGACAGCAGGTGCAGCAGTCATCAGAAAAACGCACCTGTAGATGATGTTCTCAGGACCTCCTCAGGTGCAGGAACTCACTGGGCGTTTAAAGCCCGTGAGGCGTTCACGGACAGCGCTGGACGCTGCGTGACATTCCACATAGCGGAAATACGGTAATAGATGCCCCGGTTCTGCTCACGGGAAGGCGCATCCTGCCTGTTTGCCGCACGGTACATCCGCTATCATCGCACCGGTGATATTTTAGAATCAAGCACAAACGGCGAGGACGATTCGAGTCCTCCGAGGCGTTTCTCTGCGCCGCGCGACGAGCGTGGAGGACAAATACTGACAAACACTGGGGTATTTTTGAGGACGGCGAGCAGCGGCGGGGGTTCGGGGGTCTTACCTGCTGCAGCAGCGGCCGCGGGGAGACCCTCCGTCACTCGACCACCGGCTCTGCGCTCTGCAACCCGCCGCTGCGGCTGTCAGACTCAGCCGGGCGACACCACGTGACCCTGCGGCGTCACTGCAGCGCGTCACCGCCGCGCGCGAGCGCACACGCGCAGGTTAATTGTTAAGGTCAATTACGGTAATTAGACTCGATAGATAGATGGATGGATAGATGGATAGATAGAATCCTCGAGGGAAGTAAATACATAGCAGAGAAAAAGAAGTCCCTCCGCAGATGTGTTTGTCCTCGTTTCAGGGAAGGCAGGAAATGACGCGAGAAAGTGTAAAGTCACACCTCACACCTCAGTGTCAGAATGATGTGTGGGTCTCTGGTGTTTCTATGCNNNNCCCCCCCCCCTGTATTCATAATGGAATATTGATTGTTTATATAATATTTTTCAGACGTATTTGTTAGTTTTATAGGATCCACATTAGTCGTCACTCCATTATGGGAGCGATGGTTGTTCTTCGTGGGGTCGAACACAGAAACAGATAACGTACTGTAATGAAAAACACATGCAGTCACAAACAAAGCATTACCGCAGCATAGAACACACTAGGCAGTAAAATTGGAAAAAAGTTAGAACCCAATTATCAAATTTTCCAAACAGCTAAAACCCATATTTTTGCAGAAAAAAACAGACTTGCAAACGACAAAACAAAAACAGGAAGAAATTAAGAAGTCAAACAGTATTCATTTACCATTCTAACCTCAGCCTTCCTCATTTTTAACACTACCTTGGTTTATTAGTGATAAGAGCTGAGGTGGAAGCATGTTCCATTCTTCCACAGCTCCACACATCACTGTAGTTCTCAGCAAAGGTCATGTGACTTTAAGACAATTGTACTAAATCGCGTTGTTCTGAGACATGATTCATATTATCAAGGGATAATGCACGTCACGCCATCAGTTCGGGTAGATGTTTGTGTAATTGGCTTTCTTCGTGTGTGTGTGCATGGACGTGTTTGGATGTTAGATCAACCATGGAGAGGCCAAAGCTTGAGCCAAATCAATGCAAAGCACCAAGCTGGAGTAAACCCCACCAGAGAGGCAGCAGCAGACAGTCTGGGCGACAGAGGAAAGCCATGGAGAGAACAATTCTCTTCGTCTGTCTGTTCGTCACCATTGAAAGCGATTTAATCAAACAGTACCATTTCATTTCTGAAGCGCTGCCGTGGGAGGCGGCGCAGGCCTACTGCAGAGAGAAGCACACCGACCTCGCGTTTATCTACAACCGCATGGACGAAGTGGAGCTCCTGCAGCTGACAAATGTTAGTGGCCAGTACACGGTTGGCTTGATCGGCCTCCACGCGGAGACCAACAGCACGGCCTGGGAGTGGTCCGGAGGAGGCAGGGTCACCTACACTAACTGGGGGAGCGGACAGCCCGACAACTACATGTACAGAGAGAACAAAGTACAGATACGAAAGGATGGAAAGTGGAACGACGTCTCAGGGGTGCAAAGCCAAGCTTTTTATTGCGTCAGTCTCTCGGTCCTGGAGGAGGAGCTGAAGCCCTGGGAAGAGGCTCTGGAGCAGTGCAGGCGCCGCAGCTCCCACCTCGTCAGCCTGCTCTCGGAGAACCACGTCCGTGTGGCTCAGAGCGCCATGCACAGAGGAGGAACCCAGCGCATGTGGATCGGCCTGCGTTTCCTCGCCGGCCGCTGGCTGTGGGTCAGCGGTGAGCGCCTGATGTTCCAGGCCTGGTCTCCAGGAGCAGGAGAAGACCGCCAGTGTCCATCGTGGAACCGCTGCGCAGCTCTGACCAAAGAGGGTCTGTGGGAGACCACCGACTGCCAGGAGAGACTCCCCTTCATGTGCACCTGAGAGGCCGAGAGACGTCAGGCTGGTAAATCAGTTTCAATGCCGTAGAATCCCTTCAGTAACTCCCAGATAAGGATCCTTCCGTCCTCTGGCTGCTGAAACAATCAAAGCAGCAGGACCGAATGTAGAGACTGTCTCATTATTTATCGGTTCTTGTGACATTCCTGCTTCGGCTTCATCTTAGATTTTTTGAAATCTTATTCTATGTAGATTTTTACTCCTTTATCTATTTTGTATGTGTAGATTTTTGCTCTTTATTTTATTTGTGTGATTTTTTCCCTGCCTTTTATTCATCTTATGTATGTGTAGTATGTGTAGTAGTATGTATTGTGTAGTTCTGTGTATTTTCCGTTTTATTCACACGTGTTCAGCACTTTGGTCAGTGTCTGTTGTTTTAAATGTGCTATACGAATACATTTGATCTTGACCTTGGATACATTAAGAAAATTGTTGGAAAAGTTAGTTTTTTAGTTTGTTAGTTTCATTTTAATAGAATTCCTTTTATTGATTAGTCCTTATCCTTGTTTTATCCTATTGCTGTGTTGCTGATTGCCTTGTCTCTAAATAGTCTTTATTTGTTTCCCCATGTTTGCTGTGACATTACTATTATGATTGTCCCTTAATTCATTAGTCAGACTATTAGCATCATGACTGAGCATCTTCTTCCTGTGTTCCTCGTTATGTTTTTCATCTTTAATAGATTTCTTTTAATTGTCTCGCATGAAATTAGTTGATTCTTTTGATGTTTAATCCCACAATTTGACTCACATGAAATGCTTTTTGGAGGTGATAAAAGGCGCTTATTTCTTCAACTATTCCCCAATAAAAACTGTTGCTGTTGTTGTCATGTCGACGCTCACTTCTGTACCGAAGGCGCCCGCGTGTCGAGGGGACGATCGCAGCCGCTCGCCGCCATGCAAAGTGGAGGATCAGCAGCACTTTGATTAAACAATTATAAAAAATCCAGGCGCACGTTTGTGAGCCCGAGCAGGAACTCCTGATTTGTTTCCAATGCGTGAGTCGAACATGGGTGTGGTTGGACCGTGGGTTGGACTCAAGGCTGAGCTTAAGTGTTTTGTTCCTGTTTCATAGTCTAAAAACGGTCATCCTGCAGTTCGACCTCCTCGCTCGTC
Organism: Mullus surmuletus; assembly: GCA_903171835.1. Lineage (NCBI taxonomy): Eukaryota > Metazoa > Chordata > Actinopteri > Syngnathiformes > Mullidae > Mullus > Mullus surmuletus. Next base: position 18,127 of record CAESWR010000865.1, read on the forward strand.
AGCTTTAATCATCTCTGCCGAGTTCCATCACAAGAATGTCTCCTGTTTGCCTTGTTCCCCCGGCTCGGGTCGGACCTGCTCTGCGTCCTCACACTCTTAATTAACACTCTGTTAAGCCAGCGAGCATCAATTTTATTCAAGCAAATACCATGAATGGATGTGTGTTTTGTTAATACAGAGTAAACAAAGCATTCCAATCAGTGTGTGAGGTTATCAATCATCATCTGGGATACATAATAAAATGTGAAGTCCATTTATATTGTAATAAAATCATAATTGTGTTAGAATATTAGATTTGATGCCTCTTTGCTGAGTTTCACTTGGTGTCTCCTGTCTCTGCCACGTCCTTCTGCCCCTCTGCTGGACCTGCAGGCGGCTCCGGAGGTTCTGATTGGCCCGAACTCGCTTCCTCTGCCTCTCCCTCCGGAGTGACACCGCTTTTAACTTGCTCTTCTTTCTTCTCCTTTTGGCTCTTGCTTCCCTTTTTTTCTTCCACCTCCACCTTTTCTACAGCTGTCGCCTTGGCCACGGATCCTGCGACAGAGCGTGGCAATATGTGAGGTCATGAGGTCGCACTGATGAGTACCACACACACACAAACACACACGTACCCTTCCTCTTGTCTGTTTTGCCGCCAGTGACTGCGCTTTTCATCTTGTCTTTCGGCGTGTTTGGCCCGTACACCACGTTCCCCTCTGCGTCCGTGCAGTAGGACGTCACCCCCAGGTCAGGCGTTCCCTCTATGATCTCCAGCTGACACGAGAGAAATCGGCGTTAAATCAGAATCGGCTGGGAGCTGTCAGCCGCCATCGTCATCATCGGCTGAGCGTTGATGTCTCCTACTTACCCAGGAAGGTCATCGAGGTCACACCTACCACTGACTCGCAAAGTGCTCTACTCGACAACAAATCTCTTAACCCTTAAAGGTCGCTTAAAAAAACTTCCCCCTAAATGTTCCCTCCCCAGAAACTGCAGAAAAATATCATATATTAGTATTTTTCCACTTTAAATGAGTTAATCTCTTCAATCGACCTCAACCTGAAATACATATATCAAATATCCATTATTTGGGGGTGATTTAACCCTTTAAATTCCAGTTTGTTTACGTAAATCCACAGTATTTTAATAAAAAAAAACACAAAGAAACTCTAATAATTTCCATAAAATGCAATTCTAGGAGATTTATGAGGTATTTTCTTTTTTTCTGCTTTTCTGCAAATTCTCTTATTAGTTCCTGGGGACAAAAAGTCTCTCCTTCCAAAAGACTGTTGTAAGAATATCATAAATATTTTTTTTTTCCAACTTTCAATTAGTCAGTCTTGTTGATCAGCTTCAGCCTGAAAGATAAATATTACATTTCGAATATTTGGGGGGAATTAAGATCCTCTAAATGGTCAAAAAACGTCCCCAGTTGACAATTGATATCATCATAGAGGACACCTTCATTTATTGATTTATTTATCAAGAGATAGTAGTTTTTCTTCCTTTATAGCTGTTGCCACTAAAAGTATGAACTTGTTTTGTTGGTTTGTCATCAGAAACACTCACTCTGTATACCAGCACAGCAGAATCAGCTAGTAAATCCAGATGTTGCCTCGCCCTCATCCATTGTGAAATGATCAAAACTGCAAGTCTGGTTGGGATAATTGGATAAACATTGCATGTGATGCACTTCCTGTCCTGTGGTCACATGACTACTACTTTTCCTAAATCAACTTTGACATGAAAGAGTGTTTTCCAGCCAGTGAACCTCAACACAGGCCTGCTGATCCACATGTTCTCCAACAGATGTGCAGAATAAACTGACCCATTAGCAGACAACAATGGTGCTCTTGTGGTGTGAGATGTTTCCCGTGTGGTGTGTGAAAGAAGCCCTGGATGCTGCTGATCGACAATTACGTGAAGGGGAGCAGGTGTTGTTAGTGCTCGTTTCTACGTGACCGTCTCGGTTCCAGCTTTTAAACCAAGCTCTTCTGAGGGTGCTCACACATCAGGGTGGGATTCGAGAGGGGCTGCATCCATGCCGCCGACCGATGCTCCCGCGGTCCGAGCTTGAGGAAATCGGGGCCGGGAG
>CAESWR010000866.1:1648-28383 GCA_903171835.1 Mullus surmuletus
AAAAAAAAAAAATCCCCCCCTCTCTGTCCGACCGTCTGCTGGGACTGTGGAAAAGTTCCTCTCGGGAGACTCTGGCTCGGTTCGGCCTGACTTTGGGTCTCTGCGCCTCCTCACAGATCTGCCATCAACAGGTCTCGACTCGCCGCTGCATCGGCATCCAGCGTCCGCTGCGATCATATGATTCCAGCGCAGCGGCGGCACGAGTGGAGCCGCCGGGAGCGCGCGCCGCGTCGCCGCCTCCGGAGGGGTGGAGGCTCGTGCACGCGCCCCTCAGCGGCCCCTCATGACAGGCCCCCGCCGAGCGCGCGCGCGCGTACAGACACCCGCGCGCACACGCGGCGTGACAATGCTGGAGCTCTGCATAGGTATGCGCACCTGTTCACTGTCCATCACTCTGAGTGTGTGTGTGTGTGTGTGTGTGTGTGAGAGACAGACTGACAGATTGGTGAATTTTTAATAAGTTTATGTGCAAAAATGGGAACGGACATAGAAATAGTGAATGACACCATGTAAGTGACTCTCCAGCAGTGACTGTGAAAAGAATCTCCAAAGCTGTGAATCCTCACAGGAAACTGCACTCACTCATGGTTTCATCGTGTGTTTGAGAGTTCTTCACTGGATTTGCTCTGCGATGCGGCGTCAGTGAGGAGAGCTCAGCAAAGTGCTGCACGTCTCCAGTGAGGGAGCTGATAGTCAACATGCAGTGCTGTTAATACTGACACTCACAGCACAAGCACATTTAAATCAATAATATTCAGTATGTTAATCCAGATTTAAGACCCTTTTCAAAGGTTAATCATTGCAGTTGGGAGATGATTTGAAAAGAGGAGCAGAAAACAGAAGGTTCTGCCAGAAAATATCTATCGTCTAATGTTTGTGTTCATTCTTAAAGTGTTGGATTATTTTTTGCCTGTTCATCATCATTCATGATGGTGACTTCAAATCAGAATTCATCAGCGAGTTATTTTAGTGCAGTAACTAAAGCTATAACTCTGATGTTGTTGAAGGGAAATCAGAACTCAGCACTGTTTTTCCTGCCATTTTTTTTTTAATCAACCAATCTGTTTGTAATGGCAGGAAATCATGAAAAATGTGCTTCACTCCAAAATCTAAATAAATTCAATTTGAACCAGTACAACACGAGGAAAGTTCTGCCAAACCTCAATTGGTTTGTAAAGTCAAATTTGACCAAAACTGCTGATCAACTTATATGTTGAGCAACTTTAGTAAAGAACTTTCAGGCTTGTGATCAATTTATGGAGTGTTTCACCACAGCTGCAAGAGGAGTGAGCGACAATCACAAATACTAACCTCAGTAATAGCACAAATGTTGTCCACCGTTAGTCACTACTAACGTTGACTCAAGTTGCTTCTTGGTTGCCACTCTGTCACTGTGGTTCTGTTGCCTCCTCGTAGGTAAACACTCACTCTTTGCTTCTGTTCACACCAGGAAGCTTCAGGTGGATCCTGAAATAACGCCACAGTGTGAAGTGTGCGCTTGTTCTCTCTGGGTGGTTTCTTGGGCAACTGCGGTGGCATTGCTGAAGGCACAGATAGGTGCCAGAGTCTAAACATAACTTGCTGTAAATCACACACATGTGCGCGCGCGCACACACACACACACACACACACACACACATGGGCAGGCGAGACAATATGTGTGCCTGTGCGTGCCTTGACTTAAGGCTTTTGTCAGCCCCCCCCCCCTCTCTTTTCTCCACTTCTGTCTGCTGTTGGTGTGTTTTCGCCTTGTAAGACTAAACGTATGATTGTGGTGTGTCTATGTGTGTGTGTGTGAGTGTGTGTGTGTGTGTGTGTGTGTGTCCGAGCAGCAGGAATTGTAGCGGGGCAGCATGGTAATGGCTGGTCAGCTGGTATGGCGAGTATTCAGGGTGGGGGCAGTGCATTGTCCTCTCATAGCTCCAACAATGCCCCTCTGAGCAGGCTACACATCTACCAGTCACGGGCCTCTCTCTCCCTCTCTCTCCCTCTCTCTCCCTCTCTCTCTCCGCCTCTGTCTCTGCTTTTCTTTCTGTCTGCCGTATTTATTCAGCCATAGCGGAGTGTTAAAGTGAGATGTGATAGTTGTTGTGAGAACCTCCACAGCATCCCTGACCTTTTGTGCCAAACCTCAAGGTCGAGTGTGTTTTCCGCCGTCAGGCCGCAGCACGTTCACCAAATGCCCGCTTTGAATGATTAATCAACACCCTGCTGCTGCATGTATTCATCAACATTGCTTCTTTATCCATAATTAATACTCTGCATCGATCCATCGCATTCTGGATGCAAAGCTGCTTTATGTGTTTACGCCAACAACTCCATCGCTCGGGAAAACTGGTCAAGTGATCATATTTGATATATATTTAGAAAGATTTTGATTTCAAGTTCAGTGTTTATGTGATACATACTTTGGGAGTGTGTGTGTGTGTGTGTGTGTGTGTGTGTGTGTGTGTGGGGGGGGGGGGGGCATCAGTGAAACTAGTGAAGTGAAGTAGTGAAAAATGTGATGCTGATTCACACATAACCATGATTGTTTTCTGATGAAGAGATAAAGAAATGTACCTTCAACACCTTGTGAACTGAATATTCTGGAGTAAACAAAAATCATAATATCTGTATCTTACAACACGTTTCACTATTAATCACAAACGTGATCATTACATCAGCTGACGCTTTTTCTGCTTGAAACTTGCTGTGGCGTCAAATGTATGCGCGCAGAAGGCCGACTCTGCCCCTGAAAGTAGGGCTTTAATTTGTGTGTTTGCGTCATGACATACCATGGAACTCCACTGCGGAAAGCTTCACATGTGTTCTATTCAATTAACATCAACCTATTTTCGCCAACTTTCAGGTTTCGGAGAGACGGGGGGCCACCCATCACTGGTGGAAAGACGCCCTCTTGGGGACGTTTGCTGCAACGCACCTCAGTGTCAGTCGCTTGGTGTGTGTGTGAGTTGATGCGCTGCCAGACGGTCAGACAAAGACACGGAGGTCGTGTGGGAGATTTTGTCACGTCTGGCAAAAAAATCCACCTGGAAAAGCAAGAACAAGTCGGGTGCAAAGCGAAGCCACAAAGGCATGGACGGCTGCTCTGCACAGAGAATCACAGAGAGCCATTTGATTAGATACTCTTACAGTTGATTTAGTCATGACCTCAATTAGTTTCTTGCGGTCACCAACAGAGAGCAGCACAATACAGCAGCAACAGGATGCTTGTTTGTGTGTCCGATTGTGGCTCATAAGGCCATACACATCTACGCAGGTACGGGATAGTTATTCTGCTTTTTAATTCCTTTTTCCTCCTTCACAAAACAGCCACAGTCTCCCGTGTACCTCTCTGAAAAACACCTTCTCCCTCAAAGTGTGTTCACTATGTGAGGCTCAGTGGAGGCTGTGCAGGTTCAGTTCGTTTTGCCCCTATTTCTTCTTAAACATTGGAAGACATTTGTTCTTTTTATTCTTTTCAAGATCTGTTCTTACCTTGAAATATATATCGTCTAAGGACACGGGTTCAACTGTGTTGATTTGAAATCTCTATGTAATGTGCAAGAATTTTCGCTGCAGAGGAGCAGGAAATCTGTTCCCACAAATCACTCACATCACAGCCGGATAGTAACTTTCTCTTGTTTGTCTCGTTTTCCTGTGTCTGTGATGTGAGTCCTACAGTAGGACATCACCTGCTCACCTGGCTGAGGGTTATCTGAGGGATAATCTTAAGCTGATTAGGCTGCTTATCTACTCAGCGCTGGTTATGTGCTTTGGTCCAACAAAAATACCGTGAAGAGTTGGCCCCTTCGCTGCTCCTGCTGACTCCTCACAGCTACACCCATCTGCTCAAACCGAGCCACACCAATATTTTTGCAGAGTGGACTGACTGCTCTCAGAAAACTGCTAAATTGCCTTGTTTGTTGTCATTCATCCAACTCTGCACCAAAATAATGTTAAGATGTATAAAATGTCAACATTGTTGATAAAACACCCAGCTGAGAAACATTTATTTAAGGATTTCACTTGCATCTACTTTTCCTTTCCATATACGCCACTCCTCACTTCCCCTCACGCCAACACACACACAAACACACGCACACAGACACACACACGCACACACAAACTCACAGACACATACGCGTTTGCATTGGACATGTGAAGAGTCATCCCATGTCCATGTGAAAGCTGTAATACCATAATTGGCCTTATCCTATTGACTTAATCAGGAGCCCTGTGGCACTCGGCATGCTTTGCTTCTTGATCTCAGCTCTGCAGAATTCAAGGTCGAGGCAAATGTGCTACTATTTAACTCTTGATTCACATCTCTAGAATCTTTTATTCATGTGTACAATCGGCAGAATCTCATCCTCTACACACTGAGCCGCAAAAAAAAAAAAAAAAAATCAAATGGAAAAACAAACTTTACATGGATTTAAATAAAATATTTAGATTAATTACATTATTTTTAAAAAAGATATTTTTTTTCTACACTATGTACAAAGACAGGTTTTTAGAATATACATTTGACAATATACAGATACTGAAACATCAAAGAGGATCTGAGATTACAGTACAGGGGTCAGGAGCCAAGATTTAGCTGCCGATTTCAGTCGTCATCTGCAAGATGCCCCTGCTCCTTTCTGGGTGTCATCTCCTGATTCCCATGCCTCACTCTTCACCCACATGCCTCAACATTTCACCTCAATTCAGACAGATTCATTCAGTTCGTGAATGCATTTCTTTGCTGAGAGGACATCCAGTTTTTGTTGTGGAAAAGGTGGACTGGAGTATAAAAAGAAGAGCTGAAGATGACTTTTTTCTTATTTCTTTCTTTGCCTATATACAGTATCAGCTACAACTGAAAATACTATAAACAGGTCAACAAAAAATAAAGTATTGCTGTTCTTGGCCTGGGAATATCCTCCATCTTCACCTCTGGTTTCCATGTGGGGGGGGTTGCATAGCAGCCACCATCCCCAACCTAAGTGCCCACTCTCACCTCCAAACTATCTGACAACAATACAAAGGAAAAGTTATGTACTTACTTGTGAATGCAAAGCATTTGACATTTATATTATAATTACAAATATTTATACCACATTTGTTTGACTTATGATTTTGCATTTTCTTAAATATGACATCCAAACCCACAAAGTGTTAGAAACCAGAGTATATCTTATGAACAGAATCTGTGAAACAACGTTGGAGCTCCAGGTGGATGTTTGGTTGGGGAAAACCAAAATTGAAAACTTAACTGGTTACTCCTACTTGTGATGTCTCACAATGTATGAATAAACAGGATTAATAAGTCCATATTTTTAAGTATTATTGAGTCCATTTGGAAGGAGTCCATTTATAAGGAGTTCCTAGCCAAATCTGGATGTCCCCAACATGTCCCCTTCCTCCTCAGGTGGGAACAGTGTCAGTTTTTGTAGGAGGCTTCGCTCAGCTGACTGTTGCAACTGCCCCCTCCTCGCCCTCCTCCACCTTGGTGCCTTTGCCCATGGCCTTCATTTTGTCCATGATGTCGGTGAATGTCTCCTTCACTGTCTTCTCCAGGATCCAGCCCTCGCTCTCACTCTCCGGGTCCTCTGGGTTGACCAGGGTGGACAGTGAACTGTCCACATACTGCAGGCCAATGGTCACCGCCACCTGCAAAGGACGGAACAGGAGCGTCAATCACATCCCCCACAACCAGGGTCTGCATCTTCTCGGTGCTTCAGAACTACTGCAACTGTTTTTTGTTTATTTTTTAAGGGGAGAAATTGCTTCATTTTCCACATTGGTATTCTGATTCATTAAGTATTGAAGATATCAAGATATTATCATTAATTCGATAGATGAGGAAATGAACCAACCACAACGACCATTTTTGCCTTTGTGAGTTAAATTGTATGAAGAAAAAGTATGTTTGAGATGTTAATATGTTCAATAATTAAAAAGATGTTAACTTCTAATGGACCACAATCACTTTGAACGATTTTTTTTATAGAATCCTTAAAAAATGAATTAAAAAAATCCAGAACTGTGTGTTCCACCATAGTTTAAGATAATTGAGTGTGTTAAGATGAGGAGCTCAACCTCCAGGAATTGGGTCTGTCTTCTAACTTCCTAGATTACCTTCTCCATCTCTGAGCCCACTATGTGTGTCACAGTGGGGACGCTTGCATAACTGCTTGCAAATCTAGGATTCCTCCAATTTAGCATCTGATCAGATTCCATCATGTCGCCTAAATCCGCGTTTTTAGAGCAAGCTTCTGTCTGGGACTGAGATGACACCTTAATAATGATATTATCTGCCTATTTGGGGGGATATGGAAAGTTCTAGCACTCAGGAATCCTTGTCTGCACAAGCAGATCTTCTGTCCTTAACTCGCATCAAACAACAACAGATGTTGACTGGAGAGAGTTGAAGACAGGACAGGTGCAGTTGGCTGCTATAAGGTAACCCTGTGGGTAGTGACATCTGAGACAGTGCAGGTAAGCTGCGCACCAACACATGCCAATTGCAGCACAGGGTAAACTGACAGTCGGCGGGAGGAATTATATTCAGGTAAAGAGGATAGAGTTGTTTTTCAAGGAGATGCAGTAAGTGGATATTGCTGCTAGTTATGGCTGAGAGTGGAAAGCAGGGAGGGAAAAGGGAAGGAGGTAGTAGACGGTAAGAATGCCAACTGGGTTAAGGCTTTGCATGCACACACACTAGTCCTCACCTTACTTGGGGAGATTAGGCCATATTAGTCCTTGAATGACTCCAAAACAACTTTACTGTGCCTCTCCTAAATTCACTGAAACATCGACTGAAGAGACAATTTGACCGGGTGTTGGAAGGCTGGAAAATCAACTCTATGCTTCTATTAGCTTGAGGATGTGTATGTGTAGGAGTATGGACTTGTGATGCTTAAACTAGTGGAGAAGTCAGTCCTGGTCAAGAACATTAAAACATTGAAAATTCCAGAGGACAAATAGACTTTACAATGGATAATTGTAAAAACTTTTTAAAACAAACTTTGTGCCTTTTCGTGTACCTAAAATGTCAAGATAACATCATTTTTGTTCCTTTAATTGTAATTTCTTTTTTTAAGCAAATCTAAAGAAAGTTTTTACCAATAGAGCAAACTACCAATCAGTTGGTTATTTTGTGGGAATGTTTCAAGTTTAAGTGAGTATCTATCTTTATACATCTGAAGACCTGACCTCCAGCATGGTGACCAGCAGCACCAGAGCTCCAATGGTGTTCATCAAGCCACCATAGTAGGACAGAAGGGCATGACGGCAGCCACGCTTCCACACATTGAGCTCCTCGGTGTAGTGGTCATAGCTGTAGTGGGCAGTGTTGTTGGTCATCTGGTACTGGATGCAGGGTCTGGGGGAGCTGGGGTTACAACAGCTGAATGGGACACCGTCCATCAGGTACTGGCCATCCACGTTGCTCCCGATGCGGCTGAGAAGATCCAACAAAATGTCATGTAAGTTATGGTGGCTTGGAGCTGAGGGAGGGGTAGGATTAAAGGTCAGGAACGTCCCTGCTAAGTAAAGCAATGCTATATTTGTTTTATGTGTGGAGTAAAATTCTATGAATAGTAAGTCTATCTTAGATATTTGAACTATAATCGGGTGTGCGTCCAATTATTGGAGAACAATTTAATCCCTTAAAGGATTTAAAAACAAACGTAATCTGATGACTTTATCTGTAATTGCTCAAAAGTGTCAACAATAACAGAAGTTACGCAAGGCCTCTTCAGCAGGCAAAGCAAAAATAAATCAATGTTAAGATTCACTATGGCAGAGCAGAAAGGTTTGCCAGCCACCGCCAGTCCACCTTGTCCTCAGTGCGCATCTGAGCAAAAATCAGCCATCAACTCCCAAACACCTCTGAAAAGCCGCGCTAATTACTTTGATTGGCACAGGAAAACATGGAATAAGTCACCAAGGTAGAGTTCAAGAACTGCTCATCGCGTCTTGAACTCAAAAGGCTCGACCCAGATCTTTCAACCCTAATTGTGCTCCAGATCCTCAATAATGGAAAAAGTTGAAGTCAACTCAATGACAGCTGAAAAATCTGCAGAGCGGATCTCGGCCACGATTCACAGTTGTAGGTCAGTGGAAAGACAAGTGTGATTGGATCACAAAGACCTAAGAGAGTCAGATATGGATCAGTGATTTCTGGAAACACCTAATCAAACAGTGTCCCAGATAACATTTAGGACATCAAGGAATGCAACACTCTAAAGTGCTGAATGCAAATACAGCACAAGCTGTTTGGTTTGAAAGTGGATTTTCAAATGACCAAATCTTTGTAATGTTAAACTATTTGCATGGTGTTGTTTGTTACTATAAGTGAGCAATCATCATTCATGCAGAATTTAACCTGGGCATTCTGTTTCAGCCAGCTCTGTTCCTGGACTGCTGCCAGGACCCCAACGGAATTAACAGGACACTGATTCTTGAAGGACGTGCCACTGTAATCCTGGAGATTAAACCCTCATGATGTGCCAGATAGCCTTTGTGTGTTCACACCACCTGATATCTGTAGTTCTCTTTGTTGCAGTAAAAATGTTTGCAGTCATAAACAGGTTGCAACAAAGAGGCCACTGATCAGTTAGGTGGAATAATGGATTTTAATACCACTCATGCCGGTTTGGTCCCACTTGTCTTTTTTCGTACTCGAGCACCAAAGCCCCTCCCCACAATTTAAATCCATGAAACTGCCTAGTAACCTTTCACGCCCTCCCAGCCCCCCACTGCTGGCCATCATCGTCACTGTTTCGTTAATGATAATCCTTTGAGGATGAAAGTGAATAATTCACCGGGTGTCGACCTTCTCTTTAAACTCCACTTATACTTAACTATACGTTTGTCCAGTAGACACTTAAACACCCTAGTGGGCTCCAACTGCACCAAGAGTCACATGACACACCAAACACATATTTGCAGTTTCTTACTTGCTCACAGTTTGCAAATGTTATCATGCCACTTACTCTTTGACCTCCTTTGCGCTGAAGTCCAGGTAGCGGTTGCTAACCCACTGAATTTCAAACCAATCTCTGAAGTTGTCATTTCCACAGCAACGAAACTCCATCTGCATCAGGTCCAGGGTCCTCTTCATGTAACAGCGTCCTGGTGTGTCGGTATCCTTGTAGAACTTCATGCCGTTCCTCAGCCCCTCAGCCAGGGTGAACTGCAGAGGGATTCTCATCAGGAAACACAGAAAGGCAGTCACCACCAGCAGAGCATTGAATCCCACACAGAACATCAAGAAGGGCTTCAGCATCGGCTTCCATTTTGCAAACTTGGTAGGGTCCAATGAGTCGTAGCAGACTTTGCCTCCGAAGGCGTTGATGCCGCAGGCTATTAGACCCATAAATATGAGCAGGTTGGGCAAGAAGTGGCTCTCGTTGTTGTCCATGAGTTCTGAGCGCTTTCGCAGCTCAATCTTGAAGAACAGGCCCAAGCTGAAAACCAGCACACCAGCCATTACAGCAAACCAGTACATGAACCACACTGTCTGGGCGAGTTTCACTCGCTTTTTCAGATCAAACTTGACCTTCATCAAAGCCATTGTTCAACCTGGAAAGTGCCCCTACTTGCAAAGAAAAAAAGCCAATTGATGACCTAGAAAAGAAGGAGCTCTGAGACCTCAAACTTCTTTTTGGTTAGGTAAAGGTGGTCCAAGTTTCAGCCCCGGTTTCCTGTGCTTATGGTCTCCTCCGCTTCGTCCAGCAGGATAGGGGAGTCAACTCAGCCTGTGATCCATCCCACGGCAAAAAGAGCAGAGGAAGATCCTGGAAGATCAACAGATGTTATTTTGTCAAAGCTCCGTCCTCTCCCATTGTGCCCGAAAAGTCCAACTTCATACGCCTCAATTTCCCCCGATTTCTACTGAATTGCCGTCCTCAACACACAGGTGAGGCTAATCGTGATGTTCGTTCCTGCCTGAGAGGTGGAGGATTGCCGAGGATCCTCATGATTAAACTCAAAGTTGCAGTACGTCATGCTAAGCCCCTGTAAGCGGCCTGATCCAATTAGCAAGAAATCCCTCCACACAAGATGAGCCTGATCGTAAGCTGCTGCCAGTGGTGATAATTGGTTTGACCAATCACGTGGTCATGGCCAGCTCGGTTGAACACCAGGAGCTGTAACTGCTTGTCAGCTCATGGCTGACATAAACCGTGGACATGAAAGTGAAGCTAATAATGGAACATACCCTTTCACAGGCAGGGTCCATGGGTTCATTATACACCGGAAATCTCAAGCAAAGAGGCTGAGTACTTCAACCCCAGTAACCCATTCACAGAAACCAGCTTCCAAGACCCCCCATCAACCCCTTTACTGTAATTGTACACTTGAATAATTGATCAGCGTAAAACTGAGACAACTTTCACACATTAATATGGACAAGTAAACTTTTCAAATGAAACATGATAAATTGCATTTAAGTACTTTTGATGATGACATGATTTGTCCTTTGTTAACTGGTGTTATAAAGGGCCAGATAATGTTGACTACAGGTCAATCTAACAGCTTGTAATATTCTTGATGCACAACAATGAAGACATAACATGTTATGACAAACAAAATATTTCATGCTCTGTTTCCTAAACATTTTTTTCTTGACAAATGTGAATATTTCTTCTGTTCATGTCCAAAGTTCCAGATTGTTTGACAACACTGAGCCCTACATGGACTTTAAGTCATTCATCAAAGAATGTAAATTCACTCAACATGCCATTGGAGGAGTGACTGTGATTGAGTCCACTGCACAGCAGGAAGCTGAAACAGCCTTTTTTATACTCTCCCTTTAACGTATCATTTGCATCCAGCTAGAATTATTTCAGTTTTTCTATTCAATGTGTACACTTTTTTTGTACTTTTAGGACACTTTGGCAAGACTTTATTTAGAAGAATTTTGATATAATTTTAGAATTTCGAAGAATTTTCAGTGGCCTGTACAGAAGAAAAACAAAACAACTTAACTGTGATTGTTGGCAGGAATCCTGTCAAAGAGTGGCGTTTTTATTCTATACAAAGTGTGCAAACTTTTTCAGAAATCAGCATAAAGGAAGTACAATTTTGTTAAGTGTGCTTTTATAAATTTTAGTACACAAAAAAAAATCAAATACTGCATAAACATTGAAAAAAAATACATCTAAATTGAAGGTTTAGTGGAGAGAAGCGGTTTCACTTTTATATCCGAGATTCCAGGCTTTTATTTTTTTTTTCAAAATAGTTTGGAAACAGGACACAGCTGATCATTAAGTCTAATTATGTTTCTATCTACAGACACATAATACAGTGTTCATTACCACGATGACACCAGTAAGGCTGTGTGAGATACTTCAGTATAAGTGCTAGGTTTGTATGAGTGCCACTTCATTGCATTTCAAAAATGTATGCATTCTGGACCCGGATATTGAAATGTTGTACAGTGCAATCAGTAGATCAATGGATACAGGCAGCATAAAGTCAAAACATGAATTGTCTTTGCTGTAAGGGAGGCTCGTCACACTATTAAGCTCTTACATCATGAGGATTTGAATATTTTTAAGGCAGGCAGATCTTTATGTCAATATTTTAGTGCTTTGCTTTTTGTCCCTGCAGATCAATCCACATCAATCAACAAAGTAACAGGAAAGCTTTATTGGGTGGTTCGAGTAGCATTATTGGCAAATGGAATATTTGAAACGTCTAAACTAGGGATTCCAACTGGTCCTCCTCTCTTCCTCTGGAATGGTCGCCCAGTTGGGGGATGGCACTCCTGCGGCGAGCCAGTTGAAATCGTCCACCTGGTTCCAGTTGTTGCGATTCTGGTCCAGGCCAGACGCCAGGAAGTCCTGGTCCAGTGTGGGATACGTCCAGGAGAAGGGAGCAAAGCCCACCCCGTGGCAGTCCTCTATGATGGCTCGGCTGGTGACGTGCAGATACACCTGCGTGTCGGTGGTGTTGTGGGTTCTCAGCTGCTGGCAGGGGAAGACCAGTGTGCTGTTGGTGCAATGATCCACAAACACCGAGGTGGACACCGGGCCGCACAGGATCTCACAGCTGTCTATGTGTTTCAGGTGCAGCGTGCTGGGGGTCCCGAACAGGCGGACCTTGCAATTTGTCAGGTGACTCAACAGCATGTCCTGCTTGTGGATCTCCTCGGCCGTCTTTGTCAGAGACTCATCACTCCTGTTGGAGAAGCCGCACTGCTTAGGGGCCGCGGCTCCGTCCACCTTGGTGCTCTCAGAACTTGACGCCGGCCCAGCAGGAGTGTCCTCCTCTGGTTCCGAGCCCTTGTCTGCCGCCTTGGTGCGGCTGCGGAAAGCGAACTTCTTCTTGGGCAGAGCCTCCTCCCGCTTCTCGTTCAGGACCGTCTGCAGCTTCTGCAGCGTCGCCTGCGCTTCTTTCAGCTCGTATGACGTCAGAAAGACGATGCTGTCGTTCAAGAACTTCTGTAGTTGTGCGGTTTGTCCGGTGGCCTCCTCCAGCTTGTGGGCCGCCGCGGCCCGGTCCGCCCCGCTGCAGCCCGCCAGCAGCTCTTCGATGGACGCCCGCTCGCTGCTGAAGGTTCTGGAGAAGTAGGCACCTTTCTCCTCGGCCACAGCCTGGCTCTCCCTCGCTTCTCTCCGCCGCTCCGCGTCCTCCAGGCGGGCCTGGTTCCGCTTCTCCAGCCGCTCAATGACCCTCATGGCACCGCTCAATTCCTCCCCAGCGCAGGCTTCGGGCGCCGCATCCATGATGTTGCGCATTCAAGTGTTGTTGCGGAAGTGTGACGTCACTTCCGCTTCTCCGGCGAACTTGAGGACACACTGCCACCTGCTGCACCGGAGGTTTTTAACACCACAAATATATGACAAATCTTTATTAAATAACCAATTTAATCTGAATAATGATTGTTTTTGAGCCTCTCTCGGGGTTTACTCACATGTTCTACGTGCTTCTCTCAACAGTTTGACTGCAGAAAGGAACAACAACACAAGAGATTATGAAAACACAACATTAGACCGCAGAGACACTTTTTAAAGCACTGCTAAAAGGAGGCACTGCCAGGTTCAACTGAGCCAATGATTCACTTATATCGTGCAAATAAACGTGTTATATGGATTTTTCATATGATATTGCATTTTTAAAACACTTTTTGCCATATTTTTTACGATACACTTGTCTCATTTGAGAAACTCGGCAGCGATTTGAGCAACCATGGCAACAAAAACTACTAAATGAAACATATGGGTCTTCAAATCAAGTGACTTTGATACGTCTCCAAGCACGAAAATCCAATAGCTTTAGTGAGACCTACAGGTCATTCAGGAGACCTCATAGTATCGACCGTCCGTCACTAAAACACAGGCACGTCACGTTTTAGTGAATATGTCCAAGCAGGACTGGATGCTTAGACGAGTATTTAACTGTTAGAAAGGAATTGATCAGTTTGGTTAATGAGCTTTGCTGATTGGATCTCACGTGACCTCCATGGCCATCAAAGGCCAGCTGACCAGTTGCCTTTTGATTAGTAAATTCCGACTGAATTGCTTTGGTGAAACTTACGCAAAACGATCCTTCCAGACATGTAGGATCGTGAGAGTTAATCAGGCCGCGCTGCAGAGGAGGCTCAGTCAAATCGTCTAGTTTACAATTATATTACGACATCTATATGCATATAGAGTACACGGTTACATAGATAAAGAGCCGAATAACACAGAATAGAATGCATTAAATGTTTTATTAGTTCAGCACCTAAAATTACAAATTAAATTTGCACCACATTCCACAGCAAGCGAGGTAAAGTTTGAATAGATATTAGAAAAACCCTGCTCAAGTGCTCCCACTAAAAGGTCCCACACACACACCCATGAGAAATGACTGCACCTCTAATAAATAGAAATTGAATGACACACTGCATGACATCAGGTATCTGCATATTTGGATTTAGACGTGTAATGAATAAAATATGTGGAGGAGTTGGTGAGGATGCCGCATTTTTCTGAGCTGCAAATCACCATACCTGTGCATCGTCAAGGTGTGGCACATACCAGAGGCCCGCCCCCTACTGTTAGTAATGGTAAAGTGGAATATCTGCACATGCATGCGGAAAAACACACAATTATCATTTATATTAGCAATAAAATGGCACATTTTTTTAATTTCCCATACATTGACCCGGTGATTCCAGTTGAAAGTGACAGGGTCGCCAGCCGCCGTTGCCGGGCGATGATTCGGATTGCCCTGCTAGTTGTGTGCACTACCCCGACGACCCGTGCGGTGATGGCGAGGAAACCCCGTTGACAAGGCACTGCTTTTTCATGACGGTGAGTTTCCCTTTGAGTGTATTATAATTTTGTGATAAAAATTTCAAGGAAAAAACACACACAGCCTCCTTCCCCTCTTCCTTCAGGGAGGGAAGAGAATTTGAGCGGAGAGAAAAATCTATCCGAGGCAGAACAGGGACAGAGAGACAAATATGAGTGGGAGAGGGAGAAGGAGGAGGAGGAGAAGGAGGGGGGAGCAAATTAAAAGTTGCCAAATGGAGATATTGGGTTTCAAGAGGAGTGAGACAGGAGTTAAGGGTTTGCCTCTTTGACTCGTCTTTATGTTATGCTAATCCGGATAAATATTTATGGAACCACGCGCTTTTCGTCCTTTAGCATTTTCGCCGAATACGAACCGACGCTTCCACAATAGGCGTCGTCGTCGTCGTCGTCGACCGCGCGGCTAGCTAACCCGGAGCAGGCCGGCGTCCCCCCTCACACTCACCGCGGAGCCCGGAGAGCGACCCGACCACCGCGCTGGCCGGCGCCAATACATACACACACACACACACACACACACTGAAACCAACAACGATGGAAACCGTTCGGCATATCGAGACAAATGTGACGTTTTGGCGCCGGCGGACGAGCCGCGTCGAGGACAAATGAAAGCCTCCGCAGCAGAGAAAGAAAGCGCGCGTCAGCGATGAGGCTGGACGACGACGACGGGCGTTTTTGTGCTGCTTGAATGCGATTATCGTCCTGTCGATTCAGTCTATTTCTGGAAGTAAAACGTGGCGGCTGTGCGTTAGCGCGGCTCTTTTTTTTCCCTCCAAAAACGCAGCGCGGTCCCCGAGCGCGAGACCGCGGCGCGGACTAACGTGGCTTCCCGCGCGGCGCGAGCTCGGGCGGCTCTCGAGGACCCGATTCCCGCGCCAATTTATTTAAAAACCACCAGGCTTTTTATTCGGAAATCCACGCTCGTTTGGGTTTTTTTTGCCGACGTCGTTGACAGTAATCTGCGTCTCCAGCCGACTCTAACGTGCGTTTGCTCGGTCGACATCCACGCTGTTGTTCGTTCCCTCCTTTAAAAAGGCAGATAAACGGTCGGTGTTTGTTTAAAATGGACTAAACGTCGACACTACTGTCGATTTAGCTTCGTCCCCGGTTACTGTCGGCTGTCAGTCACTTCACAGCAACAATGGCAATGGTGATTATGTGGAATAAAAGCGTCCATTGGGTAATGGTTCTGTTGTTCCTTTTCGAAGTGCGTTTCCACCATTTCTCGTCCAAACACACAATACTGTCACTAGAAACACAGGAGGCTGAACTGCTTGTGCGATGTCTCTGTCGCAGCAACACGAACAAAGACAACATGGGATTATTTTAAATGGTCAGTTCTGGTACACTAATGTGCTTTAAAGTAAAAAAAACCCCAAAGAACCCAACACAAAGGTGTCTAATGTAAAGTGCTGGACTTCCTCTGCTGCTCTGTCGTCTTTGTCTAGCGTCAAAGATGGAGGCTGAACGTGGCGCGGTTGCAAAGACAGCCAATGGCTCAGTAACAGCCATTTTGTAGCAGTGCAGCTTCTCTCAGACGTGACTGTCCAGATCCGAATGTTAAGACACTGACAGGCAGCATGTCCCAAGCACTGAAGAACTAACTGGATATATGTTCATATTTGTGAGGCAGGTTCTTGTCTGAAACAGCTTAATTATATTTCATCTAACTTAAATGACAATAAAATGACTGTTGAATCATGTCGCAACAACAAACCTGTTTGTCCTACTTAAAAAAAGAAGAAGCTGGCTAACATGAAATAAAGCCAACATCATCTCCAGACCAGCTGTCCAAGCAGCGGGTTGGAGTTATTTATTGACACTCAAATATCAAATTCTCACCCTAAGCACACACAAGTGGACCATGACATGCAGGACAGCAGAGGGAGAGGAGTGGTGTGTAGTTTTCCCCGAGGAATGAGGGCCATCCTGCCCTAAACGCACTACACTCCCACAGCACTGGATAACATATCCCCCCCCCCAAACACACACCCTCATTTCTTTTTTGCTTGCACTCCCACGCCCTGTTTCACGGACATTATTTTCTAATCCAACCACTGCATTTTCTCAACCTGCAGCCCATTCTGTCACTGGAACTTGGGGTGTTAAATGAGTGAATCCATGCACCCTGCCAGAAATCTGTGAGTGAAATGTCCTCCATCATAGGCAGAGTCCTCACTGCTGTTTCCCTTCTTTTATTATCAGAGATAACACTTCTGCTGTTCTGCTCAGGCAGTTGATCTTATCCTCACCTGTTTCAATTTATGTCTATGCTCCCATTCTCATGTCCCCTTAGGTGTCATGGATGATGAGGACGATCGCCGTCTTCTGGATATTTTAGGGTAAAAATAATATATATATATATTTGAAAACCTTCAGTGTGCCACATATAACATCATTAAGTGGCTACACATGTTAGACCCTCTTTTGAAACAATAGATCACATGTAATTTTTATACTCTTCCTCTATTGTGGAATGAGAGAAGAATCTATTGGCTCAACAGTCATTGTGAAATATAGTGTAAACGTTTATTTAACTTGCACATATTTGAAGAGAATGAATGTCTTCTATGCCTCTTTCAGAGATGTGGATGCACTGAATGACTATCTGCATGGCAGCAACAGCAAGTCCGTGAGTGACTCTTATACAGATTGCATATACTGCCATTCTGAGAATGTTTGCCATTTAGTGCATCTATATTTAGTACCTGTCTTGAATATGGGAAGTAATCCAGTGTATGTGGAATTGTTTTGACAGTATTTGTCTATCTTTGCAGATTGAAGAGGATGATGTGAACAATGCAGCTTATGGGTCAGATGCATCCTTCTTTGCCGGTGACACCGTGAGTATCCAACCAAAATTAAAGATTATATTACCACATAATTACTGGCTACGTTATTGATGACAAGCCTTGTGTAAGGATTGATTAATGAAATTGGAATGGTAATATTACCCTCATTGTATCTGTAAGACGGAAGTATTGATGATTAGTTACAAATGTTTAGGTATCCCCTAATCAGTTTGTGAGAAATATAAAATAAAACACATTATTGTTTGCAAATGTGAATGCACAATCATTCATCCTGTCAGCTTCTCACAACATAGTAACGGCCTCTGGCAGAATGCACAAACACTTTTTTTGTACCCAACACATGTTTTTCAGTTCTTGCGTTCAAGGATTTCTTGTACGCTTCCTTGAAAATGACTTACATGGACAGCTCTGACAGTATCCACCCACACATTTTCAGTCACATCTAAAAGGCAACTTTGTATGAAACCAAGAGTATTTCATATGCTGCCATTAACTGCTGGAAAAAGATATGCAAGGAGTATCCACATGTTTGTGTGTAACTCAAAATGTATAACGTGTCCTGCATGGAAATGTGCAATCTAATTGCGTTCAATCTGCTCTCATTGTCTCTAAATGCTCGATGTAGGCAAGCTCTAACGCTGGTCTCAAGGATGGCTCCTCAACAATTGGGGAATTTGGCGAGGACTCCGCTGGGGAAGGCCTCCAGCTTTCGAGCAGCCTCTCATTTATCGAGGATGAATTGGGGACCGGGGGCTCCCCTGGAGGAGCAGAACTTGGGGGTGAGGACCAGCCCTTTGACATCCTGCAGAAGTCTCTCATGGAGGCCGACATTACAGAGCAGACACTGGCCCAGGAGGCCTTGCTAGACTCCCAGCCTGCTCCCACTCTTGTGCAAGCTCCCGTCCCCTTCCCCTCCCAGCTGGTCTCCGGAGGTTATGGAGGGGGAGTGGGTGTGGTTACCACAGCGACAGCTGCGCTTCCAGCAGGTCAATTCCTGCAGGGAGTGTCTCAACTCCCCAATGGTTCCGCCCAGCACATCCAGGTGTTGGGCTCGTTCGGTGCAGGCGGAGGTGTGATGACGCTGAGTAGTTTGGAAAGAACTCCACAGATCCTTCTGAGGCCAGGGGGACCTGTTGCCACTGCAGGTGCAGCACCAGCTGGGCAGGTGTTTGCGCCAACGCAAGGACAGGTCGGCCAAGTTGGTTTACCGTTCAAAAACATCCCACTCCAAAACATCATCATCCAGAGAGGCCCGGGAGGGACCCAGACTCTTGTGCGACCGATCCAGCCTAAACCCCATCAAGCTGGGGCTCAGACTGTCTACAGCCTTCAGCCCGCTGCCTCCACCATGGCTAATGTGGTTAACGCCGCTGCTCCTGGAGGACAGTACACAGCCAATGGCTCCATTGTAGTGCAGCCGCCACTAGAACAGCAGCAAGTGCAGGCACAGGCAAATCTCCCACCTGGGCAGTTCCTGCTGCCCGGCTCTCTGGCACTCACACAGGCCAATACCATCCACAACGGCCCCGCAGACCCCAACACCGGAACTCTAATTACCAGTCAGAATACGGTGCAGATCGTTGCAGGACAGAACTTCACCGCACAGCCAGGAGGGCAGCTAATTTTGAATCAGGGAGTCGTCAGCAGCACTCAGGTCGCAGGAGGCGTAACTCAAACATGGACCAGAGTCTCGGGCACTAGTACTGCACCAGTGCAAACGTCTTGCGCCTCTGGGCGGCTGACTCTAGTTGGCGCGGCAACTACGGGGATCAGCGGACAAGCCCAAGTCGCAGCTAGCCCGGTGCAGCGCCTGCTAGTGACCCAAACTCAGAGCTGCGCTTCTTTGTCCCCTTTGGCTGGTGCAGTGACACAGGAGCAAGACTACAGACAGGTAGATCCATAATATTTAACCAGGATCTGTTCTTCTGGTCTCTTTTCCTTGAAACTAATTCCAGTTTTACTTCTCAGAATTCTTCGGCACCTTCCCTCGCACAGGTGCAGCTCGGAAGCATCCAAGGTAATTTAAGTCTCTCTTTTCTTTCAAGTTTTTTCTCAGTGCGACGTTTTAATGTGTCCTGACCTGTTGTTTTTAATCTCTTAGCTATGAAAACTACACAAGATTCAAACTCTCAGGTATATTTTTCAGCATCATGTCTGTCTCGCACTCCTCTGATCAGGTGATGATATTGACGACTGGGGTTTTTCTCTTCATAGGTCAGTGCACAGAAGAGACCTGCCCCTCCGCTTACAAAAGCAGGAATGTGAGTCTGCTTTGTGTTTACTAATGATACCACTAATGATAAGTAGTATGTCCCTATTTTATTGTGCCTCGTCACAACCCGTTGAAAGTGTTCTCCTTTTATCTCTGCAGGATTTTACAACAGTTAAGAAAAGACCATATGGGAGTTCAGACGCCAGACAGAAATCAGTTCACGTCGATCAATGATGCGCTTCAGAAACTCCTCCCGTACCACGTGTTCCAAGGCGCCCCGCCCAACCAGGACGAGTTCACCCAGGGTAAATTCTTGACTTTACTCTCTCAACTTCACGCATGCATTAGTGAAAAAACAAAATATAACCGCTTTTATTGATTCCCTGCAGTGGACGAGGAGTTTGAATTAGTAGCGACTCAGGTCCTGAAGAGGACCCAGGCCATGGTGAACAAATACAGACGGCTGCTCCTGGTGGAATCCGAGGTACGCAGGCACATGTGATAAAAAACGGTCAAACATGTATGTGTTTTCACGTTGTGACATGCACATGACCAATGAGTCCCCCTCCCGTCCCTCACAGCATTCCAGCCCATCATCAGAAATGGTGATGATTGATAGGACCTTCAACCAGGAGGAACGCAGCAACCTGACACAAGACAAACGAATGGTACTCGTGGATCCAGGTAAGCAATACAAAACAGGAGAAAAAGCGGTCTGGATTTATTTTGTATCACAGAAAGCTTTTAATATTCCTGGCTTGTATGCTTAACAGACAGCTTCTTGGAGGACTTCTGCTGTGGGTTGAAATCCAGGTGTTTCCAGGATCCCCACTGCTCCCAGTCGCCCTGCCATAGCTCACAAACCCAGCCAGACACACAGCCTCCATACAGGACAGACTCCCAGCCTGGCTGTGTAGACCCAGGGGGGGGCAGGGCTGCGGCCTCAGGCCCAGCAGAAGACAGACTCCACCCGCCTCCTTCAGAAAACAAGAGCATGCTGGAACTGAAGAGAACCCAGCAACATTACGCTCCTAGCAGCACTGGCAGCAACAGTTATCCCCAAGGTAACCACTCGCCTTTCACCGTGACGCACAGCGGGCAGACGCACTACCAGGCGCCTCCACACCAGTCCTCCCAATCCACCCAGTCCCCGCAGCTCTCCTCACCCCCTCACCTGGACACAGACTCTGCTCTGGAGGCAGCGGTCAACAGCATCCTGGAATGTTAACACCACGTTGCTCCGTATATTGAACTTTTGTAGTTTTTTTGTAGTAAAACTGTCGTATTCCAAACACCCCTGTGTGAAGAGTGGTCAACTCTTCTTTCAAGTCTCTTCTTATGATACCATCTACGGCCATGTAGCATGTAGTAAGCTTATTTTGGTGTGGGGGGGGGGTTGAGGCAGAAGTAAGCGACTCTATATTAAGATGCGAGCTGAAGACAGGCACTTATAATTACCTATAAAGATCCGGGAATGTGTGCAATGCAACGGACTAACAGATGAAAGTGGTCTTGTTCTGGCTATCTTAACTGAAGGGTCTGTAATAGGAAAGTCACGTTGAATGCAAGAGTTTTCCTCTCTACACACACATGCGCACAATGCAAATGTTGTGCCAGTTGACCCCCCTCACCCCCACCCCGCACTACCTATGCTGAAAAAACAGACGATGACGAGAGACAAAGTGACGACTCTGTGCCTAATTCTAGGTTTTTATTTTAAAGTGTTTACATGAAGTTCTATTCAAGACTTTATCTTCCTACCTGCATCACAAACATTCAGTCCATACTCGCCTGATAATGTACATTTCCTTACGTAGAGACACATAGACAAATTGCACTAAACACAGCGTTACTTGTTTCAGGAACCACAAAAACACATGGCTTTTGTCTGTCAATATGCAGTGTACATGAGGCTAGACAGAATGTGAACATTTGGAACCAACCAAAACGTATTTGCCTGCTTCCCGCCGCCTGCAACAAGGGAAACCTCTTAATCACACGAGGAACCTGTCGAACTAGTCGCACAGACGTATGAGGTAGTGTTACTGCACTCCACAGTGCTTTGTTTCCTTATGCTTAAGTCACATTTTCTTTGGCATTTTTTTCTTTTGTACCTTAAAGGTATGCGAGCCCCTACGCAAACACAAGACAAATCTATTTGGTGTTGTTAACTGCACGTGTTGCTCAACAACATTGTCCGTGTATTTGTGTTAGGGGAGCTATGTCCTCAGATTGAGGAAGATATGTTACCATATCTTTTTATTTAGATTTTTTTTCTTCTTAGAAATCAGTTTCTTTGATCGCGACCCCCCGGCTTTGGTGTTATCTTCGTTTGCTGGAGGGTCATGGAGTGTATACGTCTGTCTGGCTTTTTTTTGTGTAATTATAAATCATATCTATGCTTTACATGTCTGCCAGTGTGCGTATGTGTGTTTCGTGGGAATACAGACACGCTGGTCCATGACTGCTTTGATGTAGCTAGGTTTGACCGCCAAGTAAGTCCTCAGCCTCCCGAGATGGTTTTTCAAGCAGTATTTCTCACATTTGTTTCCCTGCCTTTTTCCTTTTCAGCAGTACAACCAAAATGATCAGCAGAGAGTTGCCCTGTCCAGACTCTTGTTTCTTCAAAAGGTGTAAAAACTGATGACGTGCCCTTTTTAACTGACTTTGGCTCCTACAGTGTTGCAGTTTCACCATAACACCCAACACCCTATCTCTCCATGTTTTTGATATTTTAAGGAATTCTGAATTTGAACATGTGGTTTCCTGCCAAATAGGACCAAAGCATCAGTTAAGTGATTCTGGATAGTGCAACCTTTCTCCTACAAGCATATCTGTGGAAAAAAAAGCCTGCTAACAGGCTACAGGAGCAGACTGAAGGCCTTTTTATATGGAGTGATTGCGAACACATTTGTTTTATTGTTTTGTTTGAGTGCCAGTGGCCATCGTGGTCTACCTGTATCTCTGCCTCTACTATCTGCAAGTGCACGAGAAAAACTCTTTGCTATTAAAGCAGCTGCGAGCACCGTGTAACGGTGAAAGAGTGATCTGCTCTTTTTAAGGGGTAGCTGCAAAAATAACTGCTTTAGAGTAACTGTGTTATCTTGATGCATATCAGTGTCTGGGGGCCGAGTTGTTATATACTGTGCTTCTTCTCCATGTTCTCAGTGCAGAGAGTTTGTTTTCTCCATTTTCACTTGTTTTTTTTCTCCACTTGATTTGTATAGTTGTTTTTTGTATAAAAATGAAAAGCGTAACACAAAATATTTATAATTTTTGTATGGAGTTAAAAAAAAGAATGTAAAACGTGAGAAAGTGGAAAATTATTTTTTATTGTGTTGGCTAAAAAAAGCAGTGTCACACAAACAAAAATTACTGTCATTTTTTCATTTGTAGCTCGTGTGTTTCACTACAGCAGTGAGGAGAGTCGACAATAAATTCATTTTGAATACAATGAGTAACTGGTCCAGTCCGGCAGGCTGAGAGCCTTCTTCGGTGTCCCTCCATTGCTATTCAGTCAGTGTTCGTACGGGCACTGACAAACTAAGCATGCATAATAACAGCATGTGACAAGGGGGGGGGGGGGAGTATTTGTAAAAGAAAAAATTAGATTTGTAACCCTCTGCTTCACAGATATGATCTTTTCACAGATGCCAATGTCAGGACATTTTGAATTCCGTGTTCCTCCTACAGCTGGTCTGCCAAATTTTATCAAGTTACAAATCTGCTGGTTCCATTTAATCCCTTTCCTGAGCCCAGCACCAGTGCCTCTGCAACAAAGGAGCTAAGAAAACTCTGCATAGCAAATCCAGACTGGACAACCTTTTTTGACTTTGGCAACGCAACCCAACAGTGACACCTAGTGGAGGACTTGTACTCACTGGGGATGGAACAGCTTGTGAACCCCTGAGAAACAAGTTACATTTTTCGAGTCAGACAATTTTTACCTTTCATCTACTAAAAATCCCCATAGAGGCAAATTTCATGCTTATTTTTTTTTCAATAACAAACTAACAAAAAGCAATCAGAATAAATACCTCCAACAAAACATTTTCACTTCAACATATGCTAAATTTGACAATAAATAAATGAATGACTGTACCCATGAATTAAATTCCACCTAAAGCAACAAAAATAAAAAGTAATTTTTTGTATACTTATTGCCTCATTTAACACAATATTTATTCTATTTTCATGTTCATTAATGCTCTTCTTTATCAAATATTGACTTAAATGGCAGCCCATAAATTAGTCCCTGGCCAATTAATGGAAGTTGCTGGAAAATTGCATAGGTCATTCAATTTGGTAACGATACAGTCCATTTAAAAAAAAAAAAAAACCCCATCAATGCTTTTCATTAAATTTGGTGGTGAGCTGAAGAGCCCCCCCCACCCCTTTTTAATTCAACGTATCAGGAAATATTAAGTTAGGCGGAAGTGCGCCTAGCACAGAGGTCCTTGTGTTCAAAACCAGATAAATCCTGCGGGAATTATCCAAATGCAAAACAGTCCTGCTTGTCCGGATAGCTTCCCTTCATCTCAGTGGTACTTCCTCCAGCGATCATGCTCTGGAGAAAAGAAAAGAAGAGAACACATCTAGTCATCTCCAAATCTAAACAGGGATACACAGAGAGGCACTGAAAGCACACTTACTGATATGAGGGTAAGTCCAGATGTAGCTGAGCACACAGTATCCTGCGACCAGCATGCCCACTCCACCCACACCGCCTTTCTTCACGTCCACATACTTCCTGTAATACCACAGCCAGCCTGACGGAGCAACACAACAAATCATTCACACTGCTGGAAGAAGCTTTCGTGAAACACGGTTCCACAACCAGATGCTCATAGAAGTGCATTAAGAGTCGAAACAGGACATCTTGGTATTGGTGTCAAATCGCCATTATGGTTTAAAAGAAAGTTTATCCATTTCATGGCTCAGGAAGTGACATCTCCCATGGATCCATAACCTCTCAGACGGTTTGTGCAGTGGCAGGCTAGCTGTCTGCCAGTGTTAGCGTGAAGCTAAGCTAACCATCCCACAGCTGCAGCTTCCTATTTTTGTCGTTCTGCAAGAATGTTTCCCAAAAAAGACTGCTTGCAAAAGCATAATATCAGAGCCGGAATCCCCGAAGAGGAAGCTTCCTGCTGTGTTCGGTGACTAAACGGCCACTTGTGTGCATGACTCACCTCTTTGCATCCAGTCCACCACGTCTCTGGGCTGGCTGGGGGTCTTGCAGGCGAGCCACTCCGGCAGCTCCCTCAGTCTCACCTGGCCGAGCCTCCGCTGAGCCAGACCACCTGTGGACCAACACGCCATCTTTAGAACCTACTCACTTCAAACGGTTTGGATGATTGTCTCAACATGGACTTGCTTCAAAGCAGTGAAAAAGGGGCCAAGATTGGACACCAAGCCGTACCTGCTGCTCCAACGCCACCCGTGTTGCCTTTCCTGGGGTCAAACTGCAGCCTCTTCATCACCGACCCGTCCGACACGCTCGCCGTCTCCGCACTCTCAGCGTGAGGAGGAAGCTGAGGAGCAGGAAGGTTGGCAGGTGATGAAGGTATTGAGGAGAGCCCTGTGAGATGTTGGGCCACCTTCAGCCCAGCGTCCGTGCTGCTGTGGCTCAGCTGAGATGTTGGTGGGTTAGAGGACGCTGCGCCGACAGCGGAGGCCGCTTTGGACAAGAGGGAGCCATCTTCCTTCAGAGGTGTTGGAGACACCTGTGTGGTTCCTCTGGGGACTGTTGGGAGCTCCTGCTGTGGAACATCAGTGCTGCTGGGCTGAGTTCCACTGCCAGCACCAGCGTTTTGGCTCCTGGAGAACACCTGACCTGAGCTGGTCGTGAGGTAAAGCACAGGAGATGTTTCAGCCCGGCTCGGAACACTCAGCCGGCTGCTCTTCGCCCGCTCCAGCGTGGTCCTGACGTCCTGGAGAGTAATCCGGCTCCCGAGATGCTCTGATCTCCAGGCAGTCTCATTCCCCGATGCGTGTGTTTCCTCGTCCGTGTCCACCCAGAAGTGACCTCTGGACGAGGCTCTTTGACTGTGAGGGTTGTCCTCTGCGTTCGGAGCGCTGGGTGAAGGTCTGGTTCTGGCTGATGACTCTGAGACCTTCTTTTTAGAGGTGCTTTTCACTTTGTGGATTGTGGACGGCAGAGTTCTCTCTTCCACAGAGTTTTTACCTTGACGAGCTACCGTAGATGGCGATGCTGTGGTTGTGGACTTGAGAAGACCTGAAGGGCTCGATCCTTCAGAGACCATCTCAGTTTCTGTCGAAGCATGCAAATTCTGCTTGTGCGTCTTGGAGCGCGCAGCAGATACAGACCGAGGAGGCGGCGCAGACGAGACCGCCGTTTTTATGTGATCGGAGAGCTTCGGTTTCTTCTTTGCTGATTTTGGAAGCGATGTAGAAGTGAGGGATGAAGATGAAATTGTGGGCTTTGCCAATGCTCCTGTACTTTCTAAGCCAGTCTCTGGTGATGGAGGCTCCTCCTTCCTCTTCTTCTTCTTCTTCTTCATCATGGCAGGTGTGTCGGGCGCTGCGGCTGGCCGACCGCACGCTTGCTTTGCTGTGATGTCGTGGTCAGGCGAGGGTTTCTTGGAGGTGCTTGCTGCCTTGCAGTGAGGC
This sequence comes from Mullus surmuletus, assembly GCA_903171835.1. Lineage (NCBI taxonomy): Eukaryota > Metazoa > Chordata > Actinopteri > Syngnathiformes > Mullidae > Mullus > Mullus surmuletus. The sequence goes on from CAESWR010000866.1 coordinate 27,583, forward strand.
AGGTGGGTCTTCAACCTTTTGAAGGTTCTCCCGCAGAATGGACAAACCTCTGTGGGGGCAAGGTGAGAGAGCGGAGTTGTTATTAGTTGTTATGTGTTTGAGTCCACTAACACCACATCAGTTCTGAGACACTTTGGTTGTCAGAGCTCCACGTCACCGGTCGGTGCAGGACTCCCGTTATGTGCACACATGTTATTTGCATCACGTTACGTTTATGCACTTGACAAACTAACAGACTTACCGGAAGTCATGCTGTGCGCTTCTGCGGGTTTCTAGCAAATAAAGTTACAACAAACTCCTCTCAGCGTGGACTCGTGGCTGCAGCGTCCACGACACGCGTGTTACGTGTGTTGAGGGTCAGACTCGTACGTGATGGAGGGAAAGACCCTTTAGGCGGCGCGGGGAGAGCCTGCGTGCAAATCACCAACCTCTGCTCACACACTTCGGCTCTCACACACACTCTCACACACCGCCGTGACGCTGAGAGCAGAGCGTGTCTGTGGGCGGGAAGTGCGTGAGTGTGACAGTGAGTCGACATCCTGTGAGCGCGCGCTGGGAGGGCGCGGCGCCAAGCGCTGTCGGAAGTGTGGATGTCGCCCTCCTGCGTACTTCCGGCTTCGCGCCGCGCCGCCGCCGCCCCGCGGGAGAGGCTTTCTGCGGACTCCGTCAGAGAACACGACGAGCCCTGATTCACGGAGCCACGATCAGTCAGATTAGTCTGCGAGGTGGGAACACTCTCAGGCTTCTTCTGTCAAACCTCCTCAAAGTCTTCTTTCAAAGATTCACTGGATCTTTTTTTTT
>CAESWR010000866.1:43581-51365 GCA_903171835.1 Mullus surmuletus
GCAAAGGAGAGGAAGAAGCCAGACCGCGTGGTGTTTGACTGCCAGGAACGAGCCTACTGGGTGGTTCACAGGCCGCCGGTGAGAACACACACACACACACACGCACACACACACACACACACAACCAGAGATGGTTATCCGACTGTGAGCGCCGGATGCAGCGTCCTGTAGATATCAGCAGATTAGCAGCAGACTGAAAAGTCTGAGAGTAAATTTTCCGCCACACCTCCCAGAGCGGCTCATTATCTGCGCCGAGGAAGCCTCATTACTGCTGCGCGTCCAGTCACAGGAAAAGGGCCCAGATGATGAATATTTGACACTGCCGGGAGGGGGGGCGACAGGCAGGGTTCCTGCCGGACCCGAGGTGGATCAAGGTCATTTGCTGAGTTGTGAATTGATTTGGGAGTCGGTTCAATCATTTAAAGTGAACCCAGCAGGTCCCAGTCCACCTCTGCAAGGCTTTGAACCTCTGATTGATCCTGTTGTGTTTGCAGCTTCCGTCAGTGTATAAACAACGCGCTGAGGAAAAAGGAATTCGACAGTTAATTGTTGAGACTTTATTATACATGACTTTTGGAATGATGAGAAAACTCAGGGTCATGTCATTGGTGAATTCCCATCATTATTTATTTATTAATATTTAACCCTAATTAATGTAAAAAAAACAACAGCACTCGTAAAAGACCAAAAAGGTAAGAAAAAAAAAAGAGTTTTGTTCTTGTGATAAAATGTCAACAATGCAGCGTGTTGAAGTGCTGTCCGGCTGACGTAAAGAAGGCATTTATGTTAGAAATAAATTACAATTTTTGCAAAACGATTCATGTTAAAAAGTTGTCCCAAGTCAAACCTGGAAACAATAATGTCCAGAGAGAATCACTGAGTGACTGTGATTCAACATGATTTCACCAGAATGTCAAATGGTAACGTACTGTGTGAGTCAATAGTACTAATTGCCAAGTACTAATGAGGTGTGCAGAAATGTGCAATTTACAGTGAAATCATGTTCACATCTCAAAGTAAACCAAGCTGTGGGAAAACAAACAACTCTGCTTTCAAGAATCTAAATAAAAGTGCAGTTTGCCAAACTAGAGGTCAGTGTGAGTATGAAACAACAAGATAAACACATATTTATGCACTATGTCTGACTCCCTCACTGGACTTTAATTACTTCAACGTGTTTTCTTCTGCTCTCCACGAGTGAAAAAAGAAACATTTCACATTTCACACATGACTGGCCTCTTGTCTTCTCATGCGTCCGCCAAACGTGTGACACATTAGCAGCCATTGATTAGCATCATAAAAGCAGCCATCTGCTTTAATGTGTGTGTTTGTGTGTGTAGCCGGCGACGGTGAGTGCTATGGACTACGGACTGGATCGACGTGTAGATCCTAACGCAGAGGAGGTAACAGGTACGTGTGTGTGTGTGTGTGTGTGAGTGTGACCTGTATGAACATAATGTCTGCCAATCAGCTTAAAGCCAGTAAGAGGCTTTGACTGCAACGATGCAGCTGCAGGATTCCGTGTCCTCCTCATGCTGCTGTTTCCATCCACAAACCTTTCAACCAGTGCATTTTATTCATTCTCATTTCCTCTTATCTTTCTCTTCTCTTCTGCAGGTCTTTTCTCATGGCTCTCTCTTAAACTGGTTATAAGCACTCACATGCTCTCATCTTTTACCTGCACGAAGCCCAACGCTAACATGGACTCATGTTTAACCCACACACCTTCGTCTCAGTGGCCTCACCGACACCCACAGCAGATTATTCCACCTGCGCTCTGCACCTTTACACTCACTCACCCTATTTCTCTTGCAGGTAAAAACGCCCGACTTCTACGAGAGAATTGTAAGTGGGATTTTAAGCTCCAACCTTTTACTTACTCCTGCGACCATCTTTGTGCGACCAGCGTTGTTCTCTCTTGTTCCCCTCACAGATGATCTTCACACAGCAGTCCATCATGAGACCCAGAGTGAAGTCGTCCGTGTCCATCGGAGCGTGAGTGAATCTTTCCTGCTCAGGACGGCTGCGTTTTCAGAGAATGTCATTTTGTTACTGGGAAAAGATTGTGCAAAATGTAGTTTAAAAATTCATTATTCATTCATTCAATTATTTATATTTGAGTTAATAACCAAATGTGATTTGTAAACATGCACAGGGCCAAATATAACTCGCTGTCCCCGGCTTGTAAAGATAATATGGTTAGAATTCTTCTTATTAAAAACACGTGTTTGTAATTGTGTGGAAAAAAAGGACAATAGTTCAAAAATGGGAACCTAAAAATGTAGAGTGAGTAAATGATCATAATGTGAGATGGTTAATTGATTTGAACAAGTGGCTCATTAGTAATAAATAGCAGCCTTTTAATTGCCAAACACAAATGAGATGTGTAGGAGTGAGACGTTTACTGTGATTGGAATCATCAGTGCTCTCCATGATAGAGTGTGTGACATTTATATGATATATATTTATATTCCCAGTTTGGTGAAATACAGCGCCACCTTCAGCAGCCATGACCCGTTCCTCTCCAAGTGTCTTCCCAGCAACCCCTGGCTCACTGATGATGTCACATACTGGACCCTGAACATGCCAAAGTGCGTCACTTTTGTCTCGTTTTAGACTTTGAAGGAGGACTTTGCTTGACTGGCTTATTTTTTTCCAATGATTTTGTGGATGTTTGTATTGGTTCCAGTATTGAAATCCCAACTAAAATGCGCGTGGAAAGGTGGACGTTCAGCTTCGGGGAGCTGCTGTCGGACCCCCGAGGGCGAGATGATTTCAGACTCTTCCTGAAGAAAGAATTCAGTGGTATAACTTCAATAAATTTGATTTAAAAACGCATCCCATTCCAATCACGTAGTCTTAATTCCTAATCATCTCTCGCTGTCTCCCAGGTGAGAACTTGGCATTCTGGGAAAGTTGTGAAGATCTAAAGTGGGGAGCAGCTGCAATGATGAGAGAGAAGGCGGAGCAGATCTACAAGTAAGTCTTTGTGTTTCCGAGCACATTCATGACGGTGGAGAGTGAACGAATCTCACTTTTTGAGAATCAGAGGTGGGAATAAGACGGATGTTTCCCCCTCAGGACCTTCCTGGCTCGAGGTGCGCCGCGCTGGATCAACATCGATGGAAAGACCATGGAGATCACAGTGCGCGGCCTGAAGCATCCACACAGATACGTTCTGGACGCGGCCCAAACGCACATCTACATGCTGATGAAGAAGGTCGGTGTCCACACCTGCACGCCGCCGTCTTACCTTTCCAACAATTCCAGTGAGGGTTGATTCTTGCGTGTTTGCAGGACTCCTACGGCAGATACATGAAATCCCCGGTGTTTAAGGACACGACGAAGAAGGCCGTCTGCCCAGAGGAGCACAAATTCTCGTAGGTGGCTTTAAAAAAATGCATTTGATGGACCGTATGAAGGATTTCACAGCCTCTAGTGGTCAAGCTGCAGAATGCAACAAACTGAGTGTGAGGGGTCGCAGTAACTTTGCACTGTGTTCTTTTTGGCAAATAAGTGCATCGTCTCGTTGCCAAAATTTGTCACTTCAAGTTTCAAGTTCCAAGAATTTCATTTCCCCATAGTTATTAAAAACAAAGTGCAAAAAAAGAGGAACATGGAAAAGAACTTGAACATAATAAGATCTCATTCTGAGCAGTCACACATCAGCACATGAAAACATTATTATGTCTCCAACAGCTGATCTCTAAATTCTGTTGACTGAACCTTCCATAAAGCTATTGTTCAGTTCAACATCTGTCTGAATATTGTTGTCTTTGTCATCGATGTCACTGGTCTGAGCAATGATTGCCATCCGTGTAGCAGCGCCTTTTAACAAACCTCGTCCTCTCCTGTTCTCTCCTGTCTTCTCTCTTCCTCGGCGTCACACACACACCAGTGGCGCTCAGTTGGAGCATAACGCCAAGAACCGGCGCCCGAGCCTCAGTCCCATCATCCTCCGGCAGCAGGAGCAGGAGCAGCGGGCCAAGCTGGCCGCCAGCACCCCCGTCGACATCACTCAGGTCATGAGCAAACTTAGCAAGCAGGGCAAGGAGGCATAAGACGTGACCGTCACGTCGAGCTCTACCTTTAAGACTGTGATCGTCTCTATTTGTAAGGCATTAGTTGCTCGTAATGTTCCCCCTCGCCGCAGCGCCTCATTTGATCACGTCTTTCCGCCCGATTCCTCCCATACGTTTGGTAACAGCGGGCAGATGTTTGGAGTGTGAAGAGCCGGGAGGAACCTGCAGCAGGTTCAGTAGCAGCTGGACATAGTGGAAGATTTAGTGTCTGAAGGTTTTTCCCTCAGTAGGTGAGAGAGCGACGAGAGCGACTCGTCTCCGGGTGAATGTGAAAATATGGAGGCGTCTGAAATCTGAATGATCCGTGCTGATGTGACTGATGTGATGCAGGAAACGAGCATCATGTTGGTGCGGCGATTACTGTTAACTTCAATTGTGTTAAGTTTCTCTCAGCGACTCTGTCCGGGTCGGAATCCTGACAGAGAAGAATACAACAAAATCCACTCATTATAATCTCAGAAATGAAGGATCCAAAAATTTAGCAACAACCCATTTGATTATTAAAAGCCCTTCCTTGTAGAATGATTCCATGAACCATTTTCTTAAAAAAAAAATGTAATTCCTATTGCAATCAGTTTTTGTCTCTAGATTTCTAAATACATTCACTTTTGTTTCAGTTCAGTTCTATACAGTTTCATTTGTATAGTTCAATTCACAACAATTTCAATTTCACTGTATACTTTTTTGGTACTAAAACTAGTTTTTTTAATGTTATCTCAGTGTCACCACAGTTGAACAGCTGAAAAATTGGCTCCTAAGATGATGATTGAGCCCAGTTTACATTAAAGTGGATCCAACAGCTTTTTTTCATAATCTAAATGAAGCCCTTGGGTGAAAAGATTCTTCACACCAAGTAACAGATGGAACCTAGAACCATAAGGTTTTTTTTTTAATCACCGGCATACTTCACAAACTGTGACAGTTTTGAGCTCTGCTATATCATGTCATATCATGTCATTTCATATCATATCATATCATGTAATGTCATATCATATCATATCACATCATAATGCAAAGCAGGGATCAAAGGAAATGGCTCTAGAGTTCATTTAGGACAGAAAATGCATCCACCTCCTTTCCGGGGTCTTTGTGTGTTATTTCCACTGAGACCCCCGTGTTTGCTCCAATGAATGGAGTCGACAAAAACACCCTTAATTCGGCAGCTTTGTATTAAAGCGCGTAGGAGGCACATTAGGTGGAGAGGACGTCCTCGTAGCACTATTTTAAAGTGTCACTCCACCCTAATTACAGAGATCACTGCAACGTTTCCCCACTTCCTCTTCATCGCGTCCAGCCCTTCACGGCTTCATTTGCACTGAGATAAAAAAATACAGCGCTTACATTTTTAGGACGTGGCAGAAACTGAATTTGTTCATGATTTTAGTCGTCGTAACAGGAGATGTTTTAAACTGATTTTTCAGGCATACGAGTTACATTGATAAGAGACAGAGATGTGCTGTATTCTGTTAGACGACACTTGACAGAATAGCAGTAATAATAGAACCGAGTGGAATGAAAGGAGCAGAGAGAAGACAGACTAACGTATCTCCAATCGCTTTCCAAAGCTGTGAGTCATCAATTTGTTTTGCATGTATACAAACATTTCTGTCCACTGTTTTGTAACTGTTGTCCTTTGTTTCTCATGCTACATGAGCTGTGCTGTCTGTGCTTTGCTCTGTGTCTCCTCTGTGTGTCGTCACTTATAACGGAATAAAACATCTCACAAAACCCACCTCATACTTTCTGTTCTGGCGTCGTTCCTGTTTTCCATGGTCTGTCACACCTCCACGTCCCTCTGTGGCTCCATCAGCTCCTCTGACGTGTTTGAGTGCTGACTAATGTTTCAAAAACCTAATCATTCCAGCCAGTCAGCAGATTGTGGATAAAAGAAGACCTGGCATAGCAGATCTGCCATAGCATTTAAAGAGCCATTATGCTTCTCTCCTGCTTCAGAACTGTGCAGATTCTTCCTCTAACAAAGGAAGTTTCCAGTGTCAAGAATCCTCACTTGTGCTCGTGGGAAAAGCAGCATTAGGTCAAAGCCGCTCGTCTGATACTCAACCAGATCTGTTGTTGCAGTTCTTTCCGTTCAAAAACACTAAAATCTATTTTTTGTCAGGAGTTGCCGTGTATATTATCTCAGGAAACCTTCTCCTCAAAACAAAACACCCATTTCTGTCTAACTTTGCGAAATGCACGCACACTTCACTGCCCTCTGACGTGTATCTCTTGGCCTTTGACCTCACAGCTGTGTCGCTTCACCACTCCCGTCCCCCACCTCGCCGTCTACTCCGGCATCACCGACTCCCCCTCTGCCAACGCCTCCTCCTCCCTCCCCTTCCTCGCCCACACCACGGCCTGCCCCTCCCCCATCAGCGTGGCCTTAGACTCCGCCTCCGCCTCCGCCTCCGAGCGCTGGCTGGAGGCGGGCGACGGCGAGGGGCGCCACGAGGCCCAGGCGCCGGCGGGAAGGAGCGCATCCAAGTCCAGGATGGCGCTCTCCCTGCGGCGGCTGCTGAAGCGCAGCTGCACCCCGTCCACCATGTTCGCCAGCCTGTCGCCCAAATACCACTCGGCCGCCGGGACGAGCAGCCGCATTCAGCCCATCAGCCCGGATCAGCCCAGCCTGGCTCCGCCCCGCCGCATTGGCAAGTGAGTGTCACACAGCCGGCCGGCTTTTCTGTCCTCTCTCACTCACAGGCCTGAGTGCCGCACATGACAGTAGTCTTGTAGAATTCGAGATCGGTCTTGGTCTCGAGACCTTTTTTTGAGGGTCTTGGTCTCGTCTCGGAATCAAAGGTATTTTCACTCGGTCTTGTCTCGGTCTCAACGAGACCACCACTGATAGGCTTTTTGTCCGTACCTTACTGATAAGAGTGAAAAAGGACCCTTTCAAAAACAAAATTGCAAACAAATGAAAAAGAAAACGAACATTTTGATGTTTTGTTATGATTTTCTGTTTTTTTCTGATTTTTTGTCTCGACCTGCAAAAGTCTTGGTCTTGTCTCGGTCTCGGTCTCCCTGGTCTCGGTAATGTCTTGGTCTCGGTTGGTGCGGTCTTGACTACAACACTACAGTGTCACCGTTCATACTGAAAGAATGACATTTTTACAGTCGTCATGGTAACCTGTAACCAACACTGTATAGTTCCATTTGTGTGCACACTGAGTGGAATCCGACATACCTCATAAAAAGCCCTCCAGCGACTTCATTGGGCCTCTCCTCTCTCCCACAGCCAACATAGAACTTTGTGTGTTTGACCATCAAGGTTGCAAATATGGCTGAAACTCTTCACAAACATCTAAACTAGTCCTCAATTTGCCTCGTATTATCTTACACTTTGTCAACTAAAGTTATATTTTCCCTCTAAAATGGGGGTGTATCCATTCTACAAATGTCCTCCCCTTCATACTCATTCCTCCACTTCCCGATAGCGTGGAGGAAGAGTGGAGGCCGGTGTTGTTGAACAAGGTCCTTTCTATCCCCTTCAACAGCTTTTTCCAGATCAAAGTGGATATTCCTCCAGAGTGCCGCATCTACCCCATCGAGTCCGAGGACGAAGATGAGGAGAGCCGAGCCGTCTCTCGGGGAGGAGTTGGAGTGGTGGGAGGAGTCGGAGCCAAAGAAATCATCTGCCCTTGGGAGAGCCTCACTCCACAAAATGGGACCGGCTAATGATTATCATCCACATGCAGGTATCAG
>CAESWR010000866.1:76837-88571 GCA_903171835.1 Mullus surmuletus
GAAGAACGGCTCAGAAAAGACATAAAGACTCTTCAAAAGGGCCCGTGACGGGAAGAGAGAAAATATTGCGACGTGTTTCTCTGAGGAGGTTGAGTGCGCTTTCCCCCGGCTGTGAGTCATTGCAGTGAGCCGGGCGATCATTAGAGGGTGCTGCATCCAGCTGTCGAGGTACCGGAGTGGCGGGGTGGGGGNNGGGGGGGGGGGATTGAGGAGGTCTGGATGCCCACAAGACAAGAAACTTCAACAAGTGAGAAACTGCTGTTTGTTATGCACAGAGTCCATCCGATCCACTCCAACTCTCATTGTCATGATTATCTTTAACCATGTGTTGAGAAAGGCACGTGGCAAACACCCAAACGTTGAACCCATTCAGCTTATGAAGGTTCATCCTCCCGCATCTCAGACGTGAGCATTAATCTTCTAGTGAAACAGCCTCTCGAGCTTCAAGTGAGGCTCATTCGCAAGGGTTCATCACGTGGCTGCAGGTCATTTCTCCCATTTGAAGGTTGAAGGTGTTGGGTCGGGAGGAGGTGCACACCAAGCCAGGGGATGAGTTGTGGTGGCGGTGTGTGTGTGTGTGTGTGTGTGTGTGTGTGTGTGTGGGGGGGGTGGTCTATGAACCTTATGTTCGTACACCAGAGGATTGCTCCATTAAAAGGTGTCATATGTAAGAATTTGAACAACTCCCATATCTGTTTCTTTAATGTTCTACCACCGCGTCACTTCAAAGATGGTGTAGATACTGTTTGACTTCTTCACGAGAAGCTAGCAGTTCTCATTTTTTAAAATGTATTTTTTACATTAAAAAAATATACCTCCTCCAATGGATTTCCAATGTCAATTGCTAGATTGCTGTGATTTTGTTTTTATCAGTTGCACTTGGAAATTCATTCCTTCATTCCTTCCAAACGCCTCCATTGTTCTCCAAAAACCATGAAGACATTGGCAAATTTTTGAATTATTGGGTAGCATTTGTGTCTTTGATGGCTGAAAGTGCACATGCGGCTGCAAGAATTTTTTTATTTTGTAGCTGTAAAAGCACGGTTGAAGCAAACGGAACTTACTTTGTAAAGGGAGCAGTGAGTCCAATAAATTAACTCCAGCTTCTTGCGTGTCTGACTTGATTGAATTCTAGGTATCAATTAGAGTGGCACCAGTGACTCCACACTGAGAAGACTCAACCACTTACACTCACAGAAGAAGCCTTTCGAAACCCAGTGGACCATCTCAAATAAATCATCACCCAGCGTTAAATAGGGTTCGAAGTTTCTGAAAAGGTGACTTCTGGAGATAAATGATTTGCAGAGGACTGGAAATAATTACTTTTGTAAAATCAGTGGCGTTTACTTGTTTGTAACTTCCTTGTGGTTGAATAACAGAAGATGAATGGCATCTGTGATGAACCTCTCATTTTCACTCAGACGCTCACTTTTTGCACATTACAGGCATCAAATAATGAACTGTTGCAGTTGTCGGCAATTAATTCGGGAACAAACAAAGCCAACAACGTAGAGTTTGCGAGGAAACTGGAGCAAAAGTGCCTTTTAAGTTTGTACATGATGTTGTTTTGAGGATGCTGTCGAGTGTGTGTGTGTGTATCTGAGTGTGTAACATCATCTATTCCAATTTGAAGCTGTCAGCGTAAGATTATATTTTAGTTTCAGCCCCAGTCCTTGCAGCAGTCTAAGGTCGGACTCTGATATTGGGCCGACGTGATGCAGCAAACGAGACATCTCTCACTGGATCACAGATCGGTTTCTTTTTTTGTGGGCGAGGCGTGAGTGGAGGGGTTTCTGTGGCTGGACTGACCTGCTTTCTCCGTTTGTCCTCCTGTTTGTCTGTCTCTCTCTCTTGGCCTCATGGTCCAGAAAGCAGAGGCTCTGTAAGGAGGTCATGAGAAGCCTGGAGCCGCCATGCAGCGCTCCCTCCGGTAGATGGCTTTTATCGCTGGGAAAATGAAACCGCTTTAATAGCCCGGCCACCTCCGAGCTTCACAGCATGGCCCAATAATTTCAATAAGTCAGTCAGTCAAACTATTAAAAGCTGTGGCATTGAGGGCCAGATTTGTCTGAATTGGTGGTTGCATACGATGGGCATTTAGCTCTTTATTTATGATGGCGAAACCTCATATCTCCATTCAGTCATTCAAAACTATTATGAGAAAACGCATCGATAGTTTGGGATGCAAGGTTTGCTCCGATGCACATGAATACATTTTGGTCTGCAAAGCTCTGCAAAGAAAGAAAATGAGTCTTTTTTGTCATTTTCAGAGTGGAGCTGGAGCCATTAATGGAATCAGATGGCCGGCTGCTTTATTTCACCGATCAATCAATAACCAAAATAACACACTATTTGAGACTCTCATGTGGACTTTCTGAAAGTTTGAACAGTGCCATGGAGGTGGAAATACAACAAAAGCATATGTCAAATGATATGTGGCTCCACAGCAGGCTTGCGATAGGATTGACCTTTGAGAAGATTTGCATTAAGATTATATCGCTTATTCAGAGTACCCAGGATAATCTTAAAATGTGAGTGTTTGGAATGTGTTTTTCCTTTGTGTTGAACACATCCATAATTGTAAAGGATTGCTGAGCTTGTGTGTATTTCGGGGATTAACTAACCCATTACTAATGTACAGCTCATACACATGCAGGAGTTACAGCAGTCACACAATAAAGATAATCCCCTCCATTTATCCTCTCATTTGTCATGTTGGTGGCGGATTGAAATCCCAAACATCTGGTTTGTGATGCTTTTGGCTTTTACATGTGTGCCTTACTGTACGTGTTGTCTGCCGGCGGAATAGTCACGGTATGGCAAGTTGGAATGCAGCGGCCGCGTTACTCAACCTGCGAGAAGTGTTGTATAACATCCTCAGTGGCTCAGCAGAGCTTTGTCTGTGAAATACTCAATGAACATCAAGTGAAACCTCAGTTTGGGCACATAGTGATAGTCCCACAGTGAGGGACATCCAAAAAAGAATGAAATAAAGTCTTTCCACCACAATTGTAGATGCAATTTGAGCAGTCATTCGTCTCCAAAGATCTATATATTTCTGGAGGAAATGATCCGAATCTGTCCCAAAACATTTATCCCTTCACCAAAACAATGCATCTCCGCTGATCCCCTGACTTCTGTTGTCGTGTAACCACAAGATACATTTTTGTGGTTTTCATTAATGTCCATCTGAGAATAAATTTACTTTCCAATAGACGAGGAATTGCAGTCTTAGAAAACAAACTCAGAGAGGCATCAAACCACAGAACGAACCGGTGGTTTCTGGGCCGGCGGCGGAGAAAACACAAAGTGGCAGATGAGGCTCTAATTACTCAGCAAGACACAGGTGGCTCGACAAAAAGAGGGAAAAACGGAATAAAGCCTCGCAGTGAGGAAAAAAACATTACAAAGGGAGGCGATCTTTCAAGAATAAAACAGCAGATTAATCCAAACAATCTAAATTAGCCGCTAACAGCAGCCCACTGTTTGCATGCTAACATGCTCATTGCGTCCTCACAGAGTTGTGGGTGTCGATCCTGATCTCCTGCATCAGCGACGTCTATGGATGTCCATGAAGAAGAGGAAATCATGATGGGAATCTGAACATTCGGGTTTGGTTGATGCAGGATATTTACTTCCAGTGCAGCAAATCTGGACGATTCAAACACAGTTGTTGCAAATAGGGGCAAGAACATTTCAGCGTCTGTCACGCTCCATTAGATCAGAAAGGACGTATCACAGTCCTGGAAAAATGCATTTCATATAAAAGTCTGGCTCCTGTGAAGACGTCTCTGTAAGGTACAGAAGTGTCTTCGTAACGACGTCCAGGAAAGAGGTATTAAACTGTTTCATTCGAGGTCATCTAAGGTGCTTTAACATTTTCCAGACCTTTTTTTTTTATTTTTACTTAATTGGTGTCGTCATTATGTAGAATGGCCGGTTTATATTGTTAATACCAGTCTGTCGAACGTTCCCACCGTGGTTTGCTTCGTTATTGTGCCTGTTGTCCCACTCTAATCCTTACAGGGATTTACGATACACTCCACATGTTAAAAATCTCTACGTATGTGAGCATCCATGCGTGACCCGCTTCCCGTTTGACCGGCACCAGTCTTCCAAGTGAGGGGAGGTGTAGCGCGGAGGCGGAGTCGCCCACTTCCCTCGTGGGAGGAGAGGAGTGTGCGAGCAACCACCGTGTCCACGGTTCCTCCTGTCACATTACCATACACTCCTGCAGTAGGACTGCTAATTATGTCTGTGTGTGACAGCCACATCGCCAGGGCGTAAGGAACAGGAAGTGGAGGGCCAGAGTGGGGGGTTGGTGAACTTGATTCTGCTCTATATCCCCTCCTGGAATTCACTGCAATTAGGAACACCTGATTCTTTTTGGATTTTACACACTAATAGCTTAGACGCGACCAGTGACGATGTGTACAAGCACTTCTTCCAGTGATGCCTCTCACCTCTCCTCCATCATAGCAGTTTTAGTGGGATAAGCCGGTGCCTGCCACTCAAGTGGCATTTTTATTTATTGGGTGTCTGCCTGACATGGTTGGGCTCTGTTATTTTTACAGCTATTCTGGTGTGTCGCCCAGTCAGTGGACTAGTGGAGTCTCAAACAAGCCCGATTGAGATAAAACCGAGCAAAGGTGGGTCTCGATGTGATATTCCTGTGGTTTTCCTGCTCTTGCATCTCTCTGGAGCTTTTGTGGAGCCTCTGAACTGTGGGAGAAGGAAAAAGGAAGAAGAGATGACAGTGAGTCACCACTGAGACAAGAACAGACTGAGGATCTGAGACCTGCTCCCAAATGGCTCCTGACACTTTACTGCTGTCGACTCACTCTCTCTCTCTGCATCACTCTGATACACGACGTCTTTGTCTGCATGCATGTGTTTCTGATTCTACAATGTGCTGGACTCTGCGTCCAATTAGTGGCCAGTGACGTGTTACCCTAATTTGTTCCTTCTTGCACCATCTTCCAACCCTTTATCTAATCAAACTCAAAAATATCACTATTTGTATTAAAGCACAGCATGTTCTTGCACCTGCTTACATCACAGGTCTGCTCATACCCTGCAGCACCGTCAGGCCGCTCAGATCCCCAAACTCTCCTCATTTCAATATTACAGCCTCCACTGAAAATAAGTGAATGGACACAGCGGCTGGAGTGCGACTTTTGAAATGTCACACTTTCAAGTTAAGCACACTTGCAAATGTATTAGTCACATATCGCTCAAACAAGAGAGAGCGTTTGATTTAAGAGAGAGGTCTTTGTGGTGCTAAGTCAACCCTAATTTATATGGTAAGGACGAAGCATAAACTAGCACCTCAAATTACAGCCGCTGAAACGACCACTAAAATAAATCTCTTTCAAATGGTTCAATAAAAACTTTATAATCCCCATGAATGGGACATTTATTTATAGAGCTGTTTTTATCGAGGTGCATCTCATCAGTTTCAGTCAAGAATGCAAAGATACGAGTGCATCTACTCGGGAAGAGTATCTTTAGTAATTCGCATGTCAAAAGACTGTGTACTTTGAACTCTCACAGTAAATCACAGTGTTTCAGCATGACCTGCTTCACCGGCCATTTAAATCCCGCTGAAACATTATGCAACCTGGATATCTAAAAAAAACCCATTTAAACCAACTCTGACCCAGATTTGTCACAGACGTCTAGACACATTTGACCTGCAAATCACAAAATCGTGCTCACTGGCTGCATACCTGAATTCCCTGGTGTGAAATGTTTTGGGGTTTTTCAGTTTGAAGGGCATGAGTGCAGCCAGCTCACAGTCAGTCAACACACACACACACACTCGCAGAGAAGAGATATGCTGATGTATGCTAACACACACATGCATTGGACCACTGCTTCATGACAGAAATGGGGCAGCAGGACGTGTTTGCTTCCCAGACACACTCGTTCCCGACTGAGACAATCAGAGCTCTGCCGTGAAACGCGAGCGTGTTTATGGCGGCACATAATAATTATTTCTGTGATTTGCTCTGTGGCACAAACGCGAGTGTATTTCCCACACAACATGATTATTGCTCTGACACTTTATCACCTGTATGTTTGCTGTCTTCCTTTATGACAGCTGTACCATGTGTTTGCCAGGCGAAGCCCACTCACCAATAATGTGTTGTTCACATGGCGTTTTTACAGGTGATACTATGGTTATCGCACTTTTTTGTTTTTACCAGCCTGAAATGTCAACATGCACTGTTTTACTGGTGGAAAGTTTTTTTTTTGCAGCAGTAAAAAGTGTTTTAAGGTGCTGCTAAAACAATTGTTGACAGACAGGTTCTTTTGAAAAGCCTTCCCGTGTTGCTCTGTTGAAACAAAAAGTTCCACTCAAGTGTTTGCTGGCTGATTTACTCCCGATATCTTACCTGAGCAGCGCTCTCACCCGTGGAGCATAATTTACATCCCAAGTGGCACTCTCTTGAAATTGTTTGCCTACATTCTCTTTTTTTGTGTGTAAGTGCAGAGGCTCAAAGACGAAATGAAAAAGCACTTTGACAAAGGATTGACAGAAATGCTTGTTGCACGGTCATGCCGAGCACCCGGAGACCCTGTGTTACTCACCCCTCCAAAGATGCACATCCTTAAACAGAACTCTTGTTGCCCTCACAGTCGGAGGGATCGTCCTTCCTGCAGATGGGAGCCTCCCTGGAGCAGCAGATCGTCTGCATGTTCAAGGTACAGATTTGACTGTTCATTGCCGGTCTGCAGGGAGAAGTGAGGGTCACATCTGTGGTCAGATTTGTGACGTTCAGGCCGTGCGGGAGAA
Organism: Mullus surmuletus; assembly: GCA_903171835.1. Classification (NCBI taxonomy): domain Eukaryota; kingdom Metazoa; phylum Chordata; class Actinopteri; order Syngnathiformes; family Mullidae; genus Mullus; species Mullus surmuletus. The sequence continues at coordinate 83,637 of CAESWR010000866.1, forward strand.
ATATTATCTGCACTATTAGCGACAGTCTGCACAGACTGCACACATTTCCGTGAGATTAGAGGGTTTTGACATCACTGCTCTTTCAGGAGTGAATGAGATCATCTCTGGTATGTTGGTGATACGCCAATTTTCACTCATCATTATGTGTGTTTATTTTAAAACTCAGATATTAATCAGTGACACAGCTGATGCATTTTTAGAAATCCAAACTGCAAACTTAAAAGCCCCCTGATGTGTTCCGGTCATTATTTTACGACGGCATTGATCTTAATGTATAACTTCATTTGCTTACTTAACTCATGAAAAGATCAATACCACTTGTGTTTGTGTATCAGCGGGAGGAAGCAGTTAACCCAGTTCACCACAGACAGAGAGCAGAGACAGCACTTACTCTGCCTGCCATTAACAACCTAAAAGCTAACATTTTAAACCACTAATGGGAACGCTTGGAAAAGTGTCACCGTGATGCTACGTATTATACGTTTTACTTTGAAAAACAAACCAAGCATGTTAAAAAGAGAGCTGCTCCATCTTGACAAAACTTTCTTTAAAATTACAATCTGATATAAGCGTGCATTTTAAATACTGGCTGGTTTTGTGATTTTTGAGAGTGGAAAGTTATTGATACTTTATAGTGTGACTGGAGTTTAAGGTGCGTGTTATTGATTTAGTTCGTTAGTTACTGAACTTGAGTAACACTCAGATGTGTTATTATGAAGCATAAAGGCAAAACATTATTGATAAAACATTAGTGTATGAAGAGAAAAGTCATCAATAAAAGCAATCACCTTTGTAATCCTACGTATCGCTGTTGCAGCTGATGGAGGAGTACGACTGGGGAGAGTTTGCGGTGATCACCAGCTTGCTGCCAGGATACGACACTTTTGTGGATATAGTTCAGTCCTACACAGACACGTCCTACTTCCTGTGGAATCTCCAGGACATCCTGTCCATGGAAATGTCTGTCGGGGCAAGTGATGTGAGGACCAAGCGCATGCTGCAGCAGGTGAACACATGATTCTGCTTTGTCTCTTCGTTTCTGAGTCCAAGCTTAGGATGCCTTCGTTACTAACGAAGTGTGGCATTGCAGCTGGACTCCCAGGTTCTCCTGGCGTACTGCTCCTTCGAGGAGGCGCAGTACCTGTTTGGCCAGGCGGCCGAGGTGGGTCTGATGGGACCGGGATACATCTGGATCCTCCCCAGCCTGGCTGTGGGAAACCCCGACAGCCCGCCGCCCGCCAGCTTCCCTGTGGGTGTGATCGGCGTCATTACAGACCAGTGGAGGAAGAGCTTGAGGCAGAGGGTGAGAGAAGGTGTCGCCATCATCGCCAAAGGGGCAGAGAGCTTCAAGAAACAGCACGGTGTGATTCCCGACGGACACGGTGACTGCAGCAAGCCCATGAAACACTCCGACAACCACACTCTGTTCAGGTGAGAGGCGCTTTTGTTCGCCGAAATAAGATTTTCATAGGCAGTTCCTTTACAAGTGACCACCAAACTGTGCGGTTTCACTTTCCATTTTATGCATCTTCCTCATTTCACCGACATACATTGAACCGCAGCAGTGAGTTCCAGCATTACTGCTACTGGTATTTATTTCTAATCAACAACAATAGCAGAAGTAGAAGATGCAGGCCGTTATGAAGGGAGGATTGATTGCAGCAGTAAACGCCCTGAATGTTCAGTGTTGTGGCTGGACTGTGAATCGGACAGGTTACTTTATAGGTTTATGAATAAAGAAGACAAAAAAGCAGCATGGTGGTGGTTGGTTTCATACGCCAGCCTTTGGTGCTCAGAGGTCGTACAATGGTTACTTTTCCCCCCATAAATATTACAGAGATGATTGACATGAATTCAAATGTGTAGAATGGAACTTTACTTGTCTTCATTTCTACTCTACATTCTACTTCTATTTAGAATTCTGTGAGGAGACACAGGTTTTGCTCTAAATGATACTAATATACTTGAATGCATGGATTTATTTTACACTATATAACTTATCATTACTCGCATTTTTTATGGGACTTAACCAGCATTTTGCTCCCCTTCCACTAGTCTCACATGCAAATGAATCTGTCTTATTGTTCGCCGCTCGGTCTGTCATGCACGTGTATCTTCTGACAGGCAGCGAAATGGCTGCGTAGGAACACTCTGCCTGCCACCAATCAGCTGACTCTTATCATTCCCTAATGAGCTACTTCCACTATCCCACATTAGATTAAACCCTCCTCAGGGAGCTTTAGGTTTAATTAGGAGGTGATAATTATTCCTGCGTATGTGTGAATTAATATGCAAATTCTCCTGTGATTTTAGAAAGTCTCTCGATTGGCTACTATATCCTTTCCCTCTTTGAGTTTGTGTCCATGTGTTCCGGGTTGCAGGCACATGCTGAACGTGACGTGGGAAAGGAAAGACCTGTCGTTCAACAGCCAGGGCTTCCTCTCCAACCCGTCCATGGTCATCATCGCTCTGGACCGGGAGAGACTGTGGGACAAGGTAGGAGCGCCGTCACGCCACATGGCCACTAACGCCACTGGAGCGATAACAAATCAAAAGTGACGCAGTGGAGCAGCTAGTATGTGGTTTTTCAGATTTACCTTGATAAAAAAGTGGCTCTTGTCTCCCCGTCGCCGTGTTCGCGCACACATGCATGCACACTTTGGTCCTGGAAAAAAGGCCGGCTAAAAAGAGTCCTGAGCGTAATCTCACAGCTACAGTTGAACTCATTTATTTCTGCCCTGCAAAGACCAACCTACTTTGTCAATGTCACCTCCCGGCTGCTGTGTCTGTCGGCGGGAGTGTGAGCGTGTGAGCACGGACACGTAATTGTGCCCGAGTGGGGGGTCTCGTTGGCGCGCGTCTGCGCAGATTTGTAAAAACCTACTAGCGTTCACTTGCTTTGTGTCTTCTCATCTCCAGGTGAAAGGTAGCTCCGAAAGATCAGAAATCAGTGTGTTTGTCCTTTTTTCCTCTTTCCTCATTCTAACTTCCCACCCCTCCTTTCCTTCAAATCCAGGGCATTTCATCACGATAGCAAAGGGTTTTTAAAAAGGGTTTTTTGTAGTTCTGTGTCCCACCTCAACACTAACAGAACCCTCTCAAGGAATTGTCATGATTTCAAAGATACCAAAATTAATCCTGGATTTTGCGTAATCCCGCAGACAGACAGACAGAGCAGGTGAAAAAATAACCTCCTTTTTGGAAGTAGTGAGACTTCATGAGAATATTGGATTTATTTGCTAGAAACACTCCTTGGTGTCTGCTGCTTGAATAACCGGAGCCTTCGAACGAGTGTTTGGGAGGAAATCAAGGTCACATGACGAGGACGGCAGAAGTTCCTCCAGTCTCTGCAGCTGGATTAGAGCAGCAACACATCATCAGAAGATCAAAGCTAACCTGCCTCACGACGGTCTAAACCCAGCTCACGTTTCACGTTAGTGGCTGAACAATCCCGAGGAAGGATTACACGTCCTGCTTTAAAAAAAACCCTGAAAGTCAGAAAGCTTGTTAGGCTTTTTTAAGAAATAATTCTGCCGATTTTTACAATGTTTCCTCAAGCAAGCTTCTGAAAATACCCCATTTTTCAGTCACAAAACTGAAAACTAGAACCATCAGTACGTTTTTAACCTCACCAAAATCTATTTAGGTGCAACTGTGGTCAACATTTTATTTATTTTTTTAATGAATAAGCCTCTAACGGCAAGATGCGCCATTATCAGGCCATGATGTGGCGACAAAAATAGCAGGAACAATTAAAAAAAAAGACCTCAAGCTTACATCAGCTTTGAATTAAGCCTCGAATGAGAAATAAAGACATTAGAGCACTTTAGGGCCTTTGTTGAACTGCATGAAATGTTTCCTGGGAATGATTTAATGGCTTCCTCGTCCGTCCGCGTTCAATCCCTGCACCGGGATTTTATCAAACTCAGCCTGGTGGTTTGTGTATTTTATTGAATGTATGTATTATTTTACGTTTATTCATGTATTGTTTTTCTTCATACGCGACAACCTTTGTGTCTGCATTCTCAAGTCTCTTCAGTCATTTCCATCATCAGACGGAGTCGTTCTGTGTCGATAAAGCAAATCTCAGATTTAGATACAGAAAGTGATAATCAACTCCCATGTTGTCACACTTCATTTGACATCTTTCCACATTTCTGCTTTTCATTTCAGTTTTTGAGCCGCATTATTATAAGAACATCTTAACAAACAAGCTATACATGAAGCAGAAGAAGAAAGCCACTGATAAAAGACTGTAATCACATGAATTGTTTTCAGTTATGAACAGTGGCATTCCAACTTGTTTATTCATTTGAAAAAAGAAAATGAATTATTGAATAAACAGTGAACAAAATGAACGCACATTGAAGGCTACACATGTTGGGATGCATTATTAATGTGTTGGTCGGCTCTTTGTTTTAGATTCAGCCTTTTTCTGAGCAGACTTTCCTCCACCAAATGTCTCGCTCAAAGACTTTCCAGCCTCCTCAGCATGCATTAATGAACTTTGCTCTGCTTTCATCTCCCCATTTCCCTCCCTGAGGTCGGACGATGCTAATTTTCCTTCATAAAAACGATTCTTTCGGCAAAGGACACCGCTGCGAAGGTCAGATTGGATGAGTGGCCTGTTTCCCTCCTCAGGTGGGGACGTACGCCCGGGGGATCATCCAGGTGCGCTACCCTGTCTGGCCTCGCTACGGGAACTTCCTGGAGCAGGTGTCCGATGACCGTCACCTGACCGTGGCCACGCTGGAGGAGCATCCCTTCGTCATGGTGGAGAACGTCGACCCCGGCACTGGCACGTGTGTCCGGAACACGGTGCCCTGCCGGCGCCAGTCCAACCACAGCGAGAGGTAGACGAGAACTCAGGCCTCGCGCCTCCACTCGGCATCAACCCGCATCTCTGCATCGGCCATTTACACACAACTATTCACG
>CAESWR010000866.1:88703-116023 GCA_903171835.1 Mullus surmuletus
CCTGCTTCCTCTGTTTATGCCATTTTTTGGCAGCATCTTTGGGCATTTATTTCTGATCAGATCTTCAGGTTTTCCTTCTAGTACACACTCCTATACATGCTATGCATAAAAATCAGCTCCCATCTGGACTGCATTTATCCCGTGCCATAACTTTTTTTTCAGCACAATCACCAGCGTCTCTTGACTGCCTTGAGCTTTTTTTTGTGGTTCACAAGCACTTCGCAGCCAAACTTCCAGATCAAACACTGAAGCCAGTCGTGTCAGAGTCTGTGCCATCAACAAAGACGGTGGATTGTTCATTTGAATCTAAAAAAAAGGTTAGCGGTACGATGCTATACAATAGGTTGGGATTTTTAACTGATAGAGTGTGATTTATTTAACTTTGCCATGAGGGGAATTTGTCTTGGACTCATGCTTTCACACGACCTGCAGCATATTTTTATTCAATGTGATATGCTGTTTATACATGATAATATCGGCCCGTGATCTATTATAATTCATAGATCTTTATCTTTATAGTTTGTTATTATCCCACAATGGGGACATTCAGTGTCCCAGCAGCACACAGTACATGCAGAAAGAATAGTTATAAATTGAAAGAAAAGGGAAAATTCATCATCCTCATTGGATTTGTTGTGTTTCACAACTATTGATAATTTCACCTTTAGAAAATATTGGTTTTGTAGAGTTTCTTGGTTATTGTGACGATGTGTTGTGATTGAAGGAATGCGCTCCGTCCTCACACTCGGCAGGCATTTATTACACAGGAATTGTTCCGGTTCTTGTATCAAAGTGTTTCAGACGTCGTTCCCCTCCCCGTCTGTTTCTGTGCCCCAGTTTTGTTCCAAGTAGACGCCGCATCCCTCCACACTTCATTAAGCGCCGAGTAATTGTGTGTGCTGAGTGTCTGAGCACTTTAAAAACACACCTCCGGTGTCACACACAGATCGCAGCGTGGCAGAAAACAGCCATTAAACAGCTATTATCCTCAACGCTGGTGCTCGTCGGGAAAACACAACGTCTTGGTTGCACTCAGGCTACTGCGAGTCTCTGATGCTCTTTGTGGAGTAAAAGCTCCCGGGATGCTGGATGACGCCGTGATTGTGTGCGTTTTTTCGCTGATCGACAAGGTGGATGCGTCACCAGCTTTCCTGGCTGTTACACTCGGAGCTGGTCTGGTTTCTGTCCTTCAACATGAATAATAGGTGCAGCGATATGACGCTGCTGGCCAAGTTTCACTCACTTCACCCGTTTTCACAAGACGAAAAGAATATTAGAGGTTTTTCTGGAGCATCTTTAATGTTAACGCGTTGGAGGAATCAACAAACCTCTTCCTTCTCTCTTCATAAGAATGAACAATATGAGAAAGTCGTGAGTCAAGCTCACATGTGTTGCCAGTTTCATTGCTTACCCTTCATCTCAGAATCTCATTCTCTGAGGCAGAGTTTGGGCAAAGTTTGGACTCAGGCTGATCACAGAAGTGCATCTTTGGCCTCGCTTATGAATTCCAAGTATGTTTCCATGATTGTTTCTGCAGGCTGAAATGCTAATGGAACATTTTCATGATTATGTTGAGCATTTCTTTTATTTCGTGTTGAGAATATTTGTGTTCTCACACGATGCTTGGTGAGGAACAGTGGTTTGTTGTCACGCTCTAAAGAGATGATAAAAGAGGACCCAAAAGGAGCCTTGCAGCGAGCGGAAACTCAACTCCTTTGTTTAACAGTGGAAGAAAGGCGGCCTCTCGAAAACCGACCACGCTGATCATCCCAATACGGGATGTACTGCAGTATGTACTGCTATATACTGCTGCGTATTGTGTAATGTGACGCACGCGCTTATCTATTCTCTCTTACTTTTTGGGACAAACTGGCAACTGTATTTGATTCCAATCATGCAAGTGGTACGGATGACCATAAACTAGTCTGAGTCTGAGAAAACATGGTGCAGAGATGTGGTACACATTCACACACACACACACACACACACGTCTAAATCCAAGCACAGACAAATTAACAGCAGAAAAGACTCAAAAACAGGGCTCCAAATAGACAGAATTAATGACTTAACAAGACACATGTGGGCTTACAAAAGGGCGGGAAAACCGAAACAAAGACAGGAAATTAAATTCAGATTGAAATAGGAAACAAATTACAACAATCTAAATCAAATCAGTCTTTGACATTCAATCCGTCAGGCAGCGATCCAGAGCGCGTTCATCAGCGATAACAGGCCAATTACAAGTGATGTATGTCAGAGAAACAATCAGAACAATATGGAGCATGTGTGACGCGGCAGCTGGAAGATTCACAATCACCACCAGGGACTGTTGAGGGAAGTGAACCTGTCATTGTGTGCCTTTCCAAGTCCACACACACACACACACACAGACATGGCAGTGTGTGAGGCGTCAGCCCGGCCTCCGCAGCCCCTCTCTGCACTCTGGAGGTTCATTATTTCTTGCTTCTCTCTCAGCGGAGGATTCTCTCTGCCTGTTATTGATCATGTTATTATGTATTCATGTGTGAGTGTCGAGCACCTGCAGCAGCTCCGTGTCTGTTTGTTTGTCTGTCTGCCTTTCAGCGGCGATACCATAAAAACACAACAAAACACAAGGCTGATCAGCGATACAGAAATGAGACGGTGGACGTGACGCACTGAGAACCTTCAGATGGGCCTGATGGTGTCATTATTGGAGATTAAAGATTGGAGAGCAGTCAGCCTGTAAATGCTGAGCGGCGCCGCACGTTGCGGCGGCGCTCGCGGCGTCCACATTAATTACAGAGGTGCATGTAGCGGCTGTTGTTGGGAACGATAGCACATTGATTGCCAGTAAAGAAGATTTATCTGTCCAACCCAGGCGACATCTGTCATAGCGTGAGACAATGTTCTCCTGTCCCACCTTCTCTCTGCGTCTCTCTCACCACTCGTCTTGTTCCATTTGGACGGAGACCAGCACGGGCGGCGGCAGCGGCGGCTGCTCTCGCTCTCTCGCTCTCGCCGTGTGCTGCCGAGCAGATGTTTGACATGATTAAAACTTTTTGTCTCGCTCATTAAAAAAAAAAAAGACAACAACCTTTTCTGTGGACAGATGATGGCGTCTTTGCCAGGAAGCTGAGCTGTCCTTTCCACTCTGATTAGAAGCAGGGACGCGCTCAAGTGTAACAGTTTTTTTGTTAATCTGTGACATGGCAGAGAGCAGCATGTGGCGACCAGATGCTCAATGTAAAGCAGCGTTACAACAACAGGAGCAGTCGGAGCGCAAACGCCTGCCAACGCCGGAGACGCTGCCAAACATATGCAGACTTGGTTTGTGATTCACAAAACGAAGAATACACATTTTGTTGTAGGAGCGTGTTGTGTGCGTTACCGTACGCTGGCTGTGCTCGGGAATATTGTTAAATAGATGTTATTAGCAAGTGAGGTCTCGTCAAGTCAATAGTATTTAATAATATTGACAAAGAAATATAACTTCATTGAATTCATTGCAATTTTTTCCAATTCAACAAACGGTTATGAATGGCACTAAGAGAAACACACAGAGAGAAAAAATGTTTTGCCTTCGTCATCATAATACTGCAGATTTGAACCTGCATTTATTCAGATTTATACTTGTCTCTGACTCGATGCACAGTCCTTCAAACACTTTCATCGGATTGCAGCATCAGACTATTGTGCTGCTTCCACTTCCTGTCACAGCAGAAGCTTGTGAGCAGAACGTGACCTGATCAGAGTCCTGATGTGAACTGGACGCAGCACTTCTTGGATGAACCGAAGCCCCGGCTGTGAGCTGGACGGCCTGATGGCAGAGGGTGACCCGGCTAATGCTCTTCTGCAAACAGGCTCCAAAACCTGTGGAAATCTTTCCTCGAAGAGCAACAACGGCAGATTAATACCCACTGAGACGGGACGTAATCACGCGTGGGTGCGACTCAGACGTTTGACCGACACACACGGTCTATAAAAGAGTCGCGCACTTGAGTCTGTCCAGCTCTTTCTTCTGCCCTCCGTCATGATCACAGCAGTGGCTTCAGACGTCCTCCTTCTCCATCTGTCCTCCTTTGCTCCTGCCCTCATTTACTTCTGCCCTGTCGTTTCTCTTCTGGCTTCTGCGCCGTGTGTTTTCCTGTCAACTGTTCTGCTGAGAATCTGACTCTCTGTGGTCCAAATCCCTCTTGGTGCTTCCCTCCACGCTGCGCTAGCTTCTGGGCTTTTTTTTTTTTGGTTTTGAGAGAGACAGAGAGAGAGAGACAGAGAGAGAGAGAGAGAAACACAACGCACAGCACAACTGCTGCTAATTCTCAGAGGATACTGTAATGTCTGTGTGTGCATATGTTTACGTGTGTGTGTGTGTGAAAGAGAGAGACGCCCTGATTGGAGTGTGTTGGTGGCCATTAATGGGGTGTGTGTAGTGGCGACAGGTGGCCGGCTCCTGCAGCAATTAATTACGGCTGCGTTTCTCGGTGCCATTGACTCCTGTGAAAGAAGTGAGGCTTTCAAAAGCACTGAGCGACTGCTTACACCATTGAAAACATCAACGTGGATGTTAATTTGCCGCTTGACTTTTCCCCCTCCATTCAATCTATTGCTGGTTATTTGCCAGTGCACTCGCTCTCTTTGGTTCTTCAGCACTTCTGCTGACTCACCCACACTCAGAGCGTCTCAATCGGGTCCATACACACATCGGTTTACCTCTTGTGAGGACATTCAGCGGCAAATTACATCTGTGAGCCAAGAACATTGAGTCAGTCTGGAGTTTACTTATTTTACTGCACTCATATACCAAAGTAAAAACAATGCATTGCACCTTTTTTCATCAGCATAGCAACACTGGTTTGACCTGATAGTTATTTTTACCCAGAGTGACACACTGGACCCCAAAGTGGAGGAAAGTTGCACCCAAAAAATGAGTTTTTTTGGAAAATAAAAAAATAGGACAGTGAAGCAGTGAAGTATAATTGTTAATAATATGAACACCGAGGAAGGTAAAATGTTTTTCAAATTATTTGCAAAACGCTTTGTGTGAAATTGTTGGGAAAAATTCAAACCTGAGTAAATCGTCTAAGTAGTTCAGGGATTTTGGTAAAATGGTGTGAAATGAATTTTGACCCTTTTGAAATAAACATCAAATGTCTAGTCGATCACCTGGAACTCTGTCATTGTTACTGGGAACATTGTCAACTAGTGACCAGTGATGGTCAACAAGGCGGAATAGTCGAGCTGGACTAACCAGTATTTTTAATTTGTCCATCACCATCAAACAAATAACGGAGCAGACAGGAAGTGGCAACACGCTGTCTATGTAAACTACAACCTAAAACGAACGGATCCACAGCGAGCAGCGGCTCTTCCACAGTCTGGTTGTAAATAAAGACACAGCGTGACTCAGCTCTGGTTGCTCGTCACTTTGCTGAATGTTTTTCTGTTTTCGTCTTCCGCGTTGCGCTCACATTATTTCTCAGCCTTCCTCTCCAGCCACCACCTCCGGCCCGTCTGTTGTCTTCCTCTACACCCCATTAAGTAGCGAGGCCACCGAGAGGGAGCGTGTGTGTCCCTCGCAATCTACACACCGTAATGGCCTTTGATTAGAGGCCATCACAGTCGCTCAGGCGTCCAGCGTGGGGGCTGTCGCACGCCTTCTGTGTGTGAGAGCCAGTGTGTGTTTGCAGTTTTAGGCGTCTCTGTCTTCTCTCTGAAAGACACCTTGTTAACAGACATTGATTTTAGCTAATGAAGCGGCGATCGCCTGCCCTTCACTTCCTCTGCGGTAGACAATGGCTGCTGTCAGTGTCGGCCGTGTACATTTAGCACTCGCTCAACAGAACAACGTGACACAACGGCTTTAAGCTAAAGACGGCGAGTGTCGCAGCTGCCAAAGAGGAACTTTGATCACGAGAAGCGAAAAACCCAACAACAACAAATGTCTAATTTCTCCCTCCTTCTTGCAGCATCGTTGGCCACTCTGAGTCATACACCAAACTGTGCTGCAAGGGCTTCTGTATCGACATCCTGAAGAAGCTGTCGCGCACCATCAAGTTCTCCTACGACCTTTACCTGGTCACCAACGGGAAACACGGCAAGCTGGTGCGCGGGACCTGGAACGGCATGATCGGAGAGGTGAGGCTGACGTCACAGATATTTAAAGAATGAAATCCCTGAACGCAGCAGCCGGTGCGTCGAAGTGTTGGGTCTAAGTAGCCTGCAGACACTCAGCAGGGCAAAGTGTCACTAAAATGTTCACTTGCGAATGTGAAATGTGGCTCACGGCTAAAGCACGCCCTAATTAAATCACAAGTAAGTTAATTAAGTGTTAGATATTATCCAGATCAGAATAGACCAAAATATAGAAACCATGGTTCAGGGTTTAAGGGAAGAATGAAAAAAAAGTGTACGACATACAAACTCAGAATCTTCACTCCAAAACAACAGCTGTTGCAGGATCCTTTAGTGTTCCACCAAGAGAGACGAGCTCTTAAATATTTAAATTACCTTTAAATCATCAGCAGCGAAACCCAGATGCAGAAAACAGAATTCAAACTCTGAGATATGTGCATTGGCTTCATTAAGATTTGAAACAGAATAGAGTAGAATTGAGTATTTAAAAAAAAAAGATAGATATAAAGATGACGCCATATGTTTCTGTTGGACTGAATGCGAAAGTAAGAAAAGTAAATGTGTTCTAATCATCAAGAACTGGACGAAACAGGGACTCTCAAGATCAGAGCGTCGGCAGAGAGAGAAAAATAAAATTAAATGCAAATAAGATGCAAATGGAACATCAGTTCACACAAGGAAACCAGTTACAGTGAAAGTAATGAACCAAAATAGTCATGATATTTGTCAGAGTGCTGATTTGGTGTCGTATTAACAATATATGCTGTAAACTGTAGATAATATATGACCGGGTGTCGGATGGTAAAAAAAGCTTGATTCTTCATCTGTAATTCTCTTAGATTTGCCCTAAAACGTGTGTGTGTCTGACCAGGATTCGCCTCCACATCCGAACTGTTTGTTTGGTTTTTCTGTAACTGTTGTTTGAGGATCCACTGAACAACAATGATCTGCTTGTTTGACTTATGAAGTCAGAGACTCACTTGTGCACCTCAGAGCTGGACCGTGTTTGTCGCTCCGCCGCCGCCGCACGACGGCGCTCCTTTGATGAGCTTTATCAGAGCCTGTGGCGTGAGGTCACGCGCGCACACACACTGCAAATACACACTTCCTCTCTTAAACACAGCTGCTTCTGAAAGCCAAACGCCCCGAACAGGTGCGCCTCGGGAGAAGCTTTTTTCTCCCCGCACAGCCAGCGCTCCCCCTCTCAGTGTAGGTTTGAGAGCAATTATCACAAAAATGTCCTCGCCGCATCGAACTTCAAGCTGAGAATCTGCATGAACGCTGAGATGCTGAGACAAATCGTATCCATTTATCCCTGCAGACAGACGTTATTAGAGTCGCTCTCTCCTGTTGAGCGCAAAGCTGCGCCCGGGCTTCCACGTTCAAAAAGGAGCCTTGGCTCTTTTGTTTTTTTTTTCAGAAAGGAGGAGCTTGACAGGCTTTCCTGTGGGAAGCAGCGGTAAATAACACCCATTCGGGTCTATTTTACAGAGTTTGAAGTACAGCAATCTGAAGCTGGCAGGTACAAATCACAGAGGACGAGCAGGACAGGAGGCTTCATTTCACTCTCCGTTTCCGTCTCCTCTCAGGTGGTTTACGGACGAGCCGACATGGCCATCGGCTCGCTGACCATCAACGAGGAGCGCTCGGAAATCATCGACTTCTCGGTGCCGTTTGTGGAGACGGGGATCAGCGTCATGGTGGCTCGCAGCAACGGCACGGTTTCCCCTTCGGCCTTCCTCGGTGAGCGACCGTGTTCCTCCGCCGCTCTTCCCTCCGGCTCGGCCTACTTAGCCGTCTCTGCAGACACCTCAGGAAACTTCCCATGAAGCTTTGCTCCCTCTGAGAACTGTAGCCAACAACTAAATCCCTACATTTACAGCACACACACACACACCTAAATCCCAAGTCCCAACACAACAAAACTCAGCACTTTCCTCTGCCGACTCTCCCGGCTCCCCCCCCCCCCCGACCACACATGGTGGCCCCCAATCACCGGCACTGAGAAGAAAAGCATGGGGGTCCTGAGAGCTTGTGTTTGCTCCTCACAGAGCCGTACAGCCCAGCAGTTTGGGTCATGATGTTCGTGATGTGCCTGACCGTGGTGGCCATCACCGTCTTCGTCTTTGAGTACTTCAGTCCGGTGGGCTACAACCGAAGTCTGACGAGCGCCAAAGGTGAGAGCACCACCTCCCCCTTATTATCCTTCATCCTTCGTTTTTATCAAATGTTAGAACTTGCATTTGCTTGCAAAAACTAAAAAGGATCCATCATATTTTCTGACTCGCACGCAGCACAGCTTGTTTCGGTGTGTGCGTGCTGCTAAATGTGCCGCTGCCGCGTGTCCTGCAACCAGAGTTCCTCAGCAGGGTTTTGGGAGCAGGGCTCATCAATCCCTGAGCGCAGCTCTGTCAGTGCGTGCCTCGTCTCCAGGTCCGAAAGGTCATTTTCCTGTTTTAATTAGCATTCGTCGCAGCGCTTAATCGAGCTGTGATTGATGGTGGTGGTTCCCTCCGTTTGTTGCACATGAGCAGCGCCAGCAGAGAGTGATGGAAAACGGGCCGAGGCTGTGAAATTGTTGCACTGTTTCGCAGTTTGCAGAACTGCACAAGCTGGCTGGTGAATATTTGCTCGGGGGTCAGAGGTCAGTGGAGTCGTGGCACAACACAGGGTTATTATTCACCCCTAAGACCGCAGCACCGCAGCACTTCGTGGCACAAATTCCAGTGTCTTGCCGACATGTAATGATGCTCTTTTGTTGTGTTGAAATGGTTTTGGATCAGCTGGCAGCTTGTTGAATGGGGTCATCAATATGTTCAGAGATAAGAGATGGGGTTAGATTAAATTAACCCTTAAAAAACAAAAGCATTTTCTGCCTTTTTTTTGTCCACCTGGTCTCCCTTACCTCCATGAATTTGGAGCTTGGGTTCTTGGTTATGGGAGAAGTATTTCCTGATGCCTTTGTGCCAGAAAACCTCACTTCAAAAGACCCTCACCTACTCTCTTCCTCCACTCCCACCTCCCTCCTCAGCTCCCGGCGGTCCCACGTTCACCATCGGGAAGTCGGTGTGGCTGCTGTGGGGCATCGTCTTCAACAACTCGGTCCCCATCGAAAACCCCAAGGGAACCACCAGTAAGATCATGGTGCTGGTGTGGGCCTTCTTCGCCGTCATCTTCCTGGCCTCTTACACGGCCAACCTGGCTGCTTTCATGATCCAGGAACAGTACATCGACACCGTGTCGGGGCTCTCCGACAAAAAGGTAAGAGACTGAGGAAACACACTCAATGAACAGCCATCACACAAAAACATGAAGGCAAGTCTTTTTTTTCTGCTGCACTGCAATTCTTCATCTCCTCTCCTCCCTGTCCATCAGCTGCATCGACTAATAACCCGGGGTCGTGTGGGGAAGTCGCAGAAGCCTTTTAAAATGTAGACAAGTGAAAAGACTTTCTTGTGAGCGTCTGCCCTTTTCCTATCAGCAGGAATCCCGCCAGCATAAATGACCAATCAATGGCCGCCTTCTGTCAATACAGATGGTGTCTGCGCCGCGACTCGTCCTGTCAGTATTTCGGTCCGTCCATCAATATTCCTCCTGCGCCGTCTCCGCTTGCTCGTCTCGCTCACACTGTTAAAACGAGATCGCAAATAGTCGAGCCACCCCAGAAACAGCTAAGGAAAACAACTCTCATATTCGCTCTCCCACTTGGATGCGTGTGCGCGGGTGACACACAAAACCCAGATACAAGGAGGCCTCAGAGGAGCTTTACGGGGAAAACAACTCCCAGGCAGGGATCAGCGGAGCCACCTCGGTGATCTACGGCTGCATTAACCGGCTGTATTAACTTCATGCAGATACATTATGTCCCTCAGCATCAATGATTCCAGAGAACACAACCTCAGCTGCCCCCTCACTTGGATATCCGAGCGCACGGGATTAGGCAGGTTTAGGTTGTAGGCTGGCTGTGTTCACATCTTGCAGCTTTAAAGGATAAGGCTGCCGGCTCTCATTTTTTAAATTTATTTATTCATTTGTTGTTTTATTGGCGATCAATCCAATGAAAGGACATGATAGTTTGTCAGTTCCTCAATACTTATATGCTCTCACCTTCTAAAACACTCGCATGGATTAACTCTTGTTTTTTGGGTTTTTTTTAAACAAGAGGTTTGAGGTACAAAGGGAACCTGTGAAAGCTCTGGGGAAGAAGCAAATCAAAGCCAGAATGGGACTGAGCTGAAAAAAGAGAAACACAGAGAGCAGTGCCGTGTGATTTATTTTTTTTTTTCTCCCTCCGCCTCTCGCTGCTTCTTTCCAGTGTGGATTAACTATGTGCTCACAGCTGATAGTGAATCTGCCAGAGATCTTTGAGGGGCGTCTAAGAAAGCAAGTGTCCCGACTCTTATTGTTGTAATAGCGGTTTTATCGTTCAGTTCACAGCACTGATACTAATAATTTGTAAATTCAAAGTTATTCAGTCAGTTGTTTGTTTCCACTGTATGTTCAGTGCAGAGGACTTCATTTTAAAGCTAAGATCCACTCAATTATCACACAGATTATATAGTATTCTTCAATAAGGTGTTGCACTGTGGAGTTTTTCCAGTAAAATAAGCTTTAATGCAGCAATGAAAGAAAAAAGGCATCAGAATAAATTAATTTTCCAGTAAAAAATCACAATAGATGATGAGTCAACATGATACAAAGCAAAATTAAAGTTTTCGGAAAATTTATACAATTATTCTTTAGGGGGAAAAAGTCAAAGGATAAACATTAAAGTTGCTCTCCTAAATCTAACATCAAACAGCTGTTATCGATATGAAGGTTCAGTGGTAAACGTTCCAGTGGTAAAACATCATACATTTAAATTGATATTTTATGCGAAACAAAACATATAAATTATAGATAATACTTTAATCTCATAAATGGTTCTGTAAAAAGAACCAGGTATTGGCTGCACAAACAATAGATGTCCAAAGGATCAGTATATTATTGGTCGTATTCTTTTAATGGGATTTCTGTTGACAGAAAGAGACATGCTGGTTACCAGCAGCTCCATCCTTTTAATCTCCCCGCTGCTACATATGCGTTTGTTTGAACAGCTGATCGTAAAAATAGATGTCCGGCATACAGAGTGAATCCACTGAATCAGCCGCCACTGAAGGCTGAGGTGATTATATCAGGTCACACACCAACAAAAGCGCTCTCCCACTCTTTTTTCCCGCTTGTTAGTTTGCTATCGGCTCAAAAGGTCAATGCCGTAAATAAAACGAACAGATTTTTCCTGTTTACAGTCTAATCGAGCTCTTGCACCATGAACCTGGACTTTGTCCCGCTGGCAGCACGTGAACTTCGATCGGGCGCAGATTGAACCGGATTAGGATGATCTGTGGGCAGCAAAATGATTCAAACAGATGTGTGTTGACTGGTATTAGATTTAATCAGATTGAGGTGAGTGGAGCAGCAGTGAGTTCCCCTCGCTGATTAGATCAGTTCTGGGAGGAAAAGAAATGGAGTGATTCTAAAGTGGATTTCGTTTAACTGAGTAGTCCCTCATCCTCTTTATTCCCCCTCCCCATTTCTTCACTTTGATCCCCTTTTTCTCCTTCACTTGCAACCACATCTGCTCCCTTGGTCTATCCTCTTTTATTGAGTATCCTCACTTCCCCTCCTTTCCTATTTCCCCCTGTTCGCCTTCCATTTTTTCCATTTCCTTTCCTCTCATCGTTGTCTCACCCTCCATCGGCAACCCACTCCCATCGTCCTATTCCCGTTTTTCCCCCCACATCTCCAACACCTCTGTCTTACCCATCACCTCGATCCTTCTAATCTGTTCCCCTGTTGCATTCACTCATCTTTTCTTTCATCTAACGTCACCACTGTTTTTGCTCTCTGCTTGTCTACCTCACGCACATGCGCTTGAACTTTCTCCCTTCTCTTAATCCTCTATCGTCCTTTTCCTCCCACTCTTATTTCAATGTTCCTTTACCCTATTTTTCCTGCCTACTTTTCCCTCTCATGCCGTCTCATCTCGTTACTCTTCTCGCCATCATTTCGCCGTGTGCCATCCTCCCCTATTTTGCTCTCACTCCCTCCAGTCTCCCTCCTCCCCCTTCTCTCCTTTCATGTTTTTCCTCACTCCCCCACTTTCTCTCTCCTATCCTTTCCTGTTTCTCATCTCACTTCCCCCCTTTTCTTCTTCTTCTTCCTCCTCCCCC
Organism: Mullus surmuletus; assembly: GCA_903171835.1. Classification (NCBI taxonomy): domain Eukaryota; kingdom Metazoa; phylum Chordata; class Actinopteri; order Syngnathiformes; family Mullidae; genus Mullus; species Mullus surmuletus. The sequence goes on from CAESWR010000866.1 coordinate 101,030, forward strand.
CGTAAATCCCCACAGTTCCAGAAACCACATGAGCATTACCCTCCTTTCCGCTTTGGGACGGTCCCAAACGGGAGCACCGAGAGGAACATCCGCAGCAACTACATCGACATGCACACGCACATGATCAAGTACAACCAGAAGGGAGTGGAGGAAGCCCTCGAAAGCCTGAAAACTGGGTACGCTTTTCCTGCATGTTACAGAGCGTCACACAGATCCATAAAAGCTCAGTTCACGCCCCTAAGAAACAGCAACAGGGATGAGAATTTTAGGTGATGCAGCAGAGATTTGTTGCTCTTTGTGTTTGTGTACCAATTAGGACGATGTGACAGGCATATTTTTAGACGAATATGTTACAGAGGTTGTAAAGTAAAATACTGTCAGACATCTGCAGCTCAAAGCTCAAAACGCAACACTATGATTTGTGTACTGCCAACGCATTTTTTGTCCAATTTTCATTTCATAAAAACTTGCCGAGTTCTTTGACAAAAAAAGTCATGTTTTCATGTAAGAGTTGCATGCGAAGGAATGCACCTCTAAAGAGCCTCAGTAAGAACCTGATGTACTGGCTTGCAGAAAGCTGGACGCCTTCATCTATGATGCTGCTGTTCTGAACTACATGGCCGGCAAAGACGAAGGCTGCAAGCTGGTGACCATTGGCAGCGGGAAAGTGTTTGCCACCACGGGATACGGCATCGCTCTGCAGAAAAACTCCCGCTGGAAAAGGCCTATCGATCTGGCTCTGCTGCAGTTTCTCGGAGACGGTGGGCACCGATCCAAACGCTTGCATTACATGACGCGCATGCCTTTAATGCCTCCACTCACACTCCTCTCTCTTATATGTTTGTGTTTTTTTCCACCTCGCTGGTGGAAGCGGCGTCAGCTCAGTTCAGTGTGTGCTGTAGCAGCAGGGAAGTGGGCTTACAGGGAAGCAGGGAAGAGTTAATATCCTGCAGAACAGTGGGGAGTTTGAGGGATATGATTATCTCTATTACACACACACACACACGCACACTCACATGCATACATCCTACCCACCTCGACACACACTAACACTCACCATGATGGCTGCTGGTGTGGAGTTAATATCCTCCCTCCTCTGAGAGCTTAAGAGCATCCCACACACACACACCCACACACACACACCAGAACTCGCTCTGCTTTCTATGATGGTATAATACATCGAGTGTTGATGGTCAACATACGGCAACAGAGTGATAAACCGGGCCGTGCTCCCTGGAGGCCGCTGAGTGGAAGTCAGCTCAAGAGGTGGCCACCTGTTCAATGGCTTGGAGGAGCAGCTTATGTGGTGATGATACCTAATGGAAATGTGCTATAAATTGTCCTCATGCAAAAGGTGCTTCCTAGGCGAGTTTAAATGCAGTTATACCACTGAAGAATAAAGGCAATAAAACTTATTCAATAATTTGGAATCAGTGAATCCCCTTTGACACGATGTAATAAGCCACATTGCATTGAGCATGATGTGAAATCATAGTAATCTGTTTTGGGCAGTATTAACATGCTAGCATTCCTTATTACATTCCCATAAAAGTCAGAGTCAAAGCTTGGTATGCGACGTCCACTCCGATCGCACATGGATAAAACAGCATCACAAGAGGGGCTGCAGAATCTACATATCTGTATCTAGATTAGTATGTAGCAGGTCACGATGCGGCTCACGGTCTTGCTCGGGTCCAACGTGATCTATAACTACATGTTTCATGACGCCTTCCGTCATATGCACTTTTGGCCAAATAAGTCTTACTCGTCCCCTTTTCTTGGTCCCTTCAGGAGACACTCAGCGCTTGGAGACAGTGTGGCTCTCGGGCATCTGCCAGAACGAGAAGAATGAGGTGATGAGCAGCAAGCTGGACATCGACAACATGGCTGGCGTCTTCTACATGCTGCTGGTCGCGATGGGCCTCAGCCTGCTGGTCTTCGCCTGGGAGCACCTGCTCTACTGGAAATTGCGGCACTCCGTCCACAAGTCTCATAAACTCGACTTCCTGTTGGCCATCAGCAGGGTGAGACTGACAAGCTGATCAGCCTTTTGACAGATTGGATGTTTGGATTGAAGGCTGTTGTTTATGGCTCCTCGCTTGGTTTGATTGCTGATTGCCTGGTTTATGAAAATGAGGCTGAGAAATCGTTTCACTGATTTTAACGTTGCTTGTTTAGTTACGTGACTGATAGGCTGCCTGTAATTGGATTACTTGTAAAACAGCTTGGCTGGGTGATTGAACGACTGGCTGTTGATTATTTTGACTTAAAGTGGTTTGGTTCGTTGCCTTTTCCCATTTGACGGGCTGTTTTACATGGATTTGCTTTTATGAAATGATGAATTAGTGCAAATGGATATTTGCATGTAATCAAATGATGTTATAGAAAAGCCTTGTTACTGTATGAGTTGAAATTACATAGACGAGAAGGCAGAGAGGAGCAATAAAAAAAGAAAAAAGCAGCAATTCTTATATTTACACAGCATTTAACTGTGATCACTTGATAGTTGTTTGCAATTAGCCTGAATCGGCGCCCAGTATGTTTACGTTTGTGAATGTGAGACTGAAAGCTGTGGTTGAAGTTATGGGCGAGTAAATGTCTCTGGACTCCAGCCTCTCTACTCTACTGTGTAATTACACCATTGTGCCTGGATCCGGGTTTTATCAGATTAACGGCTAAATGACTATCTGATCATTAATCCGTATGGAGCGGCCCCAAGGGCCAAATTAAATTTGGCTCTTTCAGGATCTCCCAGCCAACTGTAAGCAGAGAGCAGCCTTGGGATTTGGCTTGGTGTTTGTCCATGCAGTTAGAGATGGTTTGTTCTGTAGGGGTCTTCAGGCATGTGTGTTTATTGGGGCAATCCTCTCAGCTTAAACAGTTTCTCTTTGAGTCCCGGGAGAATGCATAATGAATTTGTGACTAAGTCTCGCCTCGGTGATAAAAGTTAGATATTAATGAAATAGTTTTGTTTATTTTTACTGCCAGTGGGGTTTTAGATAGTTAGAAGGTGGTTTGTCAGTTTGGGATGCACAAATTGGTTGAAATGTGCATAAATTTCCCTCTGAAGACCACCAGGGTGATTCAAGGTTAAAGAGTTTGTGAATATGACTATTGATTAAATTGTTGTCTTCCATGTCTCAGGGTATTTACAGCTGTTTCAACGGAGTGGAGGATGTGGGGCGATCATGTGGCTTGGCCAAACCTGACCTGACTTCCAACTATGCCCAAGCAAATATGTTGAAGATGCTTCGCACCGCCAAAGACCTGGTCTCCACTGCCAATGTGGAGAGTTCTCTGGACAACGCCACCAAAACCATAGAGCAGCTGAGTCGACACGGTGGTACCTTACCTGTCCGTGTTCCACAAGTCGCCACAGAAGCTGTACCTGGAGGGTTTGCGTATGTCATGGAGAATCCTGCTACCATCCCTCTGCGCTCTCTCTCCCCGCCTCTGACTGCTGTCACCTCTCTGAAACAGCAGAGAAGTGTGACCAGGCCGACCCCACTGCGCTACACACTCCCAACCCGCTCGACTTCCTGCCTATATGATCGCCCACTTCCTGTATCCAGTCTTAGCAGCCCCCATCTGGCCGTCGGTGAGCCTCTGCCTCACCAGCACCCCCACCACTACCAGACCACTGGGAGACTCTATGTAGACACTCATGCTCACTCACAGTTCATCCCTTACGCTGATCTCCAGCTGCCCGACATCTACACCTCCCACCCCTCGCCCCACAACCAGGATATCCAAACTGGGTCCTCCCGGCGGAAAAGGAGGTCCAAGAGTTTCCAGTGTGAGGATGGGGATGTGGAGCGGAGAGCACACAGGGATCTGGAAAAAAGTGAAAAAACTCCCATTTGCTTGAGCGAACTCCAAGCCAACCACCTCCACGACAACCACATCTCCACCCCCAGCGTTGACGGCATCTACCCAGGAGAAGTGATGTGTCCTCGGATAGAGAACTACAGCTCTTGGCCACCAGAAGACCTCTTGCTGAGAGGAAGACGCAGACACCGCCGCCCCTCCTTTCTTAAAGCCACTTGGGGAACCGAGCAAGTCCGTCAGCGTGAGGAATCCCAGTCATCTCTGTCCAGCCAGTCACCTTCCACCCTGCCAGACCTTTTCCCGTGCATTATCACCCAGACCACCCCCGTTAAGGCCTACAACCCCAACCATCTTCGAAACAATCTGTACCTCCCGCGGAACCAGGCCTACCTCCACATTAGGGAGGACCACAGGAGGCCGAATGGGCGCAAAGGCCAAAAGTTGAGGTACTCCCACTCCACCCACCTTCCCACGTATGGAGAAGCAGTGCGACACAGTACTGGGTTGGGACGGGGGGTGGTGCGGAGAGCTACCAGTCTGCTCACCAGACAATATGCCCACTACCTGAACTCCTATCCTGGGCTACCACTTTATCACAGCCCCCTTGACCTGCAGCACCACAGCCAGTCCTCCAGCGGCCACCCGAGCCCCAGCCCGATGTGTCAGCTGCTGGCTTGTGGTGGCGGACGGTGTGGGGGTCAACGGGCTCTGCTGTACCAGGACAGCGTCTATGGGGCTTATGGGGTCTATCAGGGATCCCACACTGGATCAGAGGCCCAACTAAGTCAGGGAGCAGGGATACAGCCTGCAGGTAGTCCTTGCGTGCTCCGCCCATGGAGAAGGGTGTCCAGTCTGGAGTCAGAGGTCTGAGGGGAAACCAAAAGGCCCTCACTGGACATCTCCGAGAGAAGACTTGTTAAAACAAGTGGTTCAAACTGACCACTGTGGAGACGGTTTAATTAATGGAGGAAGAAATTCTGACTTGAAGTAATTGTCAATTTTGTATGTGACTTTGTGTGGTACAAAATAGAACTTTGGATCTGCAGATTTTTCAGATGTTTAGGACTTTGATGTACACGTCAGTAAGATAATAAGACTGCACTGTTGCCAATTAATCCTCGAGAAAGCTGTTGGAAGCCGAAGTCGGCAGGTTTTCACTTGCTGCTTTCCTATGACAACGCTTGTGTGTTTTACGTGCTTTTATGTGCACTAAGATTTACAACAGTCCACAGTGTTGGCGCATGGTTAATCTATAACCAGAGTTTTCATGCTGTGTGTGTGCGTGTTGTATATATTTTATTGTGGCCGAGAGTTGTGGGTGTCGTTGAGTAGTTAAACTGTTTACAGCTGAGAAGGGATAGTGGTGGAATAAGGGATTGTCTCTTAAAAATAAACACAGTCACCAAAAAACAAGCAGCCACTGTAGCAAGATTCGTGATGCCATGCACACATGAGGAGTTTCATTCCAAAACAAGACATTTTGACACCAGAAGAGCAACATTTTTTCTTGGCTGAAATAATAATTTTGAAACATCAGTCATTGAATTTCAGGTAACTTCTTTGAAGAGGCTATAATCGGTATTTTTATAATGTAATAAATGACAGTGTGTATTGTCACATCGAGTAGTAATAAACCTTGCAACTCTGCAGCTTGTTGTGGCTTTGCAGAGCATCATAGCGAGTTCCAGCTCTTTGTTTAGGTGCCCACAATTTGACGCTATGTTTCACACTCATCGCTCTCAGTGTCATTTTCAGCCGCAGCAAAATGCTCCAAAAAGTCACTGCTAAGCACCAAACCACACACTAGCCAGGGGAGCATGTAGCAGCTTCAAAGCCAGGTTTATCCCTCAGGAGTTGATAGAGACCAAAAACAAACAAAAGGAGGGTGAATATTGGATTTAGATTCACCACCAGACTCCAAATGAATGATGATGTTGCCTCTTGTATGAACAACTGTATGCAAACAACATACACAACACAGGGGCCAGAAACAATCCAGATGTTTTGGTAATAAACCCACCACGTACTCATCTAGCGATGGATCACAGGATGAAAAGACTTTGTGAAAGAAGTCCATATTGAACACAGCTTGCAAAAATGATGTAAGGGGACAGCATTGACCAGCACTAGGTGTCTTAAACCATGGACTCTCGTTCCTCACTGGGTCTTATTGTGAGGCCACAGTACAGCACAACATCACACAGGGCCTCACAAAATACATTATGTATTGTAATTATGATATAGATATTGAAAAATGTGTTATTTGAGTGTCATATTCATGTACTCTACATATGATAGGAATTTATAGTCACTCTTAGAATTTTCTAATCACATTTCTGGCACATTTTGTTTTCTTTTTGTAAAGCTGGCATATTTGTTATTATTGTATTAACTCATTTGGCCTACATTAAGGTTTTCACCACTTTCTCTTTTCCACTCTTTTATATTCCCTTCTCATCCCTGTTTGCTCCATCCCCTCTAACTGCTTAATGATCAAATTTAAAAGAGGTAATTGAAAGCTATTCTAGTATCTATATTACCTGGCTCCCTCACCCTGTAATTAATCACTTAGACCAATTAAAGAGCCTTTTTGGATGAACATGCATGCCTGTCTCTTTTTTTGTGAAGTGCCTTTGCATTTCCGTCGATGCCTTCTGTAAAAAGGGCAATTATTTGTTTTTACTTAATTACATTCACACGCTTACTTTTACGTGAGAATAGAGAGGATCGGGCCTCGCTTTTTAAAGTAAATGTATTCGTAAGAATAATCTGTGTCATATGTATCTTCGTATGAAATTAAACCAATGTTGTGGAGCCCTGAAACCTACATCTTTTCCAATAACCAACAGGACCAAACAAAATCTAGGAATTTCTAGAAGTGAGAAAATAGTTTAAAAATGTTCCTATGGCATCATATGAAAAAATATGGTTCCATTTTCACAAAACCGATGTATCAGGATGGGGGCATCGCCAATATGCAATTGATATGTCATTAATGACATTGATGGCTTAATAACTGGTTGGTGAGACAAGATTCCTGGTATCTGGGCTCCAAAGTCAGTGATTATGAAAATACTTCTTCTTGCACTTTCACAGTCTATAATCTTAATGCTCAGGTAATTATCTTAATAACGGGTGGTTGCTTTATAAATATCTTATAAATATAGCGGTAGCATCGTTTTACTCTTTGGCAAGCAAGCCAACCAAATTTCTCTCAAAGTTCATCCCTTTTTTACAGTGAAAAAGGAGATGGAAAGGAAAGGAGAGTTTGACAATCTGGTTCGCGATGGAAGCCTCCTCGTCTGATCTTGTCATATGGAGGTCAGACGGAATCCTGGAGGAATATGGCTCTGAAGTTTGGGTCAGCTGTTGACTGACACAAATACACTCCTCAAAAGAGACACCAATGATGCTGTCTGATGTGTAATCTTCTAAACTTTTGAACTTTTGACAAGGACCCTGTCAGGTTTGGGGATCCTGGCAGTGTGGTTACTACGACACGGCTTGAATCCATCCAGCTGTGCTTGTCTGAGTCAAATTTAGGTTAAGTAAAGGCACTTCAACCCAAGGTGACCTGTTGCCATGGCAATTACTCTATCTACTCTCTCTCTCTCTCTCAGGGCTGTTGTCACGACGACAAGATAAGACTCCATTCAGGGGACCGGATGAGTAATGTTTGGAGTGTCCTAACACTGAGTGCTTTGATTTTTCCATTACTCTCTGCTTTGTTACTCGAGTATTTCCTTAGATTGGACCATAACATTGATTTAATCCCCTGCTCAGCTACTGATCTCATATTTTTAGAGTTCAAGGTAATTGCACTTCTTTTCATCCCCACAGAGCGGAGAGGTGCTTGGTATACGCCATGGTAATTATGTAATTAAGACCTGCTTGTTGATCTAACATAAAACCTGGATTTATGCAGATACAGTGCAGGCGGATTTGACCCCTTTTCCTGTGAATATCTGCTAGTTTGGAAATTATAATCAGAGGGATCTGTCTACTTTTGCTATTTTTATCCACTTATTTGGGTCATTGCTATTGATATTCTCTGCTTTTAGTGTTCAGGAACAAATTGACTGAACTGAATTCAAATAAAATGGTTCTGGTCTATTTATAGAAGTGTCTCAAACATCAAGTGAGTGAAAGGAAGAAAAGAGACAAAACTCAAACTTTATTCATTTGAGCTAATTAACTAAACAAGTGCAGTAGCTCTTTGTGAATACTGACTTTATGTTAATAGTCACATGGTGAAGTGACATCACGATAAACACCAGTTTATGCCAGTTTGGAATTTTGTCCAGAATTGTGATTCTTGGTCAACCCAGTTCCTCCATTCTCCTAAGGTAAGAAGATCCAGAGGCATCATATTAAACAGAAACCTGACTCAGATGAGGGTTTCAAAGATTTGTAACTCCTTGGCTTTTGAAAATCTACACTATAAATCGTCATCACCGAAACAAACACCACTTGATGTTACTGCTGGCACAGTTTATACGGTTTCACAGTTGAATTCTTTCAAGATGACACAGAGACTGCGAGTCACTGCAGTCACGTTTGACACATCACTCCAGTCATCAAATGCCTGGATGGATCCCTGTGTGAATGTGTGTGTGTGTGTGTGTGCGTGCGCGTGTCTTGGCTGTGTGTATGCTGTGGTCACATCAGGATTGATGAAGGGGCCGGTGTTGCCAAATGATGAAAGATGTGAGTCATGCCTATCGAAACATCAATGGAGCACCTGGATCAGGCTGCAGACAACACAGAGACACGGGCTGAAGACTAACACTCACTTTGATGGACTCCTGCGCATGTGCACAATTATCATGTTTGTGCTCAGAACTCCATCATGATCTCATATCTTGAAGTTAATGTGCTTGTTAAAACCTGCAGTTTATGACTTTATGACACGGTAACATCCCATCAAATTGAAGCAGTGAATGTATTTAGCCTTTATTTATCCAAAAATGTTCCATTGAGATACGATATCTCTTCTGTCAGGGAATCCTGGTCAAGATGACAGCAGTTTCATATGAATTAAAAAAAGGAAAAAATTACATGCAAGGAAAAGTACATCACAAATAGGCATCACAATAAAAACAAACAAACGCACAAAGCATACAAGGGATGAGATAAAATCTTCAAACATGATAATACTATGATATGAGCCAATGCAATGAGGAACTTTGATGGTGTCTATTGGAAGCCAAGACTATTGCTTTAGATTAATGAAAACTCTCGGGCGGGTCCAAGAATTGCACCTCTTGCAGCACCAAATGATTGCCTCCAGCAGTCTCTCCTGATCATGAGTCCGGTCTGGCAACTGGGCCGCTTTGAACGCCGCACCTCGGCTCAGAGCATTGATGTCGCACTGAAAGGTGTTTCACTGTCATGTTGGTGCATCCGAGTGAGCGAACCACTTTCCACTCACCAACGCTCGTCCAAAACTGAAAAAAAAAAGATAGAAAAAAAAAAAAAGCCTCCTCAGTGCTTAATGACCTGCACAAACAACCAGTAATAATCCACAAGGAGGAAGAAAACACAGTGATTGGGAACAATTAGCTCCTGTTACCAGCATGGAGAGTTAATATTAGGGTTAGGAGGACACAAGGGTCTATAAGGACCACCCATGAAGTCTATAAAGACCACCCATGAAGCTCTAACCATATTCATTTATTCACTCCTGCACTCACGCGTCACATCATCTTTTTCCACCGGGGCCGTTCAGCTCTTTAATCTGATGCACATATCTGCTTGTTTTTGAAGAGCTGCTTAATAAGTTTGAATAAATATCAAACCAAACCAGCAGCCCAACGGGTGGTGGAGCGAGGCAATGCCGTTTATGGATCCATAAACAAGAAGCCGCAACCTTGACGGGTTTGTCGGCCAATGGACTCACAAGAGGGCCGGAGTCTGGTCTCCTCGCACCTCCCGCCTGCGAATAAATTGCTTCGCACGTCATGGCAACAGCTCCAGATGCTCGGAGTCACCTTGAGACAAAAGGCTGGCCGCTGATAGGTGAGAGGGAGGAACAAGAGACGGGAGGAAAGGAGATAAGAGGATATAAAAAAAAAAAAAAGAGAGATGAGGGGTAAAATATTTGGGACAATGGCGAGGGTGAGGAGCGGATGGAGAGATATGGAAGGAAATAGCTGAGAACTGTCAGAGGAGAAGAGATATAGTAAGTTACAAGAGAGGGGGAGGAGGGAGGAGGGACGGAGGGAGGAGGGAGGGAGGAGGCGGCTTTGTGGGGGGATAGAGAGAATAAGGGCAAGGAGGCGTTGGGAAAGAGTAGAGAAAGGAGGGTACGAGATATTAGGACAGCTGATATGAGAACAGGTGGGAAGTGTGCAGGAGAGCATAAAGAGGGATGGAGAGATTTATTTCACTCTGGGTTTTTGTGTGCGACACAGAAGGAGAGAAGAGAGAGAGGATCTGAAAAACGGGGGGTGGAGAAAGAAAAAAAAAATCCACAGAAAGATCCCACACATCTTCATCTACTGACGGGAGATTTCTTTTTCTTTTTCTGTAATAGCATCATGACAGAACGACACGAATGCTGAAAAAAACAACATCATTACTATTTCACTAACACACACACACGCGGCAACGTGACAAACGACAGCCACTCCGGTTGTTTTGACTTCCACCATCACTTGAAGTGAATCATCAAAGCGACGCGGCATTCCGAGTGTGACAGCTGTCTGAGCATATGAGGACACCATTTATTGTGCTACAGTTTGCAATTAAACTTTGAATTTGAGAATCTGCCGAGTGGAATCGTCTGTGCGTGTGTGTGGGTGTGTGTGTGTGTGTCGGCAGCTTCTCTGGTAGATGATTGGATCTGCCGACCAGCAGGAACATTAATTACTTCGGCAATCTTCAGGCTCACTTCCCACAATCGCTCCCATCTCCGAGAAGGGAATGAGCTCGCCCTGTTTTGGGAAGATCCAGACCGAGGCTCAGATTCAGATCGGGCGGAAATGTGGCGAACAATAAAGATCCTGAGGAGCGTTTCTCCTCGCCGCTGAGAGTGTAGTTCAGTTCCTCCGTTTCCAAAGCAGCTGGGAGGATGATGGAGGATAGAGGCTGCACAGAGCAGTTTGGGGCTTTACATTGACAATTCTGGCTGTCAGGGAATTTTTGTAAATGGAGCGTTAAGTGACTTAATGAGACAGATTGAATCTTAATTAATGTGAATGAAATGAAAGGCTCGCTTTAGACAAACTATGTGGAGAAATGTGTAATTCCGCCAGCGTGCTTTCAGCTTTCTTTCTTTTCTTTTTTTGAAGTCACACTTCATTTTCCTGCAAATGAAGTCAAAAATCTGAATGGCTGAGGAGTAATGATGTGGTCTGCCTTTGAGCTCGCCACCCGTGTGTGGCATTTTTCCCGGCGTTGTATTGATCAGCATGATATTTCATCCCTTCCAAACTGTCAGCATTCTCTATTAGACCACAGACTCCAATCTTGAGGCGCACCAGTAGCTCAATGAGTTTTTCGCGGAGCAATTTCGGTGTGGCACATCCAAGTCTAGGTTTCCATCCGGCAGCTCGCGCCCGGCCTATATATCATCGTCCCAGAAACGCAGAGTAGGAACAACAACAACAGCGGAGGCGGCGGCTCCTCGTAGGAATAAATCAGCTCCTTTGGAAGATCTGGTCTTCTCTGAAGAGGGGCAGGACCACAGGTCATCAGATTGGCGCCGCAGCTGTGATTAGCGCCGAGTCTCACTGATGTCCCACACAGCCACACTACAGTGCAGGCGCCGCCTTCTTCTCCTCCCCCCGCCCGTGTCCTTCCAAGGTGAAAGCTCATGGGGAGTTTTGGCGATGATTACTTCAGCAAATTAACAAAACCCCACGACGAGAAGCCGACGGCAGCCACACGGCTTCACAGAGCACAAACACACACACAATAAAACACACACATTGCAGAGGCCAGAACCATGGCCCTCTAATTAACCAGTCCCACCCTTGCGACCCAGTTGCCGAGAGCAGCCTTATTATCAGCTGGATCTTAACCTCTCAGAGTGGTTCTCCACGCCTGTGAAATGAGGTTCGGCCCCGTGTTTCCCTGGAAGACGTCTGTGAAACGATACAGGGAGAGAAAACCACATCAGTCAGGATGGTATTAATGGTGATTTGGGCTTTTTCTAATTTGGTGACCCTTTGTAACACATGAGCGATACTGCAGGTTTTCAGTGAGCTCCGAAACTCTCAATCTTGGTATATTTATGTTAGTGGCTAATTGTAAATTACTCAGTAGAGCTATTTAGTATCTAGTATGGACTTTGTGAAAATCTTTTGGAAGCAAGTCGGCAGGACACAACTAAAGATCCTGAAATTTGGTGCAGGTGTCAATTCATTGAAGTGTGTGTCCATTGACAGTCTCTTGATATTTTGATGTGCCTTAGTGGCCACACTGTCATCATTACATTGTTTGGAGCCACCATCGTTGTTTAGCATGCTGGTGTATTTGCTCAGTTCTGAGGAGATGCTGCGGCACAAAGCCAGTGTGTGAATGTAGTCGTGGATGAAGAGATCTCTGACGTCTGACTGGGCCTCTGCGTGCAGTTTTACTCCCCTGCGTGTGTGTGAAGGTGAGTGTGAATGGTTGTTTCTACGTGTCAGCCCTGTGACAGATAGTTGACCTGCCTCTGTCTCTCACCCAGTGTCGGCTGGGATCGGCTCCAGCCCCCCCACAAACCGTGATGAGTGTAAACGTAACAGATAAAGAAAATAACGTGTCTCGCTGTAATCTATCAGTGGTCACAGAGATGATCTGATAAGATGAGCAGTGTTAAGAAGAAGCAAATTGCATCGGTCAAATCATGAATAATTCAGTCAGGACCAACGTGAGAGAGGCAGAAAATTGGGTTACATAAGAAAAACATGACTTCAGTTCAAGGGGCTCTACTCCGTCACACTGGTAACACCGAAAAAAGACAAAGAAGAAAAAAAACTAAAGACATATGATGCGTCCTGGGTTGAGCAAAGGCCATTTCAATTTGTACCCCGGAGGAAATCAGCGAGGAAGCTGCGACTATTAGAAATTTGGAACAACGATTCCGTCCCAGTGGGTCCAGGGACACTGCAACCTTCATCAGGACTTGCTCTGTTAGAGCGCGCGCACACACACACACACACACACACATACAAACACAATGTCTTAAGTGTATCCATCAATAATGATGATTGCTGTGATTGTTGTACAGGTAAGATTAGCACTGCAGAGTCCTGCAACACACACATATGGACATTGTTTGGCCTCTGGTTTGCCATCGACTTTATCTTATACATTCAATTCAATTCAGTTTTTTGTATATTCTTTTGTATTTCATCACGGTTATGAAATCCAGGCACTTAAACAAGGAGCAGGTCTAGATAACTTAAGAAAAGCTAGACTGCGCAGCTGTGGAGAAGTGAAGCATGTGAACTTTGTGACCTTCCACTCCCATCTTTCTTCTCTCTGCAGCCGCCTTAATGTGTTGACATAAATAGTCCTGGAAGTGTTAAAACTCGCTGTGAAGATAAAAGAAAAAAGACACCTCTTACATTGACCCCCACAAGTGATGGATTCTGACTGATTCCTCAAATGAAAGTGTGGGTGTTGCTTATTTATTGATCATTTGACCTCACTCATCACTCTGAACAGTATCAGTGTTGTGAGGAGGAACATGAGCAGAAGGTGACGTCGACTCTGTGTTGGAGAGAGGAGCGAGGAGGGAGGCGTGTGTGTGTGTGTGTGTGTGTAGGAGCAGGAAGATTTTATCTCTGCTTTTCGATATAAAACCAATTTCTCCAGAGTGGATGTGTCACACAGACTCTGCACCCTAACATCTCCCTCTTTACCTCTCAGCCATACTTGTCCACCAGCTGATTGTGTCTGACTGCAGAAAAAGGTGAGATCTCCTCACACCCACAGACAACATCTGATGACCTAATGTGTGTTTTTCACTGGCTGGAATCACTTCAGCCAAGTAGCTTATACTTGTCTGACATCTGTCAGTGGGATTACGTTAAACAATATCAGGCTGGTTTTCATGAAACTCTGTAAATATTTGGGCAGACGATGACCTTATTTTGGAGCTATTTAACCTAAAGCTCCCGTTTTATTTTTTTAACATTGACCTTGGAGGAGATCTGTGCTGCCATCCTAGTCTAACCCACTTCCATCAGAGGACCCAATAACGAGGAGTTCATTTTGCTCCACTAGCTGCTGATGTTCCAGCCAACTGTGACAGAAAAAAATCATTCAAAGGGGAAATCATGAAATGATCACCACTCTCCGGCTCCTCCGGCAAAGAAGCCCGTCGAGGCTCTTGTAAAACTCACTCCTGCCAAATAATTAGCAAGTTGTGCTCAATGAGACAATAACACAAGAACAAACAGATAGATGGGTTGTCATCATTGAATCCCATGATGTCTCGGAGGAGACAGTCGACCAATTAGGCCGTATGGCTGTGAGCCAATTTCTGTGGCTGACATGTTTTCAGCCTTGATCTTACAGTTAAATGAGAGAAAATAAAGTCGTGTGACCTACAGATATATATAGTTCACCAGCCAGAATAATGAGCAGCAAGTCGTGAGACCTGGTGAGCAATAAAGGAAAGAGTGGCTTCGACTTCTTCTCAAAGGCTGAAAGTGGTGGTTGATGGTGTGTGGACTGGTTCGAATGTAAAGAGAGTGGATGCAGATCCTGTAGAAATGGATGTGAGCGGTTTGTTGCTTTGTTGGCCCGAGTTTAGAGGAAAACCAAACAAGAAACAAAACTATGTCTTTTCGATCTGTCCAGCAGAGTCTAAGTGGCTGATTCATTGCACAAAAACCACAGGCACGTGTGCGTGAGAGCAAATGCACACTGCTGGGAGTAAACATTGCATCTGACTCACTGAAAGAGGCATCGACTGAGGTAATTTTGTCTCTTTGTCTCTACAGGTTAAGTTTAATCCCCCCCCCCCCCCCCCATCTCTCTCTTCCTATACACTTCCACTCTTTACTTTTCTCTCTCATGTTTTCACTTTGTTTGCACTCGCTGAACATCTGAGTTCTGCCCTCATATGAGGGAGAAGAGGAGCATCGCACTTTCTGGTCACGCTCCGAGTCATCGGGCGGCGGCGCGGAGGATGTGAAGCCCATCGTACCTGTCAGCGTGCGGGGGGGG
>CAESWR010000866.1:119485-136978 GCA_903171835.1 Mullus surmuletus
CCCCCCCCCCCCCCCCCCCCCCCCCCCCCCCCCCTGCTCTGGGGAAGCAGGAGGTTAACGACCAGGAGCAGGAGTCGCACGGCGGCGGTATTGTTTCAATCGACTGCGTGTGAACACACACGGATTCCCCGTCTGCCGCGCAAAGAGCTGCAGCAGAAAGAGGCTCTGCTCGTCAAACATCAGGCCTCTGCACAAACTGGGTGCAAAGCCGCAGTGTGAAGACGGTGAGAAAAGGCTGCTGTCGTGGTCGTGGGACTGAGACGTGCACCTGCTGACGCGCACGATGCCACAGGAGCAGATGTTGCACCGACGACAGCCAGCGTTTGCCACCATTTGGCTGTTAAGTTGATTCTCCACTAAGGATTTTGCACAGACGCGTCGCCGAATTTCACGAGTGAACATTTTGGGGTATTTTTCTCTGGAAATTGTCCCGCTGATAACAGTCTCTCCAATCGAACATGATGATGGTTGTCATGTTTTGGATCAGTTGAAGAAAAGCGACCTTGCAGCTCTGTCATGTGTGGAGGGTTGGTGTGTGTGTGTGTGTGTGGGGTGAGGAGGGGACTGTGTGTGTGTGTGTGTTCCTATATTTGCAGTGCTATGAGAGGATCTGACAGGTCAGCGTGGTTCATGTGTGAGGAGGCCAAAGACGACCTTGGCTGTTTTACTGGATTAAAGTGGTGATAACAGAGACACGGGAGGAGAAGGTTTCACTCTGTGAAACTCCTCACTGTCTGAGGAGCTCAGTCCGCTTTCTTTAATTCATTAACTAATTCATTTCTTCAATATCGAATTTCTTTATTTCGTTTATTAGAACAATGAAGCCATTCTGTGACACTCTTCCTCGTCATCATATCATACCGTGTCTGCTGTTTGCACTTTGAAAATGTTATGATATCAGGCTAATGTTGCCAATGTTCCATCATTTTTCTTGTCTCCTTTCAGATTCACTCGTCCTGTCACACGTTTAGACCTTTGCTCCTCTTTTTTTGTTTTATTCTTTGTTGATGTCCAGCACTTTGGTTAACTGAGGTTGTTTCTTAAATCTGCTATCTAAATAAAAATGACTGCTCTCAGGATCCTGTATCCTCTGTTAGGAAATTACAATTTCTCCATTTGCATTTATTAACTGCATTACTGCATTTATCAAACAAGTAAGTAAGTATGGCTCATATTTCCTGATGCAAATATTGGAAATTCATATTTTAAGAGTGGCATTTCTTCTAACAGACACACCAGCTGAACCTACTTTGTGATAAGCAACTACTGCTGTAATAAAGTCAGAACAAAACTCAGAGGTGTTTTTCGGGGCCAAAGCGAAAAAAGAAAGCAGCAAGAAAACCAAAGAGGGTGTTGTTTGAGGCTCCACGGAGGGTCAAACACGTTTGGAATGTGTGGATGAGCTGCCACAGAGAGTTAGCGAGAAGAGGAGTGAGATTACAGGCTGGCAAGCTGCTGATGAGACAAATGTCGGACTATGATCTTAGTTTCCCACGATGCCCTCCCTGGCGCCGGCTGTTTCCTCGCCCTCCTCGCCCCGCGGACCCCCGCGTGTGGGCTGACAGCGAATACATCCTCCCCCAACACCCACCTGCATCACCTCTGCCGCCCTTTCAAACACAAAGCGACGGAGCCCAAAGTGACCCATCACGCTGCAGTCCTGAGGCGAAACCACAGACTGTGAATCCAAATCCTCTCTCTCACCGCGCCACGACCTCACGCCGGGAGAGCGAGTGTCGGGGCCGTTTGGCTGCTGTGAGCAGAGAACAGGTGCAGCGCTGGACAGATGAGCAGAGCCTCCTGAATTAAACACCAACCAAATCCCCACACACACACACACACCCTGCTCTGCTCCAAACAATGGTCTTGTTAACCTCAACAACTTCACACGTTTCTTCCCGTCTACTGCTCCAGTTGTATGGAGATGATTTGAGATGAATTATTGATTTCACTCAGTGAGGACCACGTTCGTCGGCCACCAGTAATAATTCATGGAGAAACACGTTTGTTGAATGTGTATCCTGACTTGTGACCAACAGCTGCTCTCATGAAACCCATCTACTGTCGGATGTCCTGTTTGAATGCCAAGAGTCTGTATCAACGGAGGAGAGCGATTGTAGTGATGAAAACCACACAAACAATGACCAAGACTTCACTAAGGGCTCCGAGATTTGGATTTCAACAAATTTGACAACAAAAATATCCACCCAATGCAACAAATCCAAAAAAGATATTGATTTATTCTCTAGAAAATAGGTCTTTTTCTCTACATAAGAAACCTGAGTGCATGTTGCTTGTGCAGAGGCAGATATTTCCACTCATTTCTAGCATTTGAGGCCATTTTCTTGCACTGTAAAGCCAAATACGATCTGGATTTGTAACGAGAATGTGGCTTCTAAGTTAACTGAAATCAGATGTTGAGGGAAATAATCAGTCTAACAGTGATTAGTTATATAAAATATGTTATTTGCTTAACCTCAGATGATCTCTCAGGATCAGGATTAGTAGATTATTTACATGACGATTTCTGTGTTTTAACGGGTCCAGCCACCAAATCTTTTTGAAGACCTAATAGACTTATTTCCAATGACTTCGTCACTTATTTGCGTCATCCCAATGCTGACGTGTGCAGAAATGCAGATTTTGCGAGTAAATTATGTTTCTAAGATTATTATTCTATTATTATTCCAAGACAGATGGAAACCCAGAAGGAAAATCATCCAGACGACCTCCAACCAGAGGTGCCGCCCTGATTGACAGCAGCAGACTGGAGTTCTAAAGGTGCATCCGTAAATGTCTATTATCTAGGTTTTAGACACTGACGTGCTGATTATTACCATAATTCTGTACTGTTTTCAGCTGTTAAGTATCTTCAAAAATTGTATCGAGGATGGTGACAGATTATCTGCTGAAAACAACATGTAGGTTTATTGGGTGTTCGCTTTGGGCTCTTTTTGATAGATTTTTTTTGCCATGGCCATATTCAAACCCACTAGAGGGCAAAACTATTGACAAGAATGTTGTACAATGTTTGAGAGTGACTCATCGTATCAGTTTATAAGATTTTCAGTCCCTGACCAAAGTGTCCGGGTGACCCTCAATCAGCAGACAGGCGCCCCCCCGAGCCGCGCTGCCAGCATGGCCGCAAATAATGCACTCCTTTAATCGTGTTTGGCCATTTTTACGCCATTCCAGTCGTCCTCTCCCTGTACTTTCACTCTTTTCTTTGTCCTCCAATTCTGCACCGACCACCAACAAACCTCCCCACAGTCTTGACTGAGAAGCACTGAGGTCAAAATGGACAACGCGAGTCCTGCTGACGCCCCGCGCGCGCTCGCCACAGCGGGAACAAAGTCACGGATGAAGTAAATCTCAGGCTCAGAGCAGAAGCAATAAATGTCAACTTCAAGATCAGACAACCTATGTGGCGTTCCCACGCGACAGGACAAAACAGGAAACAAGAAAACACATTAATACACGGGCAGGCAGGCGAGAGCTGGGAATGATCATCAGATTGTTTCATATGGGGCAGCAGAGAGCGGCGCAGGTGAGAAACAACACAGAAGACCTTTGCAGAGAGAAGCGCCGCATCCCAGAGGACAAAACGATCAAACATTGCAGCAATGACCCTCTTCATGTCTCCACATGTGCAAGTTAACTTACTCACCGTCCATCTCACAAACCAAACCCTGCTGTTAGAAAATCAACATATATGAATATTTTTCTGCTGCTTTTCTCACAAAGGCTGTTAGCATTTGAATTGGGGCGGAAGGAACATTTTTATGCGCCCTCTGAAGATGAAAAGTTTTTGCTTTGAATGCAAATTAATTCCACAGGAAGGTCATTTGTAAGAAGAACGTGGGAGGCGTGACTTGTCCACTCCTGTCGTCTCCTCACTGCTTTAGCAAGTTTGGAGATTTTAAAGGGCAGTAACGCACAAACATTTGGGGTGTTGGATTTGGGGCTCTGTTGATACCCTGAGTTCAGACTAAAAGGGTCTCAAAGAGGATTGGGCTGCAACAGGGACTTGTCATTTCTTTGGCGACCCTGTAATTTCATCTGTGATGTTGTAGTGAATTTCAATTCCACCTACAGTGAGAAAAATCCCGGCTGCATTTTCAGAGGGAAGAAATCCTGAGGCCGTCGTGCTGGAGACAAGAAAACAACAGGTATCTGGAGGAGAACAACAGAAGCGTGTGGAAACTTTTGGAAGCAATCGTTTGCTTAATTTTCATTAACTTTGTCATTTAAGGAGAAAATTGTGCTTGTGTAAAACATTAATAATCTGTTAATTCAGTGATTAAAAGGTGAGCCAGGAAATATCACTTGGTCGCCAAATAGACATATTTCTCTGTTACAAATCCAAGCAAACTTTATTTAGACCCGTGTCACCTCACTCAAGTCCAATATTTACTCCCTTTGGTTTGGCTTTCCTCATTCCTCTAAATAATATGCCGCCGCAACGACGGCCGGCTGTGTTCGCCAACTAGTTGATGACTCCGTCTGTGAGCCTCCGCGGCGCTCGGAGGGTAACATGCAGCGGCCTCATCAGAGCTTGTTTGTAGGAAACAGCTGCCTGCTGTTATGGCTGCTGCTCGAAAACTAGGTTGAGGAGAGTTTTTTTTGTGTAGTTGTTTTGATGCTGAAGAGCAGCACTTTCTTCAGCTACATTGTGTTGTGGGGAAATGTAACCTGGAAGACAACAAATAAACAAGGATGCGGTTCAGAGAATTCAGAGCAGAGTTTTTGAAGTTGGCTACATCATGTTCTCTGTAACAGGAAGTGCTTTGTAATTACTTTAAATACAGTATGTTTCAGAAATAAGGGAAGTGCGTGTGCACACAAGGACACTGTAAGGAGGAAGGTGGCGTATTAGTGTGTAAGGAGCAAATATGAAGGCCTTGATGAGAAGAGATGGGGGGTTGATGTATCATGAGAGACTTATATTACCTCCTCCCTCATCATGGCAGTTGTCACACTGAACATCAGGGAGAATGATGGCAGACTGTGACCTTTTTGAAGGCAAAGACATCCGGAGAGAAAACCCCCAGAAGGGGTAAGTCAAGGGTAAGTGGACAACCTTTCAGAGAGAGAATCCAAATTCAATATTGATGGTTCCTCCGGCAGAAGCGAGGAACAAGAAATTGCTAATGGAGAGTAAAAATGATCAAAATACATTAGAAAAAAAATACTGTTTGTTTTCCTGAATTGTGGACAATCTCGAATCCTCCAGCCATTTTCAAGCTCATTCGACACACATACGTGTATTGTTTTGACTCACAACAACAGCATCAGGCTCAGGTTCAACTGAATTCACAATAGAAGTTTGGCTATTTGCTGCTAACAAATAATCACATACATTTTGTGTTCACTGTTATGCTCTAAACATATTTTTTGATAGCAAATAGTCGTTTGATGCAACATAACGGTGGAAAATAGTGCACAGAGCAGCTTAGTGTATAAAATGTATATTGTCCTGTAACACTAGAAAGTAAAGCACTGTGTTATGTGTGTCCACACATCTTCTTGTGCACACTGCGTTTACTCACATCGAAGACCTCAGGCTGTTAATTCATTATCAGGACCAGGAGGAGCTTCTGTAATTCCTCAGCTTCATCACTCAGTCCGGTCCAAACCGCTCGTGATTCTTCCAAAACATTCATCAGCGAAACAGCCACATCAGATGTGTGTTGAAGGTCAGACTGAGGCAGCATGAGATGAGCTGTTGATATTAATGATTTTAATGATATTAATGCAATAAGCAGATGAAGAAGGTAGTGAGGAAGCTTTTAAATCCAATTATAGTTCAACATTTACCAATAGGATCAGCTGATAGTGTTGATCTCCGAATCGGAACTGATTGTGACAAGATAAAGTGATTTTTTTGCGCACAAATGTTGTTACCACAAGATTCAGCACAGAAATGTTATTGTGTGTAAATACTACTTTGCACTGCTTCTTCCGCACGCTTATTCGAGATGAAAGGTTTTATGATCCAAACCATATGATCGTTCAATGATGGATGGAACTTCTTAACAGTACTTCCTTCAAACTGAATCAAGGTCCTTGCAATCATTTTTAATGGCATTATATCGAGGTGTCAACATCTCAAAATAGATGCCTGATCTTGAAATATAAGAGAACCTTTTTCTTTCTTTATTTCAATCAGCTGTATGTCTCAAAGATATTATAAGTATAGATGCTCTTTAAAATATCCCTCACAATAACGCAATGGTTAGACGCCTTCACCCAGAGCTCAGGGTTCAAATCCTAGTTTTCCTTTGAGCCACAATTGTGTCTTTTTTTTTTTACTTCTATTGGGCTTCACAGTGAATTAAAATGATTTAACAAGCTGCTTCCAAAGATAACCGTCCCTGTGGCACAAGGATGAGGTCTCTCGGCCTTCACCCCAGAGTCCAGAGCTTTATTCGCTCTCTTTTTAAGCCGAAATTCGTTTTGTTTTTTTTCTAAATTGATATTTTTTATTTCTATTGCGCTTTACAGTGTGTTTGAATGATTCAACATGTATAGATGCCTTGTCGTATAACTCTTAATATATCATATAGCCCTCTGGAGCTTCACCCCAGTGCCAAGGGATCCAAATCCCAGTAATTCCTTTGTGCTGGATATAGTTTCTTTAAACTAAAACTAAATGGGCTTTGCTGCGCACCACAAGGATATAACGTGTTTAGATTCATTGTCAGAAAGCCCTCCCCGTAGAACAGTGGTTAGTCCTCTGAACCTGTGATTATTGAACCTGACTTGGGACCAATAGGTGCTCAGTTTGTATCTTGGTCCAAACCTCATCCTCGTTCATTAACTCATTCCTTTATTTCAAGGTTGCTTGAACTCAAGCTGATCATAAAACTGACTTGGGATCAGAAGATGGAAGTCAGTTGATTAGTAACACTGACTTGGGATCAATCGTGGTTCAGCTCAGAAACTACTGAGTAACCATGTGGCTCGGTGATACAATGGTACTGTATTGTATCAGATGAAGTGCTTTTTAAGTATATTTGTGCCACATGATGATGATTTAAGGGTTAATTTTGAGATACAAGCTGTTGTCTCTGTTGATGTGGAGATGAAAGGAAGATGAAGGAACTCTGCTGACAACTCTGTATTTTATTATTACAGGAGGAGGACAATGTCAAATCGCTGATCCTGAGAGAACCTCCGCTCGCCAGTGTAGGGAGCTCTCTCTCTCTTCACCTCAACTTCATACATAAACAAAGAAAAAAATCAGACACGACAAAGCAATGTTGGGGAAAATAAGAAATGTTAAGGCTTGGATGGTGACACAGGGAACAGTGGAAATCGGGAGGGGAATTCTTTTTTATTCCCTGGTAGCTCGAAGCAGGTAGCAGAGCTTTCTCCCTTTCTGTTTACAAATTGAGTGCTTGTGAAGTTTCAAATTAGATTAAACCCCAATCTGCCCTAAATTATATAGGATTTTACTTTGATACCAAAGCCCTCAATCACATTTGATAGTAGAAGAAAAACACTAATAAATACACAGCCATCTAGTTTCTCATCGATCAAAGCACAACTTCATTCAATCACAATGTAATTAGAACACTATTGTTTTCAAATACTTCTTACGCTACAGTTACAACCACTCTCAAACTCCAACGCTTTTTTTTTGTCCGCATGGCTGTGAGGGCCGACGACTATAAACCGGATTCCTGCCGCACGGTTAACAAGCTGCTTCTCTGACAACTGTGCTTCTCCACCAGCGTTCTGCATGCGGCTGTTACACCACCTGAGGGCACCGACACTCGCGCCCTCCAACACTAGTACATGAATATTATACACACAGCATATGCTTGAGGTGGCACACACACCAACAGCACTCATACTTTGTCATTAATAATGTGCTGTTTTCACAGCCTCTTGAAAGCCCCCATTCTTTCTGTTGAGTGTCTGTAAAAACAACTTTTCAATTAAGCTTTTTTAGAATGATATTGTTGTCATCACTGATGCTAGCGCGCACTTTGACCACACTGAACCCCATCAAAGTTACACGGAGGTCTCTTTGATCTTTATTTTTGATACAAAGGAGATGATTCTTTAAGAAAAATAATGCAAAAAACCCCCCAAACTTAGGCGTTACTATTTGAACAATGTGTGTATTTGCAATCTTTTGAAATAAGAAACATTATGAACCTCAGACATGAAAAACTAATCGGTAACAATGTTATTGATATTATTGCAGCAACCCTTACGGTATTTCGTTGCACATTACTTTGATTTAGAGGAAGAAATACAAGAGCATCAGATTCAAAAAACAAACAAACAAACATAAAAAAGTGAGTTTTCGAAGAAGTGTTGAGCCAGTGAATGCATCTGTGTTGGTAAAATGAGCAATCTGTGGACATGAATCACTTCTCTCAGTGCAGGTATAACAGTTTAGAGCCTTTGGCTGCATGCAGTGATTGATCACGCTGATAATGACATTTTACCACTGGGGGAGATTGAGAGGCAGAGCAGGAAGGTAAGGAGAGGAAGGGGCGTAATGACACTAACGATAATTACAGAGTTGCTAATACCTGAATCTTCAAGTGTAGAAATTCACTCTTCCACGTTGTTAACATATTATCATGTTTATTTCCATTTAAAGGTGATGGGAGTCACTCATCTACTGTCAGTTCCTTTCTGTTTATGACAATGTAGAAGATTAGTGCAACTGAGATGGTCACCTTTTGGCTAACAATGTCGGTGTTCGTCTCACACGTGAGCTTTGCTGTCTCTTCACATCCTCTGAGCAGCGGCGGCTCCTGGTGTTTCAAACAGCTGAAGCTCATAATTTGTCCATTTGTTTATTGTTAATTCTGCGCTCCACACACGGTGAGAAATGAACAATGGAAATGGTCAGGCAATTTCGCCAAGCAAATACCAAGAAATGGGTGTCAGCTATCGGTTTGTCTTTCGACCTCACTTACGTCACTCGAGCACTGGGAGCTCAGTCCCATCACGGATTTTGTGTGCATTTCAAAATAGCTGTCAATCAAAAAGGGATCCAGCCTTTCCACTGATCCTCCAATCATCATGCAGACTTGATTCTGAATGAACTTGATTCTGAATGAACACGTTCATCTCGAAGAGATGAACGTGTTCTAACACTGTTATAGTCAATGAAACATCAACACAGCAGTATATATTTGACCATTTCATTTTTGACATTTTCGGGGAAGCTGAGCTTCCCTTGCAGTCTCACAGAAATCACCTCTGACAAGGTTTTCCATCTGGTGTGAGCAGCTCCAATCTCATTCCATCTCAGCCTTCATGTGGGACTCATTACCCTCACATGTATAGAAGGTTCACCCTGTGTCACAGAAACACAAGGGCATTAATCTATGATGTCATTTCGATAAAGGCGGCCTTCTCGTGCTGGACACGTTTTTTTGGTGCTTAGCCTTTCAAAAAGAATGTTACATTACATACATCATTAAAACAAAGGGATGAGGAATAAAATTGCTTTTAAGATATTCAGCCGCATTCACACCAAACGAGACTTGAAACGCGCCAGATTGCGTTGCGAGTGTTGCTTTAGTCGCACTGCATGGAGTCACGTTGCTTGTAAACATGTACTGACATTGACTTTGTAGATATATTTTTGTTGTGCTGGTTTTGGAGCACAAGCAGGTCAGACCTTAACAAATGTAGGGATCAGCCAAACCACATGAGACCCCCCATAGCCCCCCAAATGTTAATGCTTTATCAAACGTGGTCTGACTGCTAACATGATGACCATGAAATTCCTTAATTCACAAAATGTCAACAAATGTTCACATTGATTTTAGCACTGAATTGTCATCTGGGTCTAAGTTGGAATTTTCTTGCAGCGTCACGTTTGCTGTTACAGCTGCTGCATAAAACTTCTTAGAAAGAGAATTCCCCACATTTAATCCGCCAACATCCACATTAAAAAATTTGTTTCCCTCATTTTTGCAGCGTCATGTTGGCAGCCTCTGTTGCAATCTGCCCCCTCAAGCAGCTTGCTAATCACTGGACAGGGGGCTTTCTCCCCCAAACCAGACCTGACAGGATTTCGGTGCAACTCGAAACCTCACAGCTGTGATGAAGAAATGAAGAGTCCACTGTGGTCAAAACTCTGTGTTCCCAGGTGGAAAATCCTTCTAAAAGCAACATGGTTTTTCTCTCATGTGTACTTTGGCCTCTGCAGCTGCTGTCAAACATGCTCTGTAAAGGTTGAGCCTGTTCACCCACAATAAAGTAAGCTCATGGAGAAACATTTATTTTTTGCATGGCTGATCCTGCACGCTGCCAGCCAGTGGGCTTGTATGCAGGATCGACAATGATCTGCACAACATGCAAACACACAAACACTGATTTCCTCATTATAAGTGCCGTTGTCAGGGAAGAAGTCAACGGACACTTCTTGAAATTGATGCGCCAGAAGCCAAAAAAGTGGGCAAGCGGAAGAATACATGCTATGGAATTTGATACAACTGGGTCAAAGCATCTTCAAAAAGCACGAGTGAAAGACAACCAGCCAACCATCAACAAGGTCATACAAACTGGGGGCTGGCTGATGCATGTGGGGAGTGAGGGGCTACAAGAACAGCTCAAACACTATGACATTTACCTGAGGAAAGATCAAGATGCACTATGGGAACAAGGTGACGCACTGGAACCATTGCAGAGTTGTTGGAAGCCTTGGCATCCTTCTGGACTGTATTTCGATGCTAACCTC
Organism: Mullus surmuletus; assembly: GCA_903171835.1. NCBI lineage: Eukaryota > Metazoa > Chordata > Actinopteri > Syngnathiformes > Mullidae > Mullus > Mullus surmuletus. The sequence goes on from CAESWR010000866.1 coordinate 130,203, forward strand.
TATCACAACATCGACAATGGAAGATTGGTGAGACTGGTTAGAGGAAAAGGGGAAAGTGTCGAGGACTTGGAAATATTCACGTTTCAATCTGTTATCGTCTGCGCTGACTTCCTGTTTCATTTTATTTTATTTATTTTGGCTCTATAAGCAGCGCGCCATGCCGACTGCAGTGAAGGTATGATATTACTACGTAGTTTCGCACTCACTGCACTTGTATAGAGCAAAAGGAATGCTGCTAATCCACCCATCTGTTTGACAGAGGGAGTGGAAGAGATAAAGGGAGTAACTGATGGATGTAGGGGGGGATTCAATGCAAAGATGAAATGTGACTTGAGTAATTTGGCAAGTCAAAAAATAGATTTAACTTTTGCCGTATTTTGACTTTAAACAGAGATGGAGCTGAGATGTGTTTCTCTCTGAAAGAAGGAATTGAGAATGACAGAGAGGAGGTTCAATGTATCAACGCAGAGTCCGGACCAGACGAATGCAGAGGGAGCAGAAGAGAAGAAGTGAAGTGAAGTGAAGGCTTGTTGAAGGGAGGTGCAGAGCTGAGGTGAAGCTGGGTTTCTGCCAGTTTGTGCAAGAGTTGCTCCGACCATTCCCTCTGTTTTGGATGGCAGATGGGTCCTGTCGTGGCGCCGCCTGAAGGATGGTGTGCCACGCCGGCGCCTTCGCGATGAGCGCGCTCACACATACACGCGCGCGCAGGCATTAACGCACACACACACAATGTTCTCTCGCAATTTTGCTTCCGTTCATGCCAGCGTGGCTGCAGCGCTGACAGATTGAGAGCAAACAGGCAGGCAGGCAATCAGCTCAGACACCTGAGAGCGCCCTGAGGACCCCTGCTTTTGCTGGCAAGCGGATGGGACTGCTGGCGATGCTGCAGAACACCAATTAGGTGCTCAGGAAAAAAAGCCCCATTAAAAGACCAATTAAAGCACCATTACAGAATAATAAGTAGAGTCGTCTCCTTTAGGTCTGAAGCAACCAGTGCACACAGAGATGCTGGACACCTGTTAATGGTAGTTGTCGGGAGTGTCGGCATGTTAAGCTGTCAGGATATTATCCAGCCACAGTTTCAAATTTTTTTAGTTCCCTTTGTCAGAGGTCGGCAATTTCAAATGGCAAACCAATTACAAAGGGAGAAGAATCCCTGAAAAAAAGATCTCCAAACAAGCCATTTTGACGTCACATTCTGGGAAATGAAAGGGACTTTTTTGTGCAGGGCAGTGATGAAGTGAGCTGCCATTGAATTCCCTTTTCAGTCGTTAAAGCACTCTGGACTTTACAAGGGCGCGGTAAAGAATGGTTGGTGGACTGAAGACTGGAATTGTCCTCTAATCACTTAACTATGTGATTACTTCTATTTCTATCCACTGATGCGGCCTCTCTGCACACTTCTGTGACTCTCCCAAGTGTGTGTGTGTGCGTGTGTGTGACAGAGAGGAGGCCACAAGTAGACAGAGACAAGTGTCCTCTTGCTTGATATGTCAGCTTCCATCAAGATCAATCAATACAATCCCTCAGAATCACTGTCACTCCAGAATGAATTACTGCGTCATGCACAGAAAACACAGTCACACTGTGCTGCTCTCTCTGTGCACTCAAACGGACATTTCTATTCACTGTAACGTGCAGGAGGCAATGATGTGTGTTTACAATAACATGTCTGTGTGCATGATCAGGCAAAATAGGAACTGGCACAAAATTTCTCACAATTTGGGATTGAATTTCACAAATGGAGTCTGACAAATAGTTGTCATGACAACATTGTTTTAAATGAGCAAAAACCTTAGGTTGGCGAATACAGCTGCTTGAATCCTATAATCGCTTGCATTGCTTTTGCATGTAGAAAAGTGACTAATTGTTGGTTGGTTTATAAATAGTTCTGGTTGATGTTTGTGCGCATGTGGCAAATAAAGTAACTGAAATGTTAACATCCAGCAAACTCACTGCGACATCTCTACACTATCCTCTGCTGTGTACTTTGGCTCAACGGTACCAAGTATTGACCGCCCATTGTCTAAACGCTAACCCTGATCTCCGAATATAAATTCCACATGTTTAGCTGGTATGATCATTGCTTTCGCAAAAAAAATTGTAATATATAGCAATTTTCTTGACTCAAAGCCAGCAAATACGACCATAAGTAAGAAATACAGTATGGAAATGACTAACGGGGGGGTCGAGTCCTGCAGAATGTCGAATAAGTATCAGTGTTAGAGTAAGTATTTGTTAGACATACAGAAGCCTCTCCTCCTCATCCTGCTCTCTCCCTCTCTCTCTCTCTCCATTTGAAAGAGCATCTGTCCTTGTTACATTTTGCCATATTGACTAGCTTGAAAATAGATATCATGTGTCGTCGGGGTTGCATTCGTCTTCATCGATTCAATGTTGAGACACAAGAGAGCAGGACGGAGTGACACAGCAGTGGTCAATAAGTAATAGATAGAGAGGACAACAAGATAGAGAGTGAGTGAAGGACACAGGAAGGAGGATATGGATGGAGAAATGGGGCACAGAAGAGAGAGAGAATGAGAGAATGAGCAGAGATGAAACAAAATGATTTGGAGATTTTTGGCCGCTGCAGCAGACATCTGGGACGGAGGATGAAACAGAGAGTAGGTGTGATATGATTAAAGTTGTGCTCGTCGCCCAAGGACCTCTGAATGTGTTTACTCTCTTCACATGCGCCTCAGCGTCCCGCCTTCCCTCCCCTGGTCTTCATCACAGAGGACCAAAACGTGGCTCCGCACAACCTGCTCTGTGGATACAACACAGAGGAAGACGCTGACAACTAATGGCAGATGGAGATAAAGGCAAAGTGATCCCATGTACTTATTATTTATGTACGCCATGAATTGCTCAAAAACAGTACGGGTGTGCGGGGTAAGATTTCCATCATACGTTGACCTGATATGTATTGTAATTTGCAGGACAAGTGTTCTTCATCTCAAGCTGCATCATCTCCATCTGCTCTTCTTCTGATGGCAGGAAATTGGACCTAATAGACTTTTTAATAATATGAATGTAACGTATCAAAATGCATGCATAAAAAAAATTGGATAAATGAATATTCGAATAATAAATGATATTCGAATAAATCCTATGATTGTCCCGTAACGCTGTTACAATCACATCATCGGACTTTGAACTACTGCTAACAGCTCATTAGATCATGAAGGGGTGAAAGCAGCCGTCCTCGTCCTACTACTTTCAGTTGGTGAGACACATTTCCCCACAGATGTGCCATGAAAAACCTTTTCAGCAACCACAGTCATGTTTCTTCAGACCCCCCCACCCCCCCCACCCCCCACAAACCCCCCAACCCCAAACTGCTGATTGAGGTCAAGAGCTCAGGGAGCAAAAAGTAGTTGGAAATGTTTCAGAGCAACATTCCGAAGCAGAATTTCCGTGGAAAAGGCTTTCAGCAGGGTTTATTTGCATGCTAATGAAAGATCAATCACAATAACTTTATTTAGCGTGAAGTAATTAAGTAGTCTGCTAAATATTTAAAAAAGAACAGCAGTGACAATAAGCTGCAATGTGTGATATGTAAATTGAAAATGAGGGCCGGAGGGAAGTGGAAGAGCCCCCCCCCCCCACCCGTGAAAAACAGTATCATTTTCAGAAAACAACTTTTTGTCTTGTGATTAACAGTGAATTTCAGATAAAAGAAAATAAAAAAAGAGGCCATGATCGTTGAGCGATGTGAATGTAATTATTTACTCTATTGGATCGGACCCCCGTCATGTGAACAAAGCCCCCCCTCACCTTCCACAGGAGCATCTCAGAGTGAGCGTGCGAGCGAGGTGACCTTGTTGGGACTCGACACTCACCGCCGCGCAACACAAGCAGCCAAAGCAAACAACCATCGCCTGTGTTTGCTGCGGTTTTCATTCACGCTGCCACTTGTTGTCACAAGAGCACTTTCATTGACTGAGAGGAACCTGCAACAGTGTTTTATCAAAAGATAGACGTCATTTAAGTGACGGATTCGATGCAAGTACTCAACGAAATTCTTTAGAGACGAATAAGACACGATTCAGAGTCAGTGATGGAGATTCTTCAGCAAATCTGAAACCTTTCCACCAACATCTGAACACTGGCAGCTCAGCAGCCATGTCGGTGTTCAGACACTTCTCAGAATTCCCTCACTTTAACTTATTCAGGGAAGGTATTACTCCGGTTAATGGGGATGTAAACGCCAATGTGGGAAGGATCGGCTGTTATTGCCACAAAAACAAAAGAAGAAGAAGAGGCTCTTTCTGTCGAGGCAGTAAGTCCTTCGTCTTGGTCTGCAGACGACAAGGATCACGGCTGTTAATAGCTAACACGAAATGACTGTAACAGCTCATTTCTGAAGGCCTCTCTCCATCAATGCAGAGCAACTCTCTCCGAGCTGCGAAATGGAAAAACAATTGATTTGCGTCTACTTCATTTTTTGAAACATTTAATACGTTTGCTTGAACTCAGCTGCAGAAAAACACTGATTCATTGAAATACGCTGGTGAAACCTTTCAGCACTCAACAGGAACATGAACGATGAAATGCTGGATGGTCACCAGTTTGCATTTTGCTTCCCTTTTCCACCTTTGACAGAACATACACATACGTGGCCTCGGGAGAAAACGGGAGGCATGTTGAATGTAGGAATGAAGGAGTGTGACGTCATGGTAAACACAGCCACATGGAACGCGGAGGCAAACACATGCGCACACACAAACATTGGTAAGTGTGAACAAGCCCATCCCATTCCTTTAACAAGCCATCAATCATCACTGGCACATTATTGACCATGATAGTTCTGGCGGCCATTTCTATAAACAGAATGCCTCTTTTCACACACACACACACACACACACACAGACGCATGCATAATATCGGCTCACACTGCCGCCTCAAGTGTCACTGAGCCGCCTGTCTTGCTTTTAGGGGAATTACATTTAGAACTCATCTCCATCTGAGTCAGAAAGGGAGTCGCCTCAGAGGGACACGCTGCTGGTGTAATCAGAGACCCCATGCAGCTGCCTGCCAGCGTGCTCGGCCCACCGCTGTCGTAACCAACAGGAAACACTGAGGGGGGAGTTTTGGGATGTGGCAAAGCAGAGCACAGCAAAGCCACCGCTCCTGTTGCTTTATCTGGGGAAGCTAAATCTGAATTTTTGACTTTGTTATCGAGTGACTTCATTGGACTGTAGAAATGGATTGTGGGAAAAAGTGGATTTGATCCCCCTGTTGTTCCATTTGTCTGTGATGGCAGAGGCCGTTGTGTCCATCCCACAGTTTTCCACATCAAAGCCTGGTCAGATTCTCACTCATTTCAAGTTTGGACAGGAATTACGACACCTCGAAATGTTCACTGCTGGAAATAAATGACAATGTTGTCTTGAAACATCTGTCCAGATGACTAAACCAACTCATTTTTCATCAACATTACAAGATTCTTTCATTTAACAACTTCATTTACTGATGTAAATGTAACTGATACTGTGTGCACCTGTATTTTGCTGGATAAGATAAATTATACTTTACATTATACTATACATTTCACCCAAACTGTGATTTGATCTCGGTCAGTTAGTTGTTATGTCTTTACTGCAAAAATTGTAACAAGTGTAACAATTGTAGGCGGGATGTAACAGCTTCAACAAGACAAACACAAAACTCACACCAGGATGTGAGAGAGAAAAATTAAACTGACATTTGAAACAATCATTTGTTAATGTTTGTGTGAATTTTGGGCTCGATTGCATGAGAATTCATTGAAATCTTTTAGATTTGGTAACACTTTATAATCCAGCCTGGTAGTTACCGAGTCAATGCACATTAAGTAGAACTAAGTAGTAGTTCTCGCAGCATCTTTGCGCTTCCTGTGAGGCACTAAGATGAATCCATCCTTTAGTTTGAGTGGAAGCTGGAGGTCCCACCCAGGGATGATGCTGCTGTTAGCTGGGATGATACCTTCACTGTCCCCACCTGAACCAGCATCGCCCCCTCCATCCCTCCCTACTTACCCTGCAGCAGTATTGAACTGGCTGTGGTATAAAACATGTTGATCGTTGTGGAAAGCGGAAGTACCTTCAGTAATGAGAGCGTGTTTTCCTGCCTGAGCAGATCTACAGAGATCTTGATCCTTTCTCTTAGAATGTCCACAAGTGGCTCTTCTCTCCAAACTGACAGCAAACTATTAACCAGAGTAAAACCTTGTCTGTCACTTTCATGCCATCATTTGATCTTTAATTCTCTCGGAGAAACCCCCCCCCCCCAAAAAAAAACCCCATGATGAAATTAACGTTTCCACAAAGTAACAAGCAGTCCTTTCCTCTGCCACTCATCCACGTGTGTCTGCTCACCCCTGGAAATTCTCTGTATTGCCATTAGGCACCTTTAGAGTTTGGAGAATCAACTGCATGTTAACCTGGAGAAAAACACTCCCTTGGTGTTTTTTACCTCCGGCTCCTCAGATGATATTTGAGATGTTTTTGATAACAGTCTGCCGTCTTGTTTGCTTTGACCGCCATCAAAAGTTTGGCTCTTGCACGGCTTCACTTCAAGGGTTCCTGTGTGTTCGGCCTGATTAAAGCAGAAATACACTCGGCTTCAAGGTCAGACATCAGTGTGACGATTCCGGTGGCTGATGGCGATGTTAATGACCACAGGAAGAGGGAGGCTCCCTAATCACTGGAAATATTCTCCTCATGCTTCCCTCCTTTGTGGAGACCGGGGGCCTGTCTCGACTCCCAGCGTGACGGCTGTGTTGTGGGGGGGGG
>CAESWR010000868.1:41180-53714 GCA_903171835.1 Mullus surmuletus
CTGGTGATTGTTGTTTTGGGTTTGATATTGTATGTTTGGTTTATTACAATAGTTTTGAGTTTACATCATTGTTTAGCTGGTTTATTCGTCCACGGTTATAATTTTGAGTAACTCCTCAGTCCATTTTGTTTTCTTTCATTTTGTTGAATTTGGTTTTGTATAACTTTGATTATTTTTGGGATTATTGCCTCGATTTGCTTATTGATTTGTTTGTTCTTTGTTTTCAGTGGTTGGAGGCCGGTGGTGGCACTGCTGGTGTCCTGGTGGTGTTCTCCCCCCGTCTGTCTGCTGTGTCCTGGGAGTGGGTTCGCCTCACTGAGTGTGTATGTGCCACAGATTTCAGGTGAATTATTATTATTATTGATTTATTCTGGGTGGACTCTTGCACCGGCCCTGCCCAGTCCACACGGCTCCAACCTCCCTTCTTTATTTGGTTTTCTGTTTTTTGGATTTCGTGCGAATGTTACATTTTTGATACAATTGTTTTAAAATAAAAGTTTACTCTTTTAAACCCAGTGAATCACGTCTCAAGCCTCCTTGAGTAAGTGTACCTGCCGTGGACACTGCTGATTCAGTAGCAGTCGTGTTCACCATGACATTACAAAATGAAAACTGAGCTGAAAAATGGAGACTTTGTGGCCACATCGCTCTCCTTCCCGGTGATATCATTCAGACTCAGGCAGTATTTGAAAGGTAGCTGTTGTAGAAATCTTGGTGAGACATTTGGTTAGGAGTGCTCGCTGGCTGCCCGCTACCAAGGTGCAGTTTTATTCAAGCGTGTAAAAAAAGAAAGTAAAAAAACATTATCCACCCAAAATACACAGTTAAAGAGTTCAATTCTGTGTCATTGATGGAGCTGGACAAAAGTGGAGACATCTGCGATAGCTATGTTGGGGGGGGGTTGGGGGGGTTGGGGGGGGGCAAATGGGAATGAGGAATGGGCCATCGAGCCCGGTGCTCAGCTAATGGATCATGTGCCATCCCCCAGAGTGGTCGACCTCGCCTTTTTACTGACCATAGTGCTGCTGCACTGTAATTACCGGCGGTGGAGGGACGGCTATTGAGAGTGAGGTCCCCACAAAAAGAGCAGATTGTGAGGAAGTGGGTAAAGACTGACAGGAAGGAGGGCCACTTGTCACTCTCACCTGCAGGAGGATTTTCCACAGTTTCTAAATGGCCTGATTCATCCGGTGCAGGTTTATGACCCTTTCGATTATTCATATGAAGATGGGAAAAGAGTTATATGTCGAGGGCTTTTAGCAGATGGCTTCATTTTCTGGCCCCTGAATTACACATTTTTTTGCCTCCTCCATTCTCACCTTTACAGCTTTTTGTAATCTCTCCTGATGATACAACCTGACCCTCTTCTGTCCGTCCACAAAGTACAGTTGGACGTGCCAACAGAGACATTGATTTTTATATTTCTTTGCATTTGGAGTAGACCATATTGCGAAAGAGGATTAAAGACCTCCATAAACAGACTGAAAGGATTATCGTAATGATAACAACGTAAAAGTGGCGCAAAGTTGTTTCGGAATTTATATCGGAATAATCAGTGCATAGAGAGTGAAAAAGAGTGGACCAACCCAGAAGTGTTTTATACACACCAACAATTAACTTAAATGTGAAACAACAGCAACATGTGGGAATTAGTTGATTTATTTATCAGTAATATATTTTCACAAAATGAAAAGGACTGATAAAAAAAGAATAGCTACTGCTGCCGCTGCTGCTGCTGTACATATCAACTGCTTATTTGACCTTAAATTGGAACAAAAGGTGGGTCATTTTTTCATAAATATCAATGACTTCATCTAGCAACCAGTGGCCCCTGCTGGCCATTTGAAAGAATGTCCATCAGAAAATGCCTCTGCCTACCATCTGGCTGATCTCTTCTTACTTTCTACCTTTTTTCAGGGTTGTTCTGTTTCCTCCAAGGTGACTCACTTGCATATTATTTTGATGCAGTAGCCCCGAGAACTTCACACTGACCTTCACGCCTCTAAATACATCAACCCATTCTTTGATTTTGTTTAAAAAAAATCTCCCAATACCAAGCAACTGAAAGTGGAAAATAGGCTTGTTAAGGTAATTTCTTTATTATTCAAATCCTTGTTTTTGAAAGGAAACCCACGCCAAAGTGGCAGTCAATGAGCATTATACACAGACTGAGATGGCAATGCAAAAGAAATAGAGATTTCTGGGGCGACAAAACTGCTCACACTCTCCCTCCAATAGCTCCTTTCTCTTGCTCTAATGAAAGCAAAGTGAGACGGCTCCTTGGTATTCACCCAGAGAGAAGAACACTGGGACAGCAAGGCTCACCGCAGGCTCAGGGTTAGCGCAATTAAACGGCTGTCTCGTTGGATTATTGTGAAGGTTGCCTTGGCAAAATTAATAGCAGCCAACCCTTTCGTGCTCCCTGATCTATCCCACTTCTTCCCACACACAAGGGTCATGGGTGCCTGAGTGCCTATAGGTGCAATATGAAGGGCAGGGCAGAGAGAGACGCACTGGACCAATGAGCCGGAGGAAGAAGAATGGCGAGATGGAGGTGCACAAACCAACGGTGAAAAGGAGAGGTAAGCCCCTGAGCTCTCTGTTATCCCCCGCTTTCCAGTCTGTGACATATTAATAGCACCTCAGCATACAGCAGCTACATGAGCAGCATGCTGTGAAGCCTGAAGATGCTTCCCCACGCCACGTCTCAGAGGGTTCACGCAGCCTGAAAGCTGGAGGACCATCCTCTGCCGGTTTATTATGGGGCTGTTTTTGCTCCTTTGTGCATGAGATGATAAGGGTTCGAACTAAGAATAACTCCAAAAGCAAAGCAGGGGTGTTGATCCCACTGAGCAGTGATGTTTAGGTTTTTTTTGGGGGGGGTCTGTTTTTTTGCACTTAAATAGATGCCAGGGAATTCACAGGATGAGTCACACACCGCTGAAAACCACCTATAGGAGAACACTATAGCGAGCTTTTGCTTTTAAACTATGTGTATTTATGGTATAAAGGCTGATCAGATCAGATCAGTGAACAGACATGTATAAATATATGATATAAGAATATGAAGGATAAAATGGGAGGGGTTTTAATACCAATGAATGAGAAATTAAATGGTATGTTTGTCTTTATGGAGGGAAAATGCTCAAAGCCGTGATTGAATTTCATATTTTATTAAAGTCAGGCACTGTGTCATAATCGTATCATTCCATTGTTTGTATGAGAGCTGAGTTGGAAAACTTTCCCCACCTATTAAAATCCGGTGTGACCAAGAAGTAGGTGCTTGTAAAGTAACACTCGCAGAGTTCACTGTTACATAAATAAGTCAAACAATGAACTCTGGGAATCAACTTTTGTTTGATTTACCCTGTTTTCAACTTCATCCACTTCCCTTTTTTATTTACACACATGCAGTGTCAACTTCCTGCTATGCATTACTTCTCCATTTAATTACACTTTAAAACTTTGGACTTTTTTCTATTCGAAATGAATAATGTTTGTGTCTGTATTCATATAGACTGTTGTTTTTCGCACTATTTCCTTTGTTATGAATTTATTATGACAGTTCATGAAAATGAATGAAAGGGCAGAACACATTCTGCTCCTGTTGTTATGTGTTATTTTATATATTCGTATATTTTACAGACGTGGACACAAGCTCAACAGCAATTCCAATGCGAAGTATTCGGATTGTTTAAATTAGTGCAAGAAATGAAAATACTTGCATGCAATCAAAAACATTTGAAGTGTCTGAGTATGGACGAGTATGGACGGTAAAGCCAGCAGACTAACTCTCAGCTCGTGCTCTTCCTCACTGGATCGACGATCATGGGGGGAATAGTTTGACAAGCAGGAACTGCTCGACCAAAACTGACCATCAACATTATGCTGTAATTGGTAACTCACTGATAACGTCTATTTCTATTGTTCTCCGTGATTTATTTTAAACAACAGTGATGACAGACACGGACATCGAGAATGAGTTGTTACCTGACTGGACCTCGTCCTCCTGGACAGGAATCTGGTGAAATAGTAACAGTAATAGTTCTCACAGAGGGCTTCCAGCTCCTGCCTGTCTTGTGGATCTTGGAAAATCCACCCTCAGATTTTCAAGAAAAAGAAAGTGTGGGTTAATATTTGCTGAAAATGTTGTTTGCTGCTTCTTTTGACACCTCTTAATTGGTTGTCTCTGCAGCCATGCGAGAACACAAAGGATACCTGGATGCGTAACGTTTTTAAAAAGCTGTTTGTGTCGGTGTGACTGCAGAAAACGAGAGCCTGAAACTGTAAACACCCGTGCAGGTAGTGCATTTTTCTCTTTAAATTGTCATTATTGCTTTGCATTGTTTGTAAGTCTGACACGTTTCCTTTAAAAGTGCCTTGCCATGCAATGTTAATGTCCCTTTATCTATTAAAAACGTTCTCTTGTTAAAACTATAAATCAAATGCAAGCAGCTTTTCTGAACTTTGACGACTTTGGACCGTTCTCTTGTGTCTTTGTTTTCTCAAGCCCGCTCTGGTTCTTGCATTATTTGTCAGAAACAACACAGGGCGAGGACGCGTGCGTACAACAACATGTCGGTGTTCCCTTCAGGGTGGGGTGGGTTGCTGGTTTGGGGGGCTGCGGTTTTGAAGGTGCTTTTTTTCTTTTTGTTAAATCAATTTTAATCTTTCTGCCTTGTTTTCTATTTAAAAAGAGAATACAAATCAATGCAATAACCCATATCTGTGTGATTTTCCCATCAGAGATGTGAGATAGCACACTGCATTCAGGGTTTATTTGCTGGTCCTCTTTGATGGTTACGGGAGAGACAGATACCGTCTTCAACTCTGTCAGGACGAATAGATGCAGTCAAAGTGGGCTTTTCCTGTAAGAATGAGTAAAAGGTTCACCAAAGGTCAATGGTGTGAATTATTAAATCTCTTCGACTTGGCATTCTATCACAGCCCATCAATAGATGAGATGAGTGTTGCGCAAACTACTAGAAGATTAATTTGCCAATTTTGATGGAAGGCCTGTGAGATGAGGCTGGAATCCATTGTTTTATGTTTTCTCTCACTTCTGATGTCTTCTGGGACTCATTACCGACTCTGAATTTCTCTTTGCTCACAGTCTGCTTCAGCGCCTCACTGAATTTTTTACAAGGGCAGCACAACTTCTGGTGGTTCCACTCTCTTTAAATCCATTGAGTATGCATTCTTCTGTATCTATGCTGTATCTATACATAATAAATGGAGTGTGATGTGCCGCAGCCAACACCGAAGCAGCGCAAGTCAACTCATTATCGTGTTCAGGCATGTGTGCTTTCCTTTAAGATTTTCAGATTGATTCACAGATTTTCAATCAACTTAAGTGATTCGAACCTGACTAAAGTTATATCCTGCTTCTGTCAGCCTTTAAAATGTTCAAATGTTGTGCGGCAACCTTTGTTTGGCGCAATCAGGATTAAGGAAACAAGCCTACAGAGATTACCAGGGACAGGAGGTCTCAGGTGGCTCAGGTTTCTTCTTCAAACCATAGATACAGTACATTTGACAAATTGTATTCATATTCAAACCCTCTGAATCCTTGAAACAATTCATAGGTTTTAGCCATAACTACCAAAACCACTATGATTCATGTGACCGGTTGTAGACTCGACTTTAACAATGTCCATCATAATTATTTTACTTGTATGATTGAATTTAAATCAACTGATCCCATGATTGTATGAGTCCAAAGGTTCTGCATGCTTCCAATGTGTGTTGAACTGTGCAGTGATTCTCCAGAATCCACCACAAAAGTGCAGATTTAATGTTGCATCAAATGGCCAGAAAGTAATTTGTATCGATATTTTTTTCCCTTTTGTATACATTTAACACAGCCGATATACATTATGTATTTAACCAAAAATGCATTCTGGAATGTATTAACTGTGTCAAACATTAACTTGCAAAGATTTTGCATTTCCACAATTTGTTTCATTATTTATGTGTGTTTAATGAGAGAAGTTCAATCCACCAAACATTGTTTAAACTCTCAAAGCACAAAGCCAATGAGCTGGACAGGATCAGCAGCCAAGAATAAGAAGGTCCACCAGCCAAGTGCTGCTGAGGTCCAGGTTTGCCCTCTTCAGATGGGAGGCCTCGCTGTTTACTGCTGAAGTTCACTGTCTAACAGGCCATGAAATTACATTTCCACTCCGTGAGGAGGGGTCATCTCTTCAGTGGCTCACCTGAAGACAGCAAGCCGATACAGAGTCAAACTGTCATTTTAATTAGTGTTTACTGTCGCGCACCGAGTGGCTACTTTAACTTACCTACTCATTGATCTGCCCTCAGTGGAATTCAACAGAGAAAGGCAATGTCATCAAAGAAGTTTGGTAAGTACTAAACCACGGTATCAGAGCTGACCACCTGTGACTGAATCAGCCAGAACATTTCAGATGAGTTCAGACACACATTTCCAATATTCCATTATTCACCAAGAAGAGCCCGTTTAATTACCGATACTTAATGCAATCTTTATTCAAGTAAATGGAGGTACTTACTTCATAATCTTATGGGAATTTCAGAGAAGCTTTCCACTGTGGGAGCCAAACACAGGCCACCTGAGTGAAAACCCGGAAGCCACCTAAGCCAGGTGGTATCTGCTGTTTCAGCTGCTGGTTTATAGCACTGCATCTCCTCATGTGAAACAGCAGGGACGAACTCTGGGATTTTATTTTTTTACCACTAGCATATGAGCACCAGCGTTTCAGAACTAAATCACTTGTTTGATGCTAAATGAAGGTTTAATATCTGCCATAGCGCACCTTTGAGCAATCAAAGCTAAATAGTTCACACAGGTGAAATCAGTGATGACTCCACACCTTGACTTCTCTCTCAGACCAGCTATAAACCCTCACACAACCATCAACAACAGGACTGAGGCCCCGGGGGGCCATCAGACCCCCAGCAAATCCAATGTACGGTACTTGTTCTCTCTAGTTTTAGTAATGGCTGTCAGTTAATGATCATAGCCATGAATAACTTACTTGAATGGCTATGATGGCTGTGACAAGACTTTATTGAGCTCAGTTTTAATTGCAATAACTATTCCATATTAATCATATTATTCAAATAAGAATTACACTCTTAATGATGGTATTAGCCGAGATAAGGCTAAAATTGAAGCAAGGCAGAAAGCAATATGAAGCTTCCTTCCTAGATTTTAATCTCTGCAGACATTTTGGAGACATGAAGGGTGTAAAACCATCCCGGGTCGCGCAAAACACAAGATAAGATCTGTATGGAATCTTGAACAACAGACAAAACTGCACCACCTGAACCATCAAAATGACAAATCAATGAGTAATTGCTTAATAAATCAAAATTGTCAAACTCATCAGATTCCATCAAGCTCGGCCGGTTTGCAGACCTGCAAAACGCAGAGCAAAAAAATCAGCAACTCCATCAAAGAGGTAATGTTTTGAAATGGTTTTCATCATCAATGATTGCTATTTAACAGAGTGAATTTCTGTAAAACACTGCTGATCGGCAGATTACAAGTGTGTGAAGGTCACAGCAAATATATCATTGATTAATCGACCCAGTAATGTACATTATTGAATGTTTTATGGCATTCAAACTACTTTTAACCTTTAGAGTGCAATGTAAGCCGTGATTCATAAATCGTTTGCTCTGTTCAGTGGATGAAAAAGCGATCAAGCATCAATTCGCCTCAAAAGAGGCAGCCGGTGTAATCTTGGAACCTTCTACCTTTTTACCTTTCTTTTCATAGTCAGGAATTATATAAAGAGGCCCAATCGTTGCATGTTGCTCTCAATAAAATCAACATGTTCTCTTTTTTGGGGGGGTGAATCAAGTGTCTGAATTTTAATGGCGTATTTGATTGAGCAAAGCATTTCTGTGAAGTTTCTCCATGAGGACGTATTGAACTCTCCTCATTAAATTGGTGGATTTATGTGATAGGGTGTCATTAGTTGATGGGATTTTTGCAGCATGGAAACTCTACGGACGGCTGATCCTAACAGCATGAAATGCCTCCTGCAGAATTCAAATGATTTTCTTTTCGCTCGCATCTTGAGGAATATGGAGGGCAGCGGGCAAAACCTGGAAGTGCAGAGATTCTTCATGTCTGAGAGGATGCTAATAAGACTTGGAACGAGTGTGCTCCATGTGTGAGAGGGATGCCTAAAAGCAGATCAATACCCATCCTCATGAAGATATAGCCCGACCCGAGCCACATTCTGGCATTACTGGATGCCGCATCATCATCTTTCATAGCCAGCAAGTTTCTTTCTCATTTGCTGGATGAAATTGCACTTTCTTCCCAGGCCACCGTATTCATTATACATGCAGCAAGATGATCTAGTTTCATACATTCTGCTTGTTGTGCCACATATACATGTTGTTTCTTCACTCTCACACTTGCCAAGTAGGAAAAAAAGCTGATTTCAGCTGTCTTCAACTGATCAGATATTCCATTCTGCTGTATGTGGGCGTGTTATGTCCATTTGTTGCATTGTGTTCGCAGCCAAGGTGGCCTTTACTATTCAAACCAGCACATACGGACCCGTGATGCTTTTAATATTTTCAGCCACATCATTCAAGCTGCCAAACGCTAATGAAATACACATACTGTAATATTCAACACCTGTGCTCCCACTCCCTCCCCCGGTGGGTCTCACAATCTCCTTTCATATTCAGGTTTTTTCGGGAAAATGGTGATATTCACCTCTGAAGATTACTGGAGGTCACTGCGCACCGAGGCAAAATAAGATAGAATAGAAATAAGGAGGACTGCCTCTTAAAAATTCATACTGTGTTTATCCCTGACGTGCTTTGGCCCTATCACAATGGAAGACAAGACAATGCATAGGTGATAAGATCTATTGGGTTTATTTTCATTGTCTCTGAACTCCCAATCTCCTCCGAGGCACCGCCTGCCCTTAGCCATGACCTTCTCCTCACTTCCATCACAAGTTTTCGCTCCAGCGGAGTTCTTCTCGTTTCGCACTGATTTCTTTTCTTAATTATATAGCGCCTTCCTTTAGAAAATAAGAATAGAAAATAGAAAATACCTAACTGCCTGCGTGAAATTGGGGGGATTTATAGTTCCTAGATAAGAGAAAGTTGTTGGTTTTTTTGGTGAGGTTTTACATTTGCATTTGGTCAAACACACAGTTAATGCAAATTGGCCCATATTATGTTGTTGTCCAGTTGCGGGAGAAAAAGTGGGGCAATTAGACAACCTCAGCATTAAGCCTGAGACATGTACTGGTTTGAAACCTGCCCGGGGACCTCCCAGTCCCTTTAGTTTCACAAAACCACATTCCATAACTCTCTTATTAAGTTTCCCCATGCAAAGGTCTTAATTTGAGAGTCCACCCTGGCGATAAACCAAGCATTTCACTACTGTTACTTAAGCAAATAATTGCTTATGTCAAATGTGCTCCAGTTTGAAACTTGTCAGGGGACTCGCAAGTCCCTTTAGTTTCATAAAACCATAATCCATAACTTTCTTATTAATTCTTCCCTTACAAATGCCTTCATGTCTGAGTCCAGCCGGCACGATGAACCCAGCATTTTGCCACGTGAGTAACTGCGCTTGGGGAAAGTTAAACCTCACTCCTGCCCCTCAGTTACAACTGTTGTTTTATAACCAGGGAATAATTAACTCACAAGCAGTTTCCTTTGCAGGTCGACGGAGTTCAAAGCACACAACCTTTATTTTTATGTTTGTCTCCACATTCCATCGCAGCAGAAAAACACACCTCGCTCCTTTCTTGACAGATAGGTGAACTGTGTGCAAGCAGACAGACTCAGGCTTGAAACCTGCCCAGAGTCGGCACAGAATCTATGTCATGGTCTGCAAATGTGAAGAAATTTGATGTAGCTTGAAACCTGAAAATGAGAGAAGGCCAAAGTAAAAACAGAGACTCACGACACAAAAATCGAACCAGGTTCTACAGAAGCCAAAGAAGCTGCACACCTGCCAAAGAATGACCACTGCTGCGACCGTCTGTGCGCAGACACAACTCTGACAGCATTTAATGAAGCCTCAGGAAAGATTTTGGGACTTGAGTCAACAACGGCACAGTCATTCATTTCCCGGTACGGAGGGAGTGGCTTGGCAGGAATTTGGCCCACCTTTTTCCGGACTCCATCACAGTAAAGTGGTGGATGTCAGCCTGAGGAGGCTGAGTTGATGGAGCCAGAATTATCAGAGGAGGAGATAAAGCAGCATAAATCATCTCAATTGTATAAAGTCATACATTAATTGATCACACAGTAACTATATTTAGTCCTTTTTCTTTCAAATTCATTGAACAGAACTACGTTTAGCTGTGTGATGGTAAACGTGTTAGAAAAGCAGAAAAACGTGAGAATTAATTTACAATGGTGTCTCAGACCACCTGATGAGCCTGAGAGCAGTTCTCACCCTCCTCGTCTCCGGGGAAATATCGAAACATCTAAATATCTGCTAAACACTCATTAGCTTGTTGCTGAGTGCAGCTACAGCTGCTTTATTGTTTCTTCTCTCACATCATTTGCTGCTGGACTGCGTGTTTTATTTTGCTTTTCCTTAATCGCACACCTAAAGACCGCGCCACTCTTGCACACAAGCGCGTCGGCCTCTGGAAGAAGAAGAAGAAGAAGAAGAAGAAGCAGCAGCAGCGGTGGAGCTGATCTGAGATAAGTCACGAAAAGTTAGAATTTCCTCACTTCCTCTGCAGAAATGTCCCCCTCTCTCTGGGTCACTGATTGCAGCTCCTGTCGTGTTCCAGCAGAGGAGACGGAGCTCAGCAGACACCTCGTCTCCTGAGATTTGTCAGTGGCCGGTCGGCACAATCAGGAGCAGCTCGCAGCCGCGGTGGGACAGAGCTTATTTCTTTTCCTTATTCAATACATTTTATCATTGCATCTCATTTAGCTGTGATTTCAAAAGACTCTTAGAATTATTGTCATTTTCCCATTAATACTATATTCTAGGTGTCCCAATCCGATATTGATATTGGATATCGGTGTATCAGTGGAAAAAGCGAGTATGGGATGATATCGGCCTGCATCTAAAACCTCTGATATAAGCACTCCGATACCAGCAGTCCATTCCAGACTCCACTCCAGCTCTTCTATGTAGAATATGCTTGTGTTTAAGTTAAACTAGTGGTTATTTTGCACTTTAGAAAATTATTATTTTTTGTTTATTATTTATTGAGGTTATTTTTCAGGGTCTTCGAATGTATTTTGAATTTATTTTATGCAATTGTAGAATATTCTTCTGTTTAAGGTTCAAATGTATGTAAGTCATTGGTTAATAATCAATGGGTCAGTTTTTCTCATAGCTACTGTTGCTGACTATTGTTCTCTGTTTGAGTAATATCACTTGATCAAGCCTTTTCTAACATTCCAAACTACAAAATAAGTCATAAAAGTAGGTATGATTCATGCTGATATCAGATCGGCTCGATATCGGTGTCGGCCGATACTCAAGGCTGCAATATCGGTATCTTGTAGATTTTCTTGGTTAGCACAACACGGCACTGGTGAAAAATTAATCTCTTTTCTGCCAACTCTACTGTCTGTATTTATGGAACTTTAAATATTATTTATTTGTATATTATGAATAATAATGGGTGTAGCCTTTTTAAGCAAGATGCCAGCTGTCTGCAGGGAAATCAATCACACTTCTCCCCATCAAAGTTTGAAAAAGCAAAAAAATGGCAACAGATGTTAAGATAAACTCCAGGATTCAGTCCTTACATACAGCAGTGAGGAGCCGCCTGTCCTCTTTTTCCTGTGTTCTTCTACTTGGATAAAAATCACTCCAAATAACCGCATCTGTCCGTCTCTCGCCCTGTAAGCGAGTGGCCGCTCAGTGGCTCTCAGGGAGCTCCATTTATTTTAATCTCACAGTTGAACCACTTTGGGAAAGGACGCAAAATTACTTTCTTAATACAAAAAAAAAAGTTTGAAGTTAATTTATGAATACTTTTCCATTTTCATCATGACTTTATACCTCCAAGTCCAGACAAATTGACAGAGAACTTATTCAAAGTGAAATGAGGAAAAAAAAAAAGTAATGAGTGATAGCCGAGAGTTAGCTCTCTTTCTTAATTCTAAAAATGGAGATAATCAATTTCCACAACTCCTTTTTAGTATCTTTCCACATCCCACTCTCTGCAGAATAAATTTGAACAAAAAACCTTTTGCCTAAGCAAACATCCAGTGAAACCTTTTGCCCCCCCACCCACCCACCTCGTCTTCTATGCAGACAGTAGTCTTCCATGGCGCTGCTCTGACACTGACACCTCACCACATGCGAAATGATTCAGCTCAGCTGCAAAGAACGCTGGATGCCAGGTGTTTATTTCTGCCTCCAATCAACTGTCTGGTTTGACACATAAAATCCAAATGCTGCGCGCAGCCTCACACACACGCACGCACACACACACACACGTGCAGCCCACATGGGTTGTTAAGCCTGTGGCCTGCATCAGTGGGATGGATCTGCTCGCCATCAAGCCTTGTCATTGCTGTCATCTTAAT
>CAESWR010000868.1:53824-64298 GCA_903171835.1 Mullus surmuletus
AAAAAAAAGGCCCAGTTTTATCTCACTTTTGCAAATGCTCTCCCCTCTCCCTCCATCAAGCTCTCTGCTGTGAAATATATCCCTTTTACTCAAGCCAAAGCCCCCCAGGGGCCAAAAGCCAGCGAAGCCTCTTATTGAAATTGCCATCTTATCAGACGAAATATCACAGAGACATCGCATCACAAATAGAGTGGTAATAAGTCTCGGTCAAGTGAGGTGCCTTTTTATTTCAGCCCCCTTAGCGTTACAATGAAGCCGTTTTTCTATTACCCAGATATTTGCAAGATAAAATGGCATCACAGTGGTGGCCAAGCTCTCCAGGCTGCTGCGGGGAAGGGCTGTCAGAAATGGTCGAGGAGAGAGAGCGAGAGAGAAAGAGAGAGAGAGACTCTGCTTCTGTTATAAACAATGCAATTACACAGCGTATCAGATATTAATCTCGATAGACGCAAAGGGAGAAAACAAGTCGAGAAATTTGTCTGTTTCCAAAGAGAATAGTGGTGTGATGTCACACCCCTTTTTTCCGGCCTCATCTTTATTGAATTCCAGTCAGCTCTTGAAAAAAGCTCTTCTGCGAAGCCCTTGATGTGCGTGCCGATCGATATCTAAACAGGTCTATACACGTCTTCTGCTGTGCACTTTGAAACAGCTGCATAAAGATTTTTTTTTTGCCTTCCGCCTTATCTGTCATTCTGTCTTACCAACATGCTTGCAGTTCATCCCCTCTCAATACTCCCTGATTTGGGATATGCTCTAATCTCAGACCACTATCTTCAAAAGGCCAGATGCCATGCCTTCTCCTTCGGGGTTGCCTAAGATTGCCTCCCAGTAAGCACTTTCTGGGGAGCTCTGTGGGGATTGCTGTGTTTGATCTATGCTACCTGGCCTACAATGGAGCTGCAGAGGAGGATACCCCTTCTCTCTGATCTCCTCCACGCGCCGGCAGCACACTCCGTCTCCCTGTGGGCCCAGTTAATGCCTTCTGAGAAATACAACCCATTTCATCGCCGCTCCATTCCAACTATTTCAATTCCAATAGCTCAATGTCTCTAATCCAATTGGAGCTCTGAGATATCTGTGGTCACAGCAAAAGCCAAGCAGTGGTTCTCCAGGGCGAGCGCACCAATGATAAGAAAACCATCCCTATGACGAAACACCCGTCTCATACTGTCTTTCTTTTGCAGTTTCTCCAAGCTTTATGTTAATGCATCTGCACTGCAGAGTCTAGAAACCCTTATCATTATTTTAGGGCCAAGTTTGCCAGCAGTGGGCCGATGATGAGATCAAGTTAAAAGCTTCAGCCTGCTGGACCCATCAGACGGAAATCAATTTTTTATTTTTTTTTAACCAAAACTTGTTAGAAGTGGATTTGGGTTTGGCATCACTCATCGTCAATCCACGCTGCCTTTAAAACAATCATGGAGGGCTTTGGACCTTCTGTATAAGGATCACATTTTAACTAGTATCTTGTTCCAGTGTGAAAGGTTTCACTTCATAAAACCTCAAAAGTTATGCATTAATGTTGTCTTATGAAAGTCCTCTTTTCATAGTGTGTTATTATAACTCATAATGTCATACAGTAGAATATTGTAACATGAACTTCTCATGGAACAGAGGTGGCATTTGAAAACTTTGAAAACTTTTTTCTATACATATTCTTGAAGCACTGGCTGCTGAGGGTAATGAGTTTTGTAATTGCTTCTGTAAATACACATTTGGTGATGATTAAGAAGCCTGTAACAGCCACAGACAGGACATTACATGTGCTTTATAAACATACTGTACGGAGCCGTGTACTTGACAGTCAGTGTCATAATTAATGTTTCATAACTCAATTATAATTGTAATTTTTGCAGAAAACTTAATATTCATTCACCAACAGATGCAAAACAATTACTTTTCAAACATCTATTTCACCTCTGTTGCTCCATATTCAATTACAGAAATAGTATTACTGGAATGAAAATTGGAAAGTGAGCTGGAGGAGGGGAAGTTAAATGACACTTTAGGTCACGAGTCAGAAAACTGATAATTGATATTGACGTCTGTGGCTGAATGATAATGCAGTAGCTGCTCTCATTACCTGCTCATGGACAGCTGACGTGCACTGTGATGTTGTCATGGTTTCAGATGACAGGATGTTGTACGTTTTTTTTTACATTGATCAGAGAATAGAATTGTACAATAAAAAGAGTGCTTTCTCTTTACGAATGTCATGATTGTGCCGTGTTCTCTGCAAATAGAAAAAAGATTAAAAGAATAACATAACCTACTCCTATTAATTTTTTTCCCTGAAAGAAACCATGAGAGTTGTTTTATATCACATATAACGGTAACATGGAATTCTTCGTCAGTTTGCTGTGAGTGGATTTTTTTGGGGACGGTGGTTGGGACCTCAGAGGATTGTTCATTTTGAGCTTGTTTGTTGCCTCGCCTGCTATATTTGGGAAGCGATGACCTTTGTGCTTTAAATCTCCAAATTGGAGTAAGAGCTGAATCTGAATTAATGAATGCATATTTGCAACGTTTCTAGAGCCTCTGACTTCTCTTGCACCAGTTCTTGTCCTCTGCACCACTTCAGCTTTTTGTGTAGCAAACAATCTCGCACGATAGTGTTTATTTGTATCTCTATTTCTAATAGTATTAGTATTGGTATTGGTATTATTGGTATTGTAATCATCATAACATCATGATCATATAATTACCACTTGGTTACAGAGTTCAGAAATAAAGGGAGAGAAAAAGAGAGAGGGAGAGAGAGAGAGAGAGAGAGAGGTAAGAAACCTGAGTGATCATTGAAGCACCAGGATTTATAGTGAGATGAGGGCTAATACAGTTTGATTATTGTGGAAAGTCTTTTGATAAAGGTGGGTCTTGAGCAGAGTTTTTAAAGAGGACACCAAAACCTGAGGAGCTCAGGCTGCTCCCAGGCTCATATGGAATGAATAATTCTGAGATGTAACTTGGGGCCAGATCATGAAGTGCCTTCAATGTAATCAATAAAATTTGAGAAATGTATCCTGAAACTAACAAGCTGCCAATGAATAGAAGCTAGGATTGGATGTGCTCATCATGTGCTCTCTTTTCCTGGATTTGGTTAGAAGCTCAGGAGCTGCGTATTAGAAGAGTCCTGAGTGTGTCCGTGTGAGACATGTCAAACCACAAGTCAAGGCGTTAGACATATTTTGGTAGGGATCACACTTAATTTGAGAGTGTCAAATTAAGTGGGCGCTGGGCCGACGATAAGATTTTTCTAATTTTTTTTTCAGAATCAGAATCAATTCCGAATTTATCAGAAGTTCATTTTTTGACATTCACGTTTTGATATCCTGCATAAATTTGAACTAGCAGGATAGATTTGTAGAAAAGTTAGGCTGAAAAATGCCGTGTTTAGACCAGCTGAACCCCAAAAGCAGATTCTGGACTACCGTAATAGTTCAAGAGGAAGTTCATTCACAAAGTAAGAACAAAAAATGAAAGCTAAGGCAGGCGGGAGGCAAAAATCTTGAGCCAACAAGACCGAAGTGTAGAGCGGTTTATCACAGGGGAACAATCCGGTGTTGAGTGAGGAGCCTTTTAAAGTGTTACATGGTGGCAATCAGGTGTTGAGGTTGAGAGAAACAGAGGAAGTTCCGCCCAACCAGCAAACAGACGGACACGAGGGGCGAACAGATGGAAGAAACACAAGAAAATGCATTTTGCTGAAAACGATAAATGGCTGTGTCTAAATTCCGGGAGGATTTCCTGGTTGTGTCACCAAATGTCCCTGCCCCCAGCTGTACGCCATGGAATCCCCCAAACCAGTTGTACGAGAGACCAAAAAAGGGAGATTTAAAGAGATTTAAAGGATCATTAAAAATCTGTGAACAGTTCATTCACTGTCAAATCCATTTTGGAATACACATAAACGGTTACCTTTTATTAAAAAAATCACAACAGAAAACAGCATACATTTAACGGCACATGTGAGGAGCACACAGCAATGGATTAATCATTGTATTTTTAAACCATCAAGAAGAACAGAAGGAAAAACAACTACAAAGTTCATCATTTGAAAATTTGAGCCCGATGGAGCTGAAATTCGCGAGAGTGAAGAACATACTCAGTCTGTGTGGCTTCCTGGCATAATTTGAAAGTTGTAACCATACCATAAAGTAACCATAAAGTAACCATAAAGGATTATTATTCTTGTATAATATGATATTATATAGTATTGGTGCAACATAAGCCTGTTGTTGTTGTATGTGACATGTATGTTTGTATCGATGTAACACGTAAAATGTGTATCTTTCACTCACACCTCCAGAGCATCCGATTTCATTTTGCACTCTGCTCTTGCAAAGTCTCTGTGGCCAGAATCAGTAATGCGGGAGTAAACCTTCAGTTAAACAGCGCCGAAATCCATCACATTTGCATCTGCTGTCATTTTTGCAAATCATCCTTAGTTGATCTCCAACAAAACGCCCACACACACAGAATATGTTAGTATGTGCATGAAATTTTGCCCACATTATTTGGGATGTGTCAGTAAATTGGACCCTTAGTGTAGCATTAACACTCATTCTGTGTTTCGGCAAATGCTAAATGAACTGACATTTCCAATTCGTTTGACTGTTCCAAAAATCAGTCCTGCAGCTGAATTGCTTCTAATGAAATCTGAGAACTCACAAGAGATATTAAAGGCAAAGCTCAGGATTGGAAATGAGAAGGAGTGCATAAATACTCCCGTTTCTCCTCTCAAACATCTGATACACTCTCTGAGTGCAAATACATGTCTCGTACATGATGCTTAAATGTATATATGGGGACTTACTTAAGTGACTGTGGATCCCAGGGCAGCCAGGCGCGATGCTTTACGTTGAAAGATTACAACAAGAAGCAAGCCTCCGTATCTCCACGGCAGCCTGGAGGGGGTTCAGCGGTTATCTGGCCTTTTCTCATTAACTGGGAGATGAAAGTGGGAGCTTGTCTTCGGTCATGTGTCCCTTAGAGAAAACCTGTGCTGGGACATTAATAAAGACCTAAGTCTGAAGGGAATAGCTTTGGTCCTATCTCTCGCCACTAAAAACCTTCCACAAGCGCGATGGAGGCTTTCACTTCTGCCTCCTCCATTTCCATAACCCATAATTCAAACGCTGTCCTCTCAAACTGGAAAGGGCGTAAATTTCCCAAAGCCCCGGGGACGTATATAATGTGTTAACAATGAGACAGTTACGGCTGACCCTCTTTGTGTTTAACATTATAATATCATATGTGTACACTTGTCCTAAAGCGCCAGAGAGACGTCTAGTGAGTAGAGAAGCAGACCGGAAGGGAAGCGTCACTCCTCTCCAAAATTCTCAGTACTGTATCTGCTAAATGGGTCACATATCCATTGCAGAGATGAAAGGCCTTTTCTCCAGCATGCACAATGGATGGTTATTAAGGCAGGAAAAGTTTTAAAAAATGGATGTTTTTGTGTGACACATGGAGAATTTGGATGAATATCCTCTTTGATTTGCAGTATTGAAAGATGTCCTCACACAATGTGGTGGACCGAGAAAGAGTTGTGCTGTACAGAATTTGGCACAATCATGTATTAAAAACTATGGGTGTCATATTTCCTACTTCGGTTCTCAGGTTCAGATGTTGAGCACCTGGCAACAAAACAAGGACAACTTAAAAAAGATGGCTTGGCGAGCTAAGACCGCAAACCCATGAGAGCCACTGAGATGAGTCTATATGCTCTACGGAGGCGCGTGGTTGTGAATTTTAAGAACTCTTGCCTCCAATGCGCACCACAAAAAAGAGGAGCGTGAGCCTTGGAGTTCTGACAGGGATATCAGAAATACACTTTTGCCAATTTCTCTGTGAATTCAAGCAATTAGGCAGGCTAAGCGAGGCGAATGAGGCAGCCTGACAGCATGAATTGAGGCTTATAGTTTACCTCATAATTGATGATTTGTCTCAGTGATTGGGACGATAGTAGAGGATGGTATCATTTTGGTGCAATTGAGGAATAATAATGTAGTGACAGGTCAGAGAGAGGCAGCAGATGATGGATAGCTGGTGGATCATTCTATGCCCATGTCCTTAACTCACAGCCACTCACCTACTCTGCAGGGTCCTGGTGGTTAGAGGCCGTATTTGACCACTAGATGTCGTAGAGTTTGCTCGCACTGGCCACCATAACAAAGATCAAGAAAGCTTGGATATCAACAGAGGGAGTTTGACTCCCCAAACCTTTACACAGATTAAATTTGTTTGATGCTAGATTAAGATATAAAATATCGCAGAGACCCCTGTGGCAAGATGGCTGATTGTTTAGCCAAACTTAGTATTCAGGTATTGGTTGGTTTTGTCCACAAAAGCAGAACACCTGGATTTGATTCATTGTGGGTTAATGCTAATTTGTCTCAACAACAATAGCAGTGTGAGCTATAGTATTTAGACTGCGAGGTATGTGTTCCTATACTTACCGACCCACGCAAATACATACATTTCTACGAGTTATTTATAACAAAGAGGAAGCAGACTGAAGGAGGATGTTGGTCTGGACCAGGAAGTGAAACTTTACAGCACTGTAAGAGATAAACACTGTGGTTTACGTAATTTCTACGGACCAACAACCTGCCCATCTGTTGAATTTGATGCTCAGATTGGACAGCGAGCTCATATCATCGAAATACCAAGAAGCAATCTATAACAAAAAAATAATGGGACCCGGAATGAACGATGGCAGCCAATAAGCCGTGAATCGAAATAGATTTACATTATGATTAGAATTTGAAATAGAAGTTGTGTGGTCAATGTAGAGTATAAATATACATTAGAAAAGCACATTCTGTGAACAATTCAATAAGTGCCACTGAATGACACCAATATAATGGCTTCCCAGAGTTCAGTAATAGTTTCTGCTGTGTCGGAAAAGTCTGGAAAGATGATAAGGTCTCTATCATTTGGAGAGGAGCTGCTTCCTCTCCCGGGAAAGGCTTTGTTTGCTCGGCTTTATCAGCCTCATGTTCCAGACACTGACAGCAACATGTGACATTAAATGAAGTTTTTATTCAATCTAGCTTCTGATTCTTTGGCAAAGAGAGCTTTTGTTCAGGATTCCTCTATTTGATGAGGGAATGCCACGAGAAATGAAAGCCTCGTCTTTCCAAATGACAGCGATTTAGCTCACAGACAGGAGATTGTGGAGGAGCTTTTTCACTTGGGCAATTTGATACAATATCTTCATCTAATAACAGTCATCTCTTCAGCCTGAACCTTTCTCTGCTCCTAACTGGGTTTTGAATGACTACCTTGTGAATTACCTGTGAGAGTCGTTCCACTAATGGCTTTTTAATCACCTTGAAAATCACTATATCCACCACCCAAAAAAAAAAAGAGCTTCAAATATGCAGCGAAACTTCTCACTTTACCTTAATGATCCTTTGTGATTGGCCAGTGTTATTGTTTTCCCTCCTGGTGTGCATCCCTGTTTTAGTTTTTTCCAGTGACAGCGTCTTCCTCTGCCAATTTATCCACCTCTTATCCGCCATCATCTCTGACGTGGAGCCGCTGGAATTAAAAAAGGATGATGAGACATTGTGATCCCTCCGCTGAATGTAGCGGGGAGGTAATCTAAATTGAGTCAAATCCATAAAAAGATGGTATTAGACCTTCATGGTGCAGCATCGCTGAGGAGAGTAACTAATAAGGGAATTAATCCCACTGCAACGGCTCAAAGGCTTTCCTTGCTTCATCCCGCTCTCCTAATCTATCTTTTCCTCCTCTTGCAAACAAATACTATGCTCAGTCACTCATGTCATTGCGGCTATAATGGAGTAAAAGCATGAAAATGCCACTAGTTTTAGGGTGTCAACTCTTGTTAGCGTGAACGTGCTGCAGTGGGCTTTGAAAGTCCCTTTTTCACCAGTTTCTAAGGGCCTATAAATTACAGCATGATGGTTTTTGGGGGAAAAGGCCAGAGAGCCTTGATCCACATTGTCATACAAGGCATGCTTGGGAAATTTAACCGCTCCACTGGAATCCTTTATTACTTTTTACTTTATAACGTTTTAGGCAGCGGCTGAAAGCAGCAGTGAGGGAACCTGAAATGCTGCTTCCATGTCAGGATACAGTAGCAGCTTTATATTTGCACAGGAACCTCCAAGCTAGAGTTGATGACTTTCGATCCAATTTGGTGGAGCTCTTAGACACTAATGTGAGAATAATGAAAATACACCAAATAATGGAGGTGGTGCGCGGAACTCAATATGAAGAATGATGCTGAGTGTTGGAATAAAAACTACATTTAAAGTTTTTAAACTTCTGCTGCTTTTTGAAGCAACAATGCGTGACTTTATCATGTGTAGTTTTGTCCAAAGATTACTGTGGAGATCTGTAGCACCCGTGCCGGTGTGGTGTCAGCAGATACACCATCCTATTGTTTCATTTCCAGCTTGAACATTAGGGTTGTACGACTCAAGATTGGTCTTGGTGTCAAAACCTCTTTTGAAAGTTTTGACTTTCCTCTCAAACTCAAAGGAATTTTTATTCAATGTCGGACTGAGTGGATTTTTAGACCGTGCCTTGCTTTCCTCACCAACCAATAACTTCCAATCATTGGATTGATTACTTCCCCCATGTTGCAGCTGCTGCCTCTTTATTAAATGTGTGTGTTCATCTGCAGATATCAGTCAACTTAGAAGCCACATACACCTGACAAATCCATTTCTGATTTGGGGATAGAAACACAAAAGCCTCAAATGCGTCGGTGGAAATAGCTGCCTAATGCACCGAGCAACATGGTCTCACTTTTTCATTTCATTGTTTTCTATAACTTGTGTTTAAATAAATATTGCTATGCTTTGCTGCTGTCCAATGTATTAAAAAGAAAGAAAAAAACTTTCTTCTGGGTCTTTGGGACTTGTGGTTTTGGTAAAGTCTCAGTCTGTGTCGGTCTTGGCTTCAACACTATCAAATGTAATGCAAAGTTCACTAATGTGCATTTTTGTGCAGACCATCCTGTCTAATCACAACTGACAGCTGAGAGCTACAGGCAAGTTCTGGTCACTCAAAATGTTTCTTGCGAGGCACAGACATGCTGCGGTGATCATCTGTGACGTCCTGTGTGCTGATACACTGGATGTCAGACACACCATCAGATGGTTGGCTCTGCCTCAGCTAGGTGGGAATCCAACGACAGCTTTTTGATCAAAACTGTCAAAAACTCATCTGATTGTGTGACAGCCAATCCGTAGCAGCTGCGTGTCAGAGTAACATTAAAATTCTGTCAAAAATGAGTCATGTGTGGCTATGAAACGGCATCAAAATTAAAGGGGATAATTTCTACATTCTTAGAAGCCTGGATCTGGCTCAGCAGAAGTAAATGCTGTTATTAACACCATTTATTCCAGAAGTGATTTTCATGCTTTGACAAATCAAAAGTCTGAGTTTCCAGGTCTGACTAGCAGTAAGTCTTGTAAAGAGTGAGGCATGTCATGCTGGAGGGTCTGACAGCTTTTTGGACCATCACTTGCCCCATGGGAAGGATCCATAATTCATGTAGAAGTCATGCACTTGTCACAGCTCCTCGGTGAAGCCGGGCTCCACATGGAGGGGCGGCGGTGGGTGATGGCAAACACAATTAGATCTTCCAGCCTTGTGTGTGTGCAATTCAACGTCTTCTGTTCAACCTGCAGTTGGAATCAACAGCGACCTTGCTCTGAAACATTGTGTTATCTAATATTAAACAGTGGTAGAGATTACTTAACACTGGGGAGCATTCTGAGCCACACAAAAGGCGTACAGTAATTACTTCTTTATTGCATTAGATTGTACAGGTGTGGGCAGTTTGGTGGAACCACCTGTACACACTCATCCTTCTGCTAGATAAAGACATGCAGAGCACAATACACAGATGGGATCACATTGGGCAAATCAGTCCGCGGAAAAGTGTATAGGAAGCAATTTTTTCCTTTTTTCTGCCTTGTTGAAATGTTGATTGATTGGGCATTTTCCTCCAGTGGCGCAGGTTTCTTGCCGGTCCTCCTCATTCGGTCGTTGCCGTCACTGGTTCCTTTGTTGGTCTTTTAATGCCCATGTGCAGGTTTGCGAGGGACAAATTAGGTCTCTCAGCAGACTCCTCTCTGCCACTTAGAATCTGCTAGAACTCCCTCAAAGAGCAACACATCTCGCTGCGCAAATCAAACTGAAATCTTTTAGGACCAACAGATGGCTAGATCTACGCATATATGTATATAACAATATATATATAGTTTACTTGACATAGTAATTGAGATATTTAATTGTCGATTTAATGGTGTGATTTTAATCATTCTTAAACATTAGCACATGTTTTTTGAACTGCCTCTCCCTGACCTAATTTTCCCTCAGAGACCAGTAATATTTCTTTTTTTAATACAATTCTCTTGATCTCTCCTGCCAGCGTTGCCATTCTCACACAATATTGACCCCCCCACCCCCCATGAGTTACAGCAATTGC
>CAESWR010000868.1:65755-77195 GCA_903171835.1 Mullus surmuletus
AATCAAGGTATCAGGCTTAGGTCCATGAGGTCTTGATGGTTCAAATAAAATAACTATAATTATATTCTTCATGCAAGAAACAGAAAGGCAGTTGTCAAAACAGAAGGAATTTAAAAGAACAAGGGGCTCTCTCAAGGCACGGGGCAACAACAGTACAATCAGTACACAGCGGTGCATCATTCATACAGTAAAATATGATAAAAACAGTTAATGATAAATAGGCTAAAAAGAAAACCAGCCACGCTTGTGAAGCGCAGCTGATCGGAAATGATTTTGGTCGATTTGTCGAACTCCACAGTCAGGTTTGGTGGATGTCAGAAGAAATGTGTGAACCTTTATATGAATTAATGAATCATAGAATAAATTAACGTATCAACTCGACTCTTGTCCATCGCATGCAATGTCACTCAAAGAAGAATGGCAGGCGTCGTGGCACACGGAAAATAACTGGTCTCGATCACATTATATCAGATAAATACTTTATCAATCCCAAACAAATTCTGTTTTAGTTACATCAGTTAGACCCACATCAAATTTAGATCAAAGACCAACCATCAAAGAAACAGACTGAAATAGAATAATGCAGCAAATGCTGTAGAAAATATCTTAAATTGATGTGAGGTGGAGCAATTAAATGATGTGTTTTGGTGCATGTTTTTTTGCAGAAGAAGAGTCAAAGGATTATCTATTAAGGGAAGACCTCTGCCAGCCCCAAAGTGTCACTGTGTGGTGCATCTACAGATAGAAGTTGGCCCGATTGCCTGTGATAAAAGTCAGATGTGATCACACCCACAGCAGCGCATCCCTCCTCCTACTCCGCTGCACCAGATGTGCGCCTTCCATCCGGTTCAGCAGATAACTGCAAAAGGTTCAATCCCACCCACTTGCACTGTTTGGTGCAGCTGCGCCCGGTCCATGAAAACAGAGCCTCGGGTCGGGCAGAGTCATAATGAGATGTTATGCAAAAAGAAGAGAGATTTGTTCAATGGAAAACACAAATGTGAGGAGCAGTGAGACTTGAGATGGTAAAAGCACGATCCTGCTCTCCCATCTCAGAACCAAGACAACACACCACAGTCGTTAATTACTCAACCATTACCCGGCTAAAGAAAGTGGAGTTTCATCCGTCATTTTGCCGTTAGCAGGAGGTTTGTAGTGGAAATATTTTTACTACAGAGCCAAAGAACACAGTGGCTCTCCCAGAGGAAAGCTAAATCCAAAATAAGATCTCTCTAATTTCTCCCTGACATAACCGAGCTCAATATGAGATTTTGACGGAGCCCGATCCCAATTTGTGACCTGAAAAATGTCTCTCCTCGCCTTCCCGTTCTCTCTCCCTCTCCCTCTCTCCCTCACACTGTGCTGATCTTTATTTGTCAGAAACAATCGGCTCTTTAGAGAACAGTAAGGAAACCTGATCGGCTTACAAATGAGCCTGCACAATATCAAGAATTTGTCTCTGTGATTCGATTCAAAGCTGAAGAAAAGAGGCATATGAGCACAGCAGAACTCGGCTTCTTAGCGTTCTCAAAGTCAGTAATTTGACTTTGATTGATTCTTTTTTGCTCGTCATTCCCCCTAGAATGGGGGTTACAGGAAGCAATGCGAGAATCAGTCATCACCATAAACAGTGACTGTGTATTATTTCAGAGGACCATCAGAAGCAGCTGTTCTTCTCAAACCAGACAACAAATATTTTGTTACTTTATTTGACTTAATTACTTGCTGAGTTTCTATCAATGAACTCTCAACATTTTTAAATACTGTGTTTTAAAAAATGTTACCATTTGGTATTTTAACTATTATTCTTTATGACATTGTTGTGCTGAAAATGTCTAATCAAACTAAAAAGATTTGCTCCAGACTAGTTTCACTCATTTACATTTAATTTGTTTTTTGTGCCATTTCTTTGTTGAGATTTTTGCATAAAGGGGCCTCATTATTGTCCCTTCCAAGCTGAATATTTTCATCCTTTGATGCTCCTTGGAGTCAGCGTGTCGAGGCAGCTGATGGAGCCTCACAACACAGCTACAGGTCACTCACAGGTTACTTACCTCAAATGTATTCTTCTGATTTCAGTCAACTTTCCGAAGCCACATTTAGCTGACAGAGATCATACTTTGGGATATAAACAAAAGAGCCGATTTGTGTGGGCTGCTGGACTCACTTTTAGAGATATAAAACTTTGGAAGCCCATGTCGAATCCTGCTTGGTTCGGTAACATGTCCAACAACACTGTATGAAGCGATGAAACGTGTCTGGATGACGTCGGCACTGTGATTCCGTGAGCTGAGGATTGGCCCGAGCAGACACCTTCCTCCTTGCCAAACACAGTGCAGAGGCCGGGAAGCCACCGGCGAGCGTGTGCCGAGCATCGCCGACAAGGGCAGGCTGACTCAGGACGCGTGGGACGAGCTGCATCCTGGCGCCGCCACGCTGGCAGCTGTGCAGGCATGTGCGCGTCACCCTGGTTGGAGGAGAGAGAGAGGAAATATATCGTTGTACAGATACTGAGTGGCAGGTGGGCAGGTGTCCAACGTGGTCCAGAGAACAGACAGAGACAATGATGTGTCTCTGACATCCTCGATGGTGCTCTACAGTTGGACAAAACTGCCATAAGCGAGTGTTACTGTGAGACGCCTCTGCATGAGCCCGGTGCCGCATGCACTCTAATGTGGAACGATCTGCTCGGCATGGAGAGAGACAAAAAACGGATCTCCTCGCTGGGTTTCCTGTGTAATCCTTTTGTCCTACAATTGGCTTTTCAATATTGTCTTAGCCTAATTTTAGTATGTTTATCCTCAGCCTTATGAGTGATGTATTTGCAAAGGGAAAACCAGGTTCCATGTTAAAAGGGTGCGTCAAAGGTCGGTCAAAAAGTTGTTTAAAAACATGTCCTTTGTTCAGTTCCACATCGGCTCATTTGTGATTGTGGCAAAAATAAATGTTAAAGGGGATTGTTTGAGCTCCCTCTGCCCCCACAGTGTGATATCTGCCGTATCTTGCTCTCCACTCCACTTCAGTTTGCTGTAAACAGAGATGC
Source organism: Mullus surmuletus (assembly GCA_903171835.1). Taxonomy (NCBI): domain Eukaryota; kingdom Metazoa; phylum Chordata; class Actinopteri; order Syngnathiformes; family Mullidae; genus Mullus; species Mullus surmuletus. The sequence goes on from CAESWR010000868.1 coordinate 68,799, forward strand.
GAGCGATACACTGCAGGTAGCAGACTCAAACTAACAGACTCAAACTAACAGACTCATGCATTTCCACGTCCTACAAGCGGCGCTACATCAAAGTCATACATCGGTTTCATTGGACTTTGTATAGAAAAAATGTTTGACGCTTATACTGGTCAGACAAATAAGTGGTTTATCTGGAATGAAAAGTCAAACATGTTAGTTATTTAGTTAGTTTGTCTGTTTGTTGTTTTCCAGACCAAATGACACTCAGAGAAAAAAAAACATCTTTAAAATGGCATGATGTGTTAAATGTCACTTGTTGTTAAAAAGAACTCGGCACTGCTCTGTAGAGTTTCAGAAAACATGTAAAAATGCAGTTAAAAGTGAAGATTACAGGGAGAAGTTTCTCGTTCACAACCAGAACTACAAGGTCACATTGCAGTGACGACGATGCCAGTGTGACGGCTCTCCTCCATCTTTACTGACTTAGAGAGTGAAAGACGGAGAATTTTTCTTCAGGAATTTGTCCCACGACAAACAAAAGAGTGTTTATCTGCCTCTGTAATTACCATTTCAACATTTTACATTCCCTGACTCATGAGTGGCAGCGATTAAAAACAATAAGTGAAAAGAAGCTCAATAAACTCACGACTCCAAGCATCAAAAGGCTTCTTTAAAAATGAGAGCAGAAGGAAGAATGAAGGAGATAAAAGACAGCTTGACTCCTCTTGGTATTCCTATGGTTTTGTCATTAATTTTCAATGTGCAAAGTTATTCTTTCATTCCTTTTCTCTCTCCCTTTCTTTCAAGAAATCGAAAAGACATTCCGTCTCAAGTTCTGTGTCCAGAGTGAGAGGGCCTTCAGCTGTAATTTGCCTTGTTTACTTCCAAGTCTGAAGCACTCCCTCTTTTTCAGACCCTTTTTTCTCTGCCAAAAAAAAACTACCTACGCCAGAACCAGAGCTGGTGTCATCAGTGTGCGGATGTCAGACCAACACTTTTTTTTTCTTTTCCTTCTTTATTTGTTTACCAGCCATTCCCAGACACAACTGCCTCCAAGCACTCTGCCATCACGCTGCATCCATGTGCGACACAAATGATGAGTGCACATGTCGTGTGGCTACAGCAACGATGCCACCATGTGTAGAGCATCAGAAGTGAAACCCAGCGCTAAATGTACAGTGGGGGGGGGCACTGCGGAAGATGATGGGACCCCAAAGCATTGACAACGAAATGCTGAAAACAATGCATTCTGACCAAGGCTGAATGATCCCAACGTGTGCAGCCCTGCTGCTGAAGTAACCACAAAGCTGAGCAAAAATGCGTTGTATTGTTGGCTTTAAAGTTGAGCTCTGTTGAGTAACTGGCATTCCTGGGTTCTACCTTTTGACCTTTGAAAAAAAGTTGGCTCTTCATGGGCCACGTTTCTGCTTATGAAAAGAGGATGCGAAGCGTGAGTGTGGGATTGACAGGTGGTTGGATGCCGAGTGGGTGGAGAGCGAGGTGCCACCATCCATGAGGCCTCCATTACAGGGCTCACATCACTGCTGCTCCCATCGATCCATTAACCTCCCAGGTTTTTAAGGATGGCCGGGTCGGGGGTGGAGAGATGTGTCGAGTGACCCTTGTGGCCCCTTCTGCATTCCCTTTAAATGTAGCACAAAAAGCAGCATCCTCATTCCGTCTGACACCAGCTGCACTCGTTCCCTCCACAACCGCTCGCAGCGATACGCTCTTGTGGAGATGATAAACTTCACAGTGAACTTCTGCGACTGACAACTCCAAGCACGCTCGCATTGAGATTCTGTCAGTGTAAAGCCCTCAGACTCTCAAATAATCTCTCCTCATCTGCAGATGTACTTTAAGTTTGCCTCTGATAAGGCTGCCAGAAAGAGGATCAATACTTGACAAATCAATTTCATCAATAATCTGGGAGATTAAGGCGAGCGGGAGCGGAGAGAGGGCTGTGAGACAAGCTCTGCTCTCGTGTTTCTGAGGACACTTCGACATAAGTTCAATGACATACATTTCAATTTCATAGCAACTTTTTAGCCTTTCATTTTTTTAGCGTGTATTAAACATGAGACCTACTCTCCAGCCAACGCTTTTCAGACGTACTTACTCCCTTAAATCAAACAAATTCGACGTAACTCCTCAGATCTATTTCATTCATGCCAGACGGCAACTGAGGCCAGCGTGGAGAGCCGAGTCCCACAGGCAGAATCCAGCAGTTTAATACATCCGCCCACCTGGAGGAGAAACTCCGGACATTTAATCATTCCATACTTTGAGCAACATCACTGGAACATGTTGGAGGACGAACACTAGTACTGGTCAATAACATGCAGAATCATGTTTTCTCATATTACTTATCACGTAAATATTATGTGCATATATCTAAAACTCTGTCTTTATTCATGTTTTCCTGGGAGGAATGTAACATCCGGCCCAATAATTCAACATGTCCTTAACATTTTTTCTCTCATCTCTTATAGAATTGGCCAATCAATTGATCCCAAATTTGTCTATGAGTGTTTTTCTTGTTCTCAAGTCAAATGATTATCCCAATGAGCTACGTGTTCTTCTGATGCCCCCGAAAAGGCCCGCTAGCACCAGAAAGAGATGTGAATCCCGACCTCAGATGTCCGCTGGAGCTCATGAAATTCTGTCATCCGCACTTTGCATGACAGATAGACTTGCAACATTTTCACCCTCCGCCTGAAACTCCATTATACCTCTTTAATAAAGCGGAGCATAGTGACAGAGAGGGGGGCACATTTTGATTCCACCTTCACACACAAACGGGGGAGTTTTCGTTTGTAGGGTTCTCTTTTAAAATGACTTGTGCTATAAAAAGGACCAGTTAAGGCAGGAACATTGGATTAATCCTTTTCTGATCATATTGAGAGCAAATTTTTAAAAACATGGCAGAAAGTTCATTGACGGGAGTCGTCGTTTAGGGGAAGAAATCTCTCTGCTTGTGTTGGTGGTAGATGATCTACTAGTTCAGTTAAACTCATCGCACATCTTACACATGTGTTTGTTTTAAGGGAGAAAATCCAAATCAGACTCCTGTTAAAACAGCAGACGCTGTTGCCAATCTGTGAGGAAAAAGTCCATATCTATGTTGACTCACTGCCCTCTATTGTCAATAAAGCAGAACTGTCACCCTTAAAGAAACTCTGTGGGAAGCGGCTGGTTGCTACAAGCAGCTTGGCACAGGGGATCATGTTTGTTGCTGTGCAAGCAAATGGAATAAAGATCATCCTGGTGCAAAAGAGCTTTAGTTAAACCGAGCATGGTCATTTGTTATAATCTATAAAGCTGAGCTAATCCTGAGTGTGCGCCCTCACTGTAATAAACCCGCCCCTCACTGCTACCAACATTGAATAATGATTTTTTTAGCTGACTGAGAGGATGCAACCACAGGTGGACGGATCCAAAACAAATAGCAGAGGACGCTCATTTGAATCCATGACATCTGGCAGTAATCAATGAATATGTTCAGAAAGATCAGATAGTAACCCTGCTGATTTTAGACTGGGCTGCTCTCACCTTCATCCCTCCACATTCTGCAAGAAGAAATCAAGGACATCTTTTTATTGTCTCCAGGAAAAAAGGAGCGACAATCCAAAATGTTGTTCTGTGGAGCAGCGGTGTCGCTGAATGTCAGCTGTAACAAAGCCAGGCTCCGATGCTCATTTTTATTGTGAGAAGGTGTATCAAATACCTGCAATTTCTGCAGACACTTTTGGTTACAAGGAGCAAATAAAGAGCAGCAACTCGCCAAATGATCATAAGTCATTTTCCAATTAGGTGAACTGGGTGAGTATTTATATTCATGCATTGAAAATAATAAAAACTGTAAGTGTGCCTAATACCACTGATAATAATATAAACGATGATTCTAAATACTTCACATCAGAAATGTTGATATAGATAAATACTTAAGATTGAATCGTTTTAAGAATATGAAATGTTGGAATGAAAGAAAATGATTCTAAATGTTTTCAGGAGTTTTTGCAAGAAAAATGTCCTCAAACAAAAGAGTTCGATTCAAACAGATGAAATGTGGGAGGTGGGACGTAACGGAGAGAAACAAGTACACAAAATAACATTTTTCTTGTCTTTTTTCCCCCCAAAAAAACTATCGATGCAGATTTGCAGACGCATTGAAGCGCTTCTACGGCACCCTGAACCGCTGACACTCGTGATTGATTGGCACGGCACTGCTGAAATTTTAAATAGCCGAACCACAATGTGTCGGAGAGCACAAACACTAATTGAGTATCTGGGGGGACGTGGCCTGTGGACGCAGACCGACTCGGAGATTGCAGGTTAATCAAAAAGGACAGGTCTGCCGTTTCCCGTCTTTAGGAATTAATGCTGTGCCAAAGTGTGTCTCCATGGAAATGGAAGATGACGTCACTCATCTTAACAACCAAATATGCTCAGCCTCAAACACCCGTGGATGCCGTAAATTATTGACAAAGGATGTCGGAAATCGAATACTGAAACAACAACGGAGCTCATCAATGGAAATGGCTGAGCTTTTATTCAGAGTGCAGGATGCCTTCACTTCACTTAATCTTCCCGCATACGATCGCTGCTTGGTGCTCTATCAATATGCTAAATCTCGCGTACAGAACCTTTAAGCTGAGTAAAAGAAAACCACAAGCCTCCAGGCAGGAAGCAAGTTATGAGGATAACAGATGAGAATTTCCTCCTGCGAGAACATTTATACACTTAAAGGCGTATTACACTGACACCTTTTGGATTTATCCGCGAATACTAAGAGATAATTGAAGTCGTAAGTCAGCTGGCACGTTGCACAATAGTGTGTGTAGGCTCAGACGACTCTAAAAGTATTTTCTTTAAATGAGCAGCAAAATATGCAGCTTGTCTGTAGAAATAACTGCACAGACATGCATGAGGAAACACAGCAGTCTTGCAGAAAATTCTCAATTAGCTGCCAGTTTTTACAGATGAGTAGGATGTCTGTGGAAGTGGCCGCAAGATAAACGTCAGTAGTTTTCACAAAGCATGTAAAGCTTGTTTTATTCCTCTGCTTCGACCTGCTGTCTGCAAAAGTGTCTTTATAGGCTATATCCAGTGCAGACTGTGAATGTCTTAGTGTCCTTTGTGTTTTGTGAAAGGTTTTTGATTAAAAAAAAAGTTCCCGAAACAAACACGACAAGCAAGGTTCAGACAATGAGCTATAAATATTTTGTCTCACCCGGGTCAAACCATGCTTACTGTTATCTGTGGTGAAATGCATCATGGATCAGTGCAATCTCTCTTCCAGGTCCGGCTATTTGTCCCTGTGTTGTTGAGGGTTTGACAGGATGAGCAGCATTTCCCCCACGGAAAGTGAGAATACATACTGGGGAGTGTTTCTGCTCTAAATGCATCAACATTGTATCCCACCACGAAGGAGTCACTTCCCCCAGGACTCTCACCAGCAACGCGACAACCTGCCTCATTTGTCATTTGTCTCTGTCTATAATATGTGCTGTCAAGGACATTATGCTTCAAATGCAGAGTGCAAGATCACAACTTAGTAAAGGAGTAGGAACGTATTAAATGCAGTGTGAAAAGCAGCACACTCTGAAGAAAGGCATTAACTCAATGCATCCATCCCAGCCCTCTTTGTGTGAAAATAGATGTTGTGATGTGTTGCACGCAAAGATTTCAAATCACTCCTCTGACTGCGATGGCTATTCATTGACATTGTTATTAACTGATATTCAAGTAAGAGAGTTTTTTCTTTATCTCTGGTTTAACCCTGAACAACCGAAGCTTCAAACAAGAATCTGGTGAACTTTTCCCGTGTTCTGTTACATCGCTATACGTGGATCTCCCACTTACCTTAAATCAGACAGGGCCCTTTGGATGAAATGACGTTAAGGAACTTTTCATTTTGATTTAAAAACGGTACAGCTAATATTGTTCTTGCTTTGTTACATGACATTGAATTCAAATTGAATTGTATTTAATCAAATAGTTGTCATAATTAAATCATAACAATTGCATCATAATATATGTGAATATGTTAAGATTGTAATATGTATATTGTAATCTTAACATATGTACATGCTTTACATGATTGTAATACATTTATATATATATATGTACACATTAATATATATGTATACATTACAATCTTAACATATTTACATGCTTATCTCCACAAAACCGTAATTCATTCAGAAAACTGCGTTTTACAGTATTACTTTTGGCCCTGCGTGCTCGCCGTCGCTCTCTATATAAGGGCCGTGGACCGGAAGTTCAATCCCTCTTCATCCCCTCCGTGGCGGCCAGAGTGAGTGTCACGCTCTCACACCGACAACATCGCTATTTCAATCATCATCCATCCTCTGAAACGCTAACAATCACCCGCCCGTGTCGTCCAATTCATAATCATTGACATTAATATCATTGACATGAGATAGTTATTGATCGGAAGTAGTTTGATTTGGTGTTGTTTATGAGCAGTGACGTGACTCCATCTTCCTCTGCTTCTCCGCAGCGCGCAGCCCGCGAAACACGGAAACATGGTGAGGAACCTCTTTACGTGTGACTGTGATCGTGATTCCAGATGTGTGTGATGGTAAACGTATCATGTGTTTTTGGAGTTGAATTACCGGTAGTTTGAAGGCTTGGCGCGCTCGCCCCGGCTGTTAGCATTAGCATGGCGGCCCTCAGAGCTAACCGGCCGCCGCGCGGAGCTGCTTTGATTGACGTGTCTGCAGCAGCAGCAGCAGCAGCAGCAGCAGCAGCGTGCTTTCACAGAGTTCTATTTAAAATGTCACCTTCTCAGAAGACCTGGTCTGACTTTGAGGAGGTGTTGCTCACGAGCAGCAACGTTGCCCCCCGTGGCAACTGTGGTGAAGTTTCCCTCAGCAAGGAGTCCAAACATCTCAGGCTGCAGTGCTTGAGATGCATTTACACACTTGCAAGATTAATGATGGACCTAGTGCTGAGTTTCGCTTTTCACACAGAAACTTCAGTTCCACCGGTCCCCTAACATCACCTGTAGATACCAGTGACCTACAAACTGCCAACTTCTGGTCAAGTAACTAGTTTGATCTGTGTACTCGCAGCCTCGCAAGATTGAAGAAATCAAAGATTTCCTGCTGACGGCCAGGAGGAAGGATGCCAAGTGTAAGTTATTAAATCACACGTGGGAGGGTACAGGGTCCCAGAACAGCACTTCATCACTCTCCAATCCAACGCAACCAACATCACCGAGCAAACACATGAACCGCACCGAGCAACTAGACAAAGCACATGTCAGATCTTTTGATTGTAGTGGCAGAGTTCAGTTGTGCTTCAGCTGATGTTATCAGAACGACACAAAATGAATACAAACCAGCGCTAGAAAAAATTGGCACCAGACGACGTGACCAGCAGGTTTTCAAATTACCAGACAAATGTTTGAAATTGAGTACTGCACAGAATCGGGGACCTGCGCATTAATGTTGAAATGATATTCTAATTGTTCTGTAATTTCATGGGCGGATATTTAAATATAATTGTAATGTAATAAATTGTGTATGGGTGAGTAATAGATGAATCAAAACGCTATTGTAGCTCACAAAAATATCTGCAATATTATGTACACATTTTACCCACACACGTCATTCAGGAGCACTGCGTTTTGCGCCGCCATGCGAGACCAGTGCATCACCGCCAATCACTCAGTCGGTGTTTGGAGAGGGATGGCAAACAGAATAGATCACACGCACAGGTGGGCAACGGGTGGAAGGTAACCGGTTCCGGGTGGGTACGGATTTAATTTAATAACCACTGGTGACCGGGCGGGTGTGGTTCTGTAGTGTGCGGGTGGCTGCTGGTCTCAAAGTGGACCCGTGCCCCCCCGGTGATGTGGACGTAGATTTGGCTGGAATCTCTGATGAGAAGCTCTCAGGCTGTTGAGAAGCTCAAGCCTCGCAGTGCTGTCATTGCAGTGATGGCATCGATTAGCGGGGCTGTAGCTACAGCAGACTCATATTTTCACCAGACATTTTGACCGACGGGGTTAGAAAATGCCGGACATTGGCAGGTTTTACTGGTCAAAGTCTGGTAATAACAGAAACCCAGACAAACTCAACATAAAGATGTGCGAACAGGCAAATTAACGCAGCTTGCATGACACTGACAACCATATCTGTCAACATGTTGCATCAGATGGTTGAAGTATTTGAACTCACTGACTAACGAGACCAAATGAGCAGAAGCCAGTATTCTCTATAGACCCTACACTCACATTTCACACGCCGAACGAGTTGCGTTGAGCGTGAACATGGCTTGTGCAACGTTTGAAGGCTGCTTGTTTTAAAATGATTTATCAAACCATTAGACTGCTAAGAACTGGTCAACAACACATGTTGAGGACAGTTTGGACCTTAGCCGTGTGTG
>CAESWR010000868.1:89438-105095 GCA_903171835.1 Mullus surmuletus
AGTGGACGAGATGCCTTTTCCCGTGAAGTTGGTGTGCTAAATGAATTGAGTCTCAGCCACACTGAAGTTTTGCTCACATTCGAAACGAGAAGTACTAATGTCACATTTCGGTGGAAAAAGGAAGTGTCTCGAGTAACTGAACTTGTCATTGTTCCCTCTAAAATGTATTTATTTATTATATTCATTTGTAGACTGATTTGGCATGGCTGCCCATTCACTGTCATTGGAATGTTGCTGTCTTGGCTGCAGATGCTCCTTGACATTAAACATTTTCTATCAAAGCTGCCAAATTAAAATGCCGCTTTCACTTTCAAAATAACGATAAGCGTCCTTCATACTTTATGTTTCTCCTGAGTACATCTTTGAATCCAGCATGTTCACTCTCAGTCTTTCTTTCCTCAGCTGAATCTATGCAGCCTTTTTTTCACACACACAATCCTAAATATATTTTACAGCTTCGCGACCTCTATTTTTAGTCACTAATGCGGGCGAAACACTCAATTTGGAGAGTGTTGGAACTCAAACCATCATGTTTCCTTGACCTTTAGTATAAGTGCTTATTTTAAGCGTAAACCATCATTTGAAGGACTTCCTTGATGTGTTTTTTCTACCTAAACCAAGTTGGACCTCGACCATGGTGTTAACACCTCATGAAACACAATGATTTGTGATCATTGAACAATGTTTTTGTAACCCTTTTGGAGGCACAGCCAGACCATCGCCCAAGGTGTTATTCTGCATGAATTCATGGATTGATTTGGATGAATCTGGAGGATTTGTTGGATTAGAGGAAGGCAGCAAAAAAATGGAAGCAGTTCAGCGCAGCCTTGAGATTTGAATAAGTAAGTAAAGTGGAAGAGTGTTAACATATTGAGTCTGCTTTTATGGAAAACAACTCAGACCTAATTCAGATAGCAGTTAAGTGGCCAGAGCTGCCAATTTGATTTCACCGAAGAGCGAATGTGCATGCTGGTCGGTAAGAGATAAATGGTGTTTTTAACTTAATGGTAGGTTGGAGCTCCTGGGAAGGGATGGTTTCAGGATGAGGTCGAGATGTGTGTGTGTGCGTGTGTGTCTTTCAGACAATCTGTGCGCGTCCTTCTACCGAATGGATGCTACATAATTCAGAAGCCATTATTTTTGCACCCTGCATAGAATGAAAGTGGAGAAGGCCAGAAGTGTTTTAGAAGCAAGTAGGGAGTGCACGTTTTTCTCGATAGATGCAAAGATTGATTCTTGAGGAGGATCATATCAACCATTTATTCCACCAACCCCCTGTAAAAGCTCTGCAGAGTCCCAGTTAAGCCGACCAGTCACCAGTCAGCCCGCCATTACCGCCCCCCCCCTCCCCGCCGCATTCCCTTCTTTCTTTGCATCTCCTGGCTGCAGGGAATCACAAGACTTGGGCACGGCAATCTAAGCAGGCCTGTCACATGCTGCTTCATTTAAATAGGCTATGATAATTTCGCCTTTTTCACCCATCCTTCCCCATTGCAAGGGCATTAACCTGCATGTTACCATGACAACAAACGGATGGATGGGCCCGCGTTTGTCTGTTCAGCAGGAGTTCCACCCATCCCTTTTTTCGCCCCTTTTTCTTCTTCTCCCACCCATCCCCCATGCGCATGTTATCCACCTGCGCCCCACATCTCCATCTCATTACAGTTTTCACCTCAATTACACCCAGTTTGCACCATCTCTGGAGACTTGAAGCCCCTCCCCCATCTCCTGACACGACAGTGAGCCCCTCCCTGCATCTCACCTCGACGCACCCAACCGTCCATCTGTCTAAGAACAACCCATTAGCGCATTTACAATCCCACCTCTTAAATTGTGCCAAATCTTCACTAGTGTCCAGTCCACAGCTGTTTTATTTGGAAGTGACGAATGAGAGAAAAGTGAGAGGGACAGAATCATCGGACTTCCCGGCTCCTTGCTATCTCTCCAATTTCCTCGTCCTTCCCGTGACAGATCGGAATTTTTTTGTCGGCAGATGTGTGGCCTTCCAGCTGAAAGGCATGTAGCCGTGAAATTGTACTAGAGCAGTCAAAGCACCCCAACATATGGGGGGGGGGGGGGTTTAAAGGACGGGGAAATTTAGCAAATTATAACATGGTGGGGTCATGGTGCAAACATCTGGATTTTTGGTGACATCATCTGACAAAGTCTTCTTCCTCCGCTTAATTTTTGGAGTGTAATCGTCCTGCAGGACACGTGACGTGGCAGCATCGGGAACAGACGGCTTTCTGCTCCCAAAAAGATTTCAGACCAACTAGAAATGAAGAGCAAAAAGGGGTATAAAAAAAAAAAAAGTGAGACCAAGCTTGAATAACCAATCTGCTCACAGATGGATGCAGAATTCATTTGAGGCTGTTAGGAGCGTCTTGTTTGCTATTTTTGTCACGGCACTCCATTTCTTGCAGAAGGTGGGACGGGGGGCTAAAGGAGGGTTGAGAGGAAGAGAAGTAGATGCAGAGACATACAAGGGGGTTTCTGCCCTCCAGCTGGGGACGGGAGGGGGGGGGGCGGGGGGGGGTAAAAGGAAAAGAGGATAACAGGGATCTGGAATGCAGCTGGCCTTGTTTCTGGGGGCTTATGCAAAGATATTCTGAAGTTTTTTGCGGGTCTCATTACAGTTTATTACCATATTAATCACAGCAACTGTTAACTTTAGCGTGAAATTGTTTGCTTGGAGTCGTGAAACATCACCCTTACATAATGACGCTATTAATAGAAAGCTGTTTTACAGTGGAGGAAAAAGATAGGCTTTAAACAACAACATCTGGTGTCATTAAAAATTTGGCATGGGGGGAAAAACTGAAAGATTCAAAGAAACAGTTGTTTAAGTGGAATGTGTTCTGTCATTAGAACATCCTTCATTCATTCTAGTTACTCACTGTGGTCAGAAAAAAACCCCTCGACAAGCTAACAGAGCTGAACACGGCTTGCCTGTTAGAGAGCAACTACGAACAGCAGCATGTCGATTAAACATGCAAAATGTGAGTCATTTTTCGCCTCACAAATAAAAAATTAAAAATGATGAACATGAGCAACGCGATATAACGGACCTTTGAGCTGTAAGTCAGAAAATCCTTCAGATGTTGATTCTGATGTTCTCAATGACGACCACTTGTTGGCTCAGCTTGGTTTTGCGCCTCATCAGATGTTGCTGCGCTGCCTCGTGTGTGTGGAGTTCTCTTCTCCCCCTCGCTGACTCCGCCTGCACCTTGTGGCCACTCGGTTTTGAAGTCGCACCGGCACTAACTTCTTAGAGCTAAAAATACAATAAATGCTTTAAGAAAACACCAGAAACCTTTCATGTCTCACATTCGTGAAGTTTCCAAGCTTAATTGAATCATCATATAAATATTCTGTGACGCTGAACTCTGGGCGAGCGTCCAAGCGCTCGACGTCATTGGACGCAGCGTGCAACTTTTCAGGCAGACTAAGCTGATTTTCTGGATCTGACGTCCCTTTTAATTACAAAATATCTGGTGTCACTTGATTTGAAGAAAAAGAAAGAAAACCTCTTTAGTTTGCTTCAGGTAAACGTGAATCTCCAGTAAACATTCACAGGATTTTCAGTATTTGGATATTTGATCGTCTCTTTGTGCGATGAATGTATCAAACAATGGCTCGTACACATTGTCTGAATCTAACGTCTGCCTCGGGGTTTATCACCATTTTGCTGAATGTAAACAAATTAACTTGAATAGATCATTGTATTCAATTTACTTTTATTTTATTAAGACACGCAACATTCAGAGTTTTATTATAGCTACAATGCTGACTGAATCACATCATTTCTTACATCTGTCTGTGGTGTTATTTTCGGGGGAAAACGTGTTGCAGGAGCTTTAAGTTTGATTATGATTATGGTCCAGTGCGAGCAGCTACTGTGATGTCGGAGCACCGCGAGTCACAGCCACAGCGGTCAATGAATATTTAATGATGCGTGCCAGGTAGAAGCTTGAGGCAACTCTACATAATACATGTCACCTTTGGCATTTCGGCTATAAAAAAGTTGCATTGATTATATTAGTTTGATCCTTGACTAAATGAAATGACCATGACTTATTCATCAAGGTAAAAGAAAAGCGCTGTATTTCCATTAAATCCCTATTGGTCAGATTTGGCACTGCACGAGTGACAGCACATCCAACGCCGTTCCCTCTGCCTCACTTTGTGTCGCCTTCTCTCCCCGGACAGTCTCTCATCTTCCTGGGCTGCGTGGCGGCGGCCGGGCTCGGCCTCAACCTGCTCTGCCTGGCCGTCTACCTGAGCTGCCTCTGCTGCTGCCGCAAGGACGAGGAGGACGACAGCAAGAAGCCCAACTCCTGCTGCGTCACCTGGTCGGCCGTGACCGCCGGCCTCGTCACATGGTGAGCGGGGATGGAGGGGCAGACGGGCTAATTTCTGATCATAGTGCGCACACAACCGCGCTGTTTATGTCTGTGTTTGTTCCCCTTTTTGTTTAGTGGTCAATCTGTATTCCACAACGGGAGCTGAGAGAGGTGTGATGTTTTCTATTCGCATCTTCTCCTTTCCACAGGAGATCCACAAACTCATATCTAGTTTATAGCATCTCTGTGTACTTGTCGACACTGTCTGCTGGTGTTGGGCTGTCTATTATATTTGCCCACTTCTCATTTGTATTCTCAAGGTGTTTCGGGGCTCTCTATCCGGTCTGCATGCCTGTCAGTCCACGTCCGTTTTGAAATTCTTCGCTCTGCAGTTGTGTGAAAAACTTGCGGCTTGAGTTCACAGTGCCATTGTGCTTTTAATTTCCTTCCTTTTGATGAGATCACTCTTTCATGTGTCTCCATTCTCTCTTCCTTCCCTGAGGGATTGATGTTATTGATGTGGATGAAATCTCTCTGATAACATCTTAGTTTTGCTTCACATTTTTTGATTTTGTCTTTTTAGAGCAGTTTTTCTTTCAGTGTGTGTATGTATGTGTGTGTGTGTGTGTGTGTAAACCTGACACAACTGCATAATAGCTCACAGTGATGTAAACCTCTATAGAAACATGACTCTTACAAGGTGCCTGCAAATGCCCAGGTGCACAATATTTGCACCTCCCAGGTACACGTGCACGTGTCAGGCTGCATCTAAAGACTTACTTTGAGCACCAGGAGAAACAGAGCTTCGCTGTGAGTTCTTCAATTTGAATCTTGAGTTTAATGGGATCTTCTCCAAGGTAAATTTTGTTTGAGAGGTTTATTGGGAGTCTAGAACGCGAAAAAGTTTGAAAGACCTGCAGTAGGCAACAATTACAATGTCTAAAAGTATATTATCACTCGCTTCCTCAGCCCTAATAGGAATATCATAGAAATATGAAATGGTTCTGGAGGCTAATTTTATTGCTCAGGGATAATAAAGGGTTTTAAAGTCTTCAGTTAATTGTAAATTACATTTCCAACCAATTCAATTAATGTCTCACGTAGCTAACAGACCATAAAGTTCATCAAGCGAAGCTCATTTATTTTGCGTCTGTAAAAACCTCCTGTTTACACAGCTGGATGATAACAGTGCAATTATAGGCAGGAGGCTACAGGTTACTAATGGTGAGTGAAATTGCTAATCTTGTGTCACAATTACAAGACAGATATATATAAATAATTTGTAACAAGCACATTTTATGCATGAGGAAAATTACTGAATAAGCCATTTAAATAATTTGTATGAAGTTATTTCAAAGGACAGGAGCGGCTTTTTTTATTTCCAAGATGAAATTGGAGCCAGCGTTTTCCTGCAGATCTTTTTCGTGGAGGAGCGATTTGTTTTGGCCAGAGGCAACTGAATCCCATCAATGTTAAAAAGAAAACTTTGGTGATGTGAAATGACATTTTGTTTAGACGCGATAAAGATAAATAGTATCTATGTCGTGGGCAGATAGAAGACAGTGGATTCTGTTTCCAGCAGCTCATTCTGCTTCTGTGAAGCCCTTCAGACATTCAGGCAACCAAACAAGCGTCAACAGGCCGCAAACTACTGGGTCAAAGTTCAGCCCACAATGTGGAAAAGCAAAATACAGCACAGTCAACACTTACATCACCACGTCGAGCCTATTAAGTCCGTCAATGGGATGTGGTCTTCCCGCAAAGTAGCTAATTGAATTTGGTGCCAGAAGAGTGGATGCCTCTCTCAGCCATGTGACAGTCATGTTTAGCATCAAGTGGGTAATATTAAATTACTCCTCTCTTTCCACCATCATTCTGGATCCTTTTGACTTTTTTTCCTTAATGTTTTTGAAAACAAGCTTCATTGTTATGTGGAAATGCAGGGATGTCACGGCACTGTGTGTTTACAACCTCAACTCCTCCACTTTGGACTAAAAGCTCTTACTTGAATCACACTAATAAGTCCCATTCCTCTCTATTATATTCTGCGTTTGATTGACATATGCTGTATGTAATTCATGAAAGTGAATGTGGGGGGGGGGGGAACAAACAGAGCTATTGTTAACATTACTTCAACTTAATCGAAAATGCAGCTTACTAAAAGCAGGATGACGTTTTTTTTTAAATGCAGCACATAAAGATTTGATATTTATTATTGGGATTTTTCTTCAAATGTTGATAATGACTTCTCTTCTCTTCTTTGTTTCATAATGTTAGATTTTTTTTTGATTGGTGACTACAAAGTGGCAGCAACAGTCATAATTAAAGAAGAAAAAAATCGTTCTTACCAGTAATTAAAACTGGGGTTTTAGAAATTAAAATGATCTTTTGTTGGTTTTTGGAGGGTAAAAGATGGTCGGAACTGAGACGCAACAAAGAGGTGATAAAGTCTGACCCTGTGATTTCCTTCTCTGCTGATTTTGTGGCTCAATAGTGCTGCTGCTTGTTCTCCAGCGCAGCAGGGATATAAAAAGAAACTATTAAATTAACTGGCAGATCTATGTAAAAAA
Organism: Mullus surmuletus; assembly: GCA_903171835.1. Lineage (NCBI taxonomy): Eukaryota > Metazoa > Chordata > Actinopteri > Syngnathiformes > Mullidae > Mullus > Mullus surmuletus. The sequence continues at coordinate 96,352 of CAESWR010000868.1, forward strand.
TAGCAGACTTCTTTATTGGCTTTGTCGGTCTGCAGAAGAAGTATTCTTGTTGGAGCTCTAACTCTTAAGCAAGAAGTTGTTAAAATCCAACTTCGCAATTGTATAGTGTTGCCTCTGAGATAACTGCCACCCCTTTAACCTTCTGAAAGAGCTTTCTGTGAGTCAAACTCCCCCTGGTCGTCTGTGGTCATCTTCTCTTCGCTGTCAGATACTATAAAAAAAAAAACTGTTGATGTTTATGTGTGTTTCGCAGTGAGCATTTCAGCTGTAACGTCCAATGGTCCCATCAGAGGAGTGGTGTTGGAGTCGATAGGGAGGTTTAACCTGCACTGGCTTGGTGGTTGTAAGACTTGTGAAAGTGCGAGGAATGGAGCAGGAGGAAACAACCTGTGGGAAATCAGCTCTCCTTCATCTGATTCCAAACTTTGATTATGTCAATCTGCTCCATATGCCAGAAGGTGGTTGCGATGCCCAGTGGATTTTGCATCGTGCTCAAAATTCAAGCTCAAAAACTGGCTTCACTTCATCTCATCAGTGCAGCTCGCTCACCTCACCTGTGCTTCTTTCCGTGTCCACCGCTCTGCCAGTCTCTCCTTCAAACCGCTCTGCCCTCCACTCTAACCGTGTTTGACAGCGGCTGGAGCTGATATTCCACGACGTCCATTTTAATTAACAGCGGTGAAGCCGTAGCAGATGTCATTGGCTTGTTGTCGCAGCACTGCTCAGGTTGTTGCAGATTAGCAGCGTAATGATACTGTGTGGAAGCAGCCTGAGACTGGCCACGCTGAGGACATCTGGACCATTAAAAGTCACCCTGATCCAGGTTGGATTATGTGCACTCTGACGTTCCTCTTTGCTCACAAAACTTTGGATGTACAATTCAGATGTACATTTCATCGTTGTCAACATTATAAAGCTCTCATGACGAATCTTCGCCAGCATCAGAAGCTCACATCGGAGCCACCAAACCAGTCGGTAAATGTATCTGCATCAAGTTGCAACCCTCCAATGGTGGAAGATGGAGTTTGTTCTCTAACTTTAGGGATCATCCTCGCCAGCACTTGATGGACTTGGCAAGTTAAAGGAGAAGTAAACAATTTGTCCATTTTGACTAACTTCCTGTGTCAGTGGCTGCAGTTAGCGCGTCCCTTCCATCATCCTGATGTCACCACGTAGACATGAAGCTGTCTTGGTTACAGAAGGCAGTGATTCTAACATGGCCTCAGAACTGTGAGTACAATAAAACTTTGGAGTCATTTTAGCTTGGAGGCCCAAGAGGGATGCAGGCGCAGGCCAAAGGATTCACCGGCTGTCCCCTGTGTGCCAGGAGGAATTGCCCTCCTTGCCACCTTGGAGTAGCTGCGAGACTCAGGAGCCTCTGATTCAACTGGGCGGGTAGAGGATGGCTGCTTGGGTCCCCGCACGGGACCTCCTCCCGGTGCTGGTTGGCCCTCCTGAGGTGCTTTTCCTCTTCGGTGCAGTGCAGGTTTTTGCAGCTTCATCCACTTTTTATTCTTTTGGCATGTTTGGTCGTGTTTGTTGTCTGCCAGAGCGCAAGACTCAGCAGCTTTCCCGTCATCGCTATAGGTAAACATTCAGTTCTCTGCACACTCACAGCACTGCGGACCACCTCCTCGGAGAGTTCTCTCTCTTGGATGGGTGAAACGTTGTTGGATGCAAGAATAGCTGCTCCTCTGTGTGCTGCACAATGAAGTGACTGAGAGACCTCTAATACCATATTGACCGGAATAGAAGACGGTATTTTTCTCCTTTGAAAAAGCCTGAAAAAGACGAGTTGTCTTATAATAGGGGTCTTGCATTTACACATGCAAACCAACTGTTGGTGAAAAATTATTGCAGGATTCATATCTCCTTCCTCCCTCACACACGCACATACAACGGTGACCGAGACAGATGGAACCGCAACTGGGACCCCCTAGAAAAAAGCGGCTCAAATGCTGGCTGAGGAAACACAAACGAAAGGAGGATGGTCATTTAATGCAGTGATCGAGAATATTGACTCCATATGGCTCTCACTCCCAGATCGTCAAATACCGACGCTTTGGATTGGTAGTGCGTCCCGAGACACCTAACACGGACGAAGCGGCGGCTGCAGGGGTTGCGTTAACCGAATATTTTCCGTCATTGACTGTTTTTTTAAAAAGGTGACGGAAAAATTTGAAGGCCATCCGTCATATTGATAGATTGCAATACACACCCCCGACCACCAGGTGGCGAGTGACCATATTAGTTAGCTATTGTTTCTCTTGATGCATGACCTCGTTGGCTTCACTGGGAAAAATGTCACGGCAGCCGAGTGTCCGAAGTTTCTTCCAAAAGCCTGATAATGATGATGGTGTTGATAAAACAGGTGAAAAAAGGGGGGGCGATGCAGCGGAAGATGAGGGACAAATGAGTAATCGGCCCTCAGACACTACAGAGCGAGCAAGAGGAGCAAGGAGGTCGCGAGGTTTATGTCGTTGTTATCATTTTATCAATTAAAGTGATGGTTAAAAACAGGATGATGTCCAAACCATGACAGGATTCTTATGACCCTGTCAGTCCCAATGACTGACCACGAAAAATACTAGCGCAACTTCTGCACAGCTGTGTGTGTGTGTGTGTGTGTGTGCGCTGCATGACCATAAGTGCAGAAGATGCAGCTCAATGAGCAAAGCTGTCACTCGACTGCACTAAGCTGATGCTCTGAGCCTGACGTGCTGCACTGGACTCGGCTGACGTTGTGAATTTGAGTGTGCATTTTTTTATTGCAGGAGTTTCGTGTCTTCCCTAGTTGATATTTCATTTTGGTATTCACTGGTAATTTATAACATGAATTTAAAAGAGATTTGTTTTGTCTTGTTTGCCTTAGATTTTATCATTAAAAAGTATTTTTTTCCAAAAATGGGTCAGTGAAAAAGAGGGGTCGTCTTATATTCGGGTCAATACGGTATTTACCAATTAATTCATATGAGACTTGCTGTCACAATTATGTATTAACAAGTATATTATGTTGTTTACTTCTCCTTTAAGTTAGCCAGCATCGCCCACAAAGCTTCATTTAGTTCAGCTTGTTCAGCTAATTTAGTTGTTCTAATGCACAGGCTGCTCAGCTAATTACTTTTTATACCTGACGTGTTTTGACTGCTGCCTTTCTGCAGTCCTCCTCAGAGTCACGTGATGTTGTTGTGACTGTCCTGTCAGCTGATTTATACAGGCAGAGTGTTTGGTACAAACTCCCAACTCAACTCAATCATTTATAAAGCACTTTAAAAACAACGGCTGAAACAAAAGACTACACAAATAGTCATAAAAACATAAAACACAGAAAAAGCATCGTGAGAACAATAAGAAAAAGTAGAATACCAAAAGATCAGTAGTAGTAGATCGTTCCATAACTGTGGGGCAGCAATGGAGGAAATCCCCTATGAGCTTGTGTGTAAACCTTAAGGTAAGGTGGTGCGAGACCATTTAAAGACTTGAGATAAAAGAAAAAAAGGGAATCTTAAAATGAGCTTAAAAGTGCACGGGCAGCGAGTCGAGGGAGGCCAGGATGGGCGTAACGTGCTCCTTCTTCCCTATTCCGGTTAAAAGACAAGCCGCAGCATTCTGAACCAACTGCGAGGGAAGACTGACCGACTCAAAATAAAGTTCTGATAGAATGTGCAAAGGAAACAGCTGGACTGGTGTAATAAAAGAGGGCAGAGCCGGTGAAAATGATATCAGTCATCTCGAATCATGAGGACAGGGAGGAGACCAAGGCCATTCAATTGGAAAACAACAAATACGCAGGATTATCTTGGGAGTGGGATTTGGAAACAGGCCCGTGTTATCTCACACCTGGGACGCAGTCCTATAAAAACTGTCGGGAAACTATTGGCACAAATCATCTGTCAAAGAAAGTCCCAAGAACATCAATTGACTTTTGAGGAATCCTGCAGGAAGTCAGCCGCTGAAACATGGCATGACGTCAATAAGCCCACGAGGAACAACTTCATTTGTGCCGCGTTGACACTAAACTTGACTCACGTGACCGAAGTGACCGGAATACACGCAAAGTCAATGTCAAAGCGACACGGCTCACCATGTTTTGGTCACTTCCTTTGTGTTTGCCACCATCGCATGTTGTTGCGCGTTTGGTGTGAACGTGGTATAAGACGTGTGCAAACACGTTTGCATTGTTCGGCGTTTCTGACTTTGCAGTTTTTGCTGAACTAACTTTGCAGGTGTAAAAGATGCTGCGATCCACAGTCCACCAAGGACCAGGATTCGCTTGAATAAAAGCAATCAACTCTTTAATTGGTCCGGACTGTCGTATCAATCCAAAGTGGATGTTGCCATTGCCTGCAGGATTGTATGTTCTTTTCTCCTCCTTTCCTGTTGGCAACAATAAATCGCTTTATTCATCTTCCATAAAAAGTCTGCATCTGACATCCGATGCCCACCAGCAAAGCAACCAGTCAGAGACACGCAGCCCACATAGTTGATGACAACATGATGTGCACCGACCTCGGTCTGGGCTTTGTGAGCTGTTAACTCCAGCTAATAACAATTCTTACACTACAATAGATTGACTGGACCAAGTTTATAGCTAATTTAGGCAGGATATTAGCTAACTTTAGTGTGGTTGAATCAATTCAGGCAAAGGGGACGTCATGTGGAAACTGTGTTTTCTATATTTTATGTCCCCTGAGATAATGAATAAATGAAGTCCATACATGATGTTATAGGCTACATCAGATTCAGTGTCGGTGTCTTTTGCAGTCGAGAAGCTTTTAACTGCAACTTTCAGCAATAAAAGCATTTTGGATTTTCCATGGCGGGCCGGCTGCATTAGCATTGCATTGTGGGGGATGGCATGGCTCGCCGAACCCTTAGGAGATAAAAAATATGAAATCATGTGTTTATATTTATTTTTTCAGCAGCTACCATTGGGGGAAAAAAGGTAAAATATTCAAACAGTCTAGTAGCCGATGGCCGTTTTTCGTCTGCGCGCTGGAGCTTTTTGAAGCAAAATCCCCCCACTGTCATTTTATCGGCTTTGTCATTTATCGACATGACAGTTTGGACATTTGTGCTGTACATGCCGAGTCAAATCCATGATATTCCTTCTCTTTGGATTAGAGCACAGATATTTTAAGGAGCCACACAAAAGCAGAACGACAAGCTCACGGGGGAGGGGGGTTCGTTTTCTCTCTTTTCTTGTGCAACTCTATCTTCAATCTGCTTCAACCCTTTAAGATACTTCTATGTCTGTTTTTCCTCGTTGCTCACATGCAATTGCCCTTTTTCCGCGGCTTTCAACAAGCTGTTCACAGATGAGAGAAAAGCAACTCCAGCGGTATGTTTTGGTTTGTAGGTGATGTTGTTTGGTGGTTGGAAACACGAGAGGAATAAAATATCACATGCATGATCATTGTTGGAGCAGAAGCAGAGTCAAAGCTGTGTGTGTTTGCCCACCTTTTTCTGTCTTGTTTGCCCCTCGAGCTTCTCTGCTCTCCACTTTTTGTGGGAAAATGTCTGTGTTCGATATATACTTGTTGCTGTCTGTCAGTATCTTGTCACCTTATGTCTCTTTCATTTCTCTCTCGACAAAGGTTTTATTTATTCATGTCTCCACGTGTTTTTGAAATCTCCGCTCCCTCTGGGCTGAGCTGAAACCTGCTGAGGGAGTGGTTTCACCTGCAGGAGCTCAGTTAATGAGACTCCATCCTTGTTCCACTAATTAGGAAAATGGCCCCTGTTATTCCGTACCGCCGTGCTGCTGCATCACTAAAAGTTGCAGGAAGTGTCGTTGGCTGCAGATTTATTGCCTGCCTTTCTTTAGAATCCAGAGAAGCGGGTTAAGGAAAAACCAGCGGGTTAAGGAGAAGCCTTCAAGACACAATTAAGCTGAGCCGTGCTCACCTTCTCCTCGGCGCTGACCTGCTGCTCCTTTACCTCCATCCGAGGCTTGTTTGTGCAGGAGACACCTTTCGTTTATCGAGCCGGGCCGCGGGTGGATGTAGGGATTACGGCAACAGATCAGAAAAGCCTGTACTGATGTTTTACAGTTGATTAAATGAGCTGAGGAGGAAGCTGCCGCGTTTATAAAAGCTTAGTTAATGAGACCATAAAATATTGATCTGGCCTCACATTCGAAACTATTGGGAATGAGATGGATCCCAGATTAGCACCAGTCCTCCATGTTTTGTCATAAGATTCATGAGGCCTTTTTTCTCAAGGAAGGGTGAAATATCTTCAAGGAGTTTATTTGATTTGAACGACCCATTGCTCATCCTCTGATCATGACAGTTGGAATGTGATGGTCTTAGTGAAAACCTTGTTAACTTTATGGCCTCTGCGACTTCCATTTACTCGCCAAAGAGTATTGTCTTGTTTAATTCATCTCTTCTGCCGTCGTGTTTTTGCTCACTGCTCTGGCCTCATCTCACATCAAAAGCAAAACACCACTCGTCCCAAAATATATTATTAACAGGCACTCACATCCCAACCTACATGAACTCATTTACATTTTAGGATTAGTATGATGATTGTTGTTGTTTTCAGGAGAAGCTTTACACAATGTGGGAAAACACAGCAAAATCCTGTGAGCTTGATATTGAAGCAGATATTGAAGTCCTGCATGTTTTTGTTTTTTTCCGATTGTCCTGTGTGGCCTTAATGACGAGCACAAATGTGTCTGAATGTCTTTTTAATGTCTGACATATTTATTCTCAGAGGTAAAGCCTGAGACCCGAGAGTGTGATTCACACAGGTCGGTTCAGGAACCACCTGTTGAGTGGTTTTATTATATTTTTGTGGATAAGTGATATTCTGACGTTGACGGGACTGATGGAGGGAATGAAGAAGAGAGGAAACAGAGAGGGGATGTGAGTGAGGGGCAAGAGGGGGGAGAGAGGTGGCTTAAATGTCCAACAACAACAAACTAAATCAAAAAATCAACAGACTTTCTCTTTCTTTTGTGTCTGTATTTTTCTTTTCTTGATGAGTTAAAGTAAAACTAGTAAAAAAAATGAACAATGTGTGTATGAGTGTGCAAGTGTTTTAATGTGTGTCTATATGTTTGTCTGTGTTTGTGTGTGTGTGTGTGTGTGAATATGCTTGTGTGTGCAGCACAGCTTTGAGTCAGATGGTGGCACAGAGAGAGACGGCTTAGGAGTGTGTGTGTGTTTGGTGGCGGTTATTTTGTTTTTTCGCCAATGCCCCGGCTGAACAAATGAAATACTTGGATGAGTGAATATGCAGGAGAGTTTCCAAATGATGCACTCCAAATACAAGTACGAAGAAAACAGTGCCGTCTAATTTCTTGTTCAAAGAGTGCTATTTAGATAAACAAACAAAAATACAAATGGATTCTGGCGGCTTCGGTGGAATATTAGATTTTCTCCTGCTGAAGACGCTGCTGCACACAAAGTCCATCTTCAAATGCCCTCAGAGAGCATCATGGTCCGTGTCGTCTTTCTGAGAAATTGATAGCTGAAGCTGAGGTTATCCTTCGTCCAGTGTGTGTTTCACTGAGGGACACGGTGTTTGAATTGATGAGCAAATGTGGAATCAACAAAACAAGTCACCAAAATGTGTTCATTCATTCTTGTCACGGCAGCTCTGCTCTTTGTTTTTACAGATTTGAGACATTTGAGGATGTCAGCATTAAAGGTCCATACTGTTAAAAAAGATGTTGCGGTGTTGCTCATTTAACATTGTCGTTAAATGAGCAACGTGAAAACAACAGCGGCTCCAGGCAAAACCGCTTCTGAATGAATCTGATATTATCTTCCCCACAAGCTTGATTGTGTGTGAAGTCTGCGAGAAGTGCCCCAAGACACAGATACCCACATCAGCTCTGCTTTTCCATCGCATGATTGTCAGTCATGCTGTTTGAACGGGGAAAAAAGCCTCGTAAAATATGTTTTTTTCCTCCCCTTAGGAATCGTCCCAAAGAGCCTGATTAACCCTCCTGCCGCTCCCAAAAGTCAGAGCTGATGGAGAAACTGATGATACTGCTTTATGTTAATTCCCAAATGCTGGGGTGAAGAAGGCATGAAATATTCATTAAACGTTGTGTGGGCGCTGACTTCAATTGTTGATGGCAGAGAGACTTGTTTTTTTTTCTATCCTGCGAACAGCAACATTTGGATTTGGCCACTGAAAAGGACGTCACCTTGGATGTACCGCACTTCCATGATTCATTCATCAAAGCCGTACCTGTCCCTCTTCTCTCCACAGCGTCGCAGTGGGTGTGGGTTTCTATGGCAACAGTGAGACCAATGACGGCGTCTACCAATTGACCTATTCGCTGTACAACGCCAACCACACACTGAGTGGTGTGGACAGTCTGGTAGGTGAAACGCCTCACGATGATTCCTGTGCTGCTTGTTTCTGCGCTCGTCTAGACGTCGCCAAGAGGAGCGACGAGAATGCAAAAGTCTGTGTAACCGTTATTGGAGTACATGATTACATGCTTAGAACAAGGTAAATAAGAGGGATCATTTAACAAGTAGATATCAATTGAGCAATTCAAACCAGCCCTGCATTGCTTGTTTCAGCTGTTGTGCCAATGGCTGCTTCGACATTATTTCTCTGGTTCGATTCATTGTGTTTTCCAGCATTTCGAGTAAAACAATGCTGTGAGAATCCATTCGATTCAGATGACTTTCTGCCTGACCACCAAACACTGATTGGCACCCTACGGTTTTATAACGACTATTTGGCCATCATGAAAAGGAACAAAAAAAAAAAAA
>CAESWR010000868.1:105342-136622 GCA_903171835.1 Mullus surmuletus
GAAGCTTGACGGCGACTGGCAGCACATAATGGCTGCTGATGGTTTGAATGGATGCTACTGGTTGGCAGCTGAGACTGAGCAAATTAAGTACTATTCTTAAGTGCTTTGAGTATATTTGCAGCTCATAAACGAACTTAATGTCTTGGAATAGATTAAGCATCATCATGCCTGTTAAAGCCGACAAGAGGAAATCTGTGTAGCCGGAGAGAAAGAGTCCTGACATACACTTGTGTTTTATGTTTACCATATGTACTCACACAAGAGAGGAAGAAACCCCAGGACTCTCAATTTAGCTCGTCTTTAAATGTGTTTTTATGGGTCTTTTTATGGTGTCTTACCACTGCACACAAATTGACAGCCTCTCCACACAGATTCTCTGGCTCTGTGGAGAGAGGAGCTTCTCCCAGCCACTGTGGCCTTGGCAGAAACAAAGACGAGTCCTGTGACTTCCTGCTTCTCGCCTTTAGATCCGTACATCTTCGATTTTTACATCTCACTCTCTATTTGTGAGGACGCCACACACACCTAAATGCAGCTCACAATTCTCTGCTTTCACTCCAGACGTTAAAATGGAGGATTTTTGCACCCTGTGAATCGGCGACAGAACCACCGTTTTAAGCAATTCATATTTTTTGAAGACTTTGTTTTTGTTTCGGCGAACTTCAACCTCTCCTGAAAGCTTGTGTCTTTTTCTTGAATATGCACATTTTAAAATAAGATCAAATCAACCAGCAATTGATTCTAAGGGGGTACAGATGTTTTCATATAACTTTTAATAACAAAAACTGCATCAGCATCCAGCATCATCCTCATTTTTAAGTTACTTATTTATTTTAAAGTCTTCCATAGTCATATTGTAAATTTCCTAAAACGTTGATCTTTTTCCATTTACTGGAACATATTAATTCCATGAGTTTGAATAATGCCAAAATAATTGCATCAAGATTTGGGAGAAATAAGTAAAAGCAGAGAGGAAAAAAATGTTTATATGCACTAGGAATTTCTTTACACACACACAGCGAGTACACACACACACACACAAACACAATTATGTATATATATAAAATTGTACTTTTAAAACTGCGGAGCTGTAATAATTGACATTTTCCATCCTACTTGCAGCATTATCAGACAGCCTGGATGAGTTGCTGTTGAAGAGTGAGGATTAAGTCTCCATCTGCGTTAATAGAGATTAAAGTGGTCGCCGAGCCACGACTTACATGGCCTCAGTTATAAACACTTTGCTAAGACGGCATCAACTCCAGCAGCGCGTTCACTCAATGAAGTCACATTTATTTGTGTCACTGACTCTCAGGTGCTGCAAACAATGCGTCTCCATTTTCTCTGTTCGTTAGCTTTAGCTGGAGCTTGACTTGTTGTTAAGTGCTTGCTGCTTCGCCTGTGATAGAACATCACATTCTTGCTTTTTGCACGATTTGATTTGCTGTATCGAATTAAGTCGTCCAGCTAGTGGGTGACGGTGCAGTGAAGCATCCAATTAATGTAACACAAGGGGAACCATCATGAAACCAGATGTGGGAAGCGTGTGATTTACAGAGCAGATTAAAGACCGGTTCACACGGATGGTGAGAAGGATGGTGTTCCAAGCTCTCTCGCTGTGATTGGTTTACTCTGTAAATGATTTAAATTGGAAGCATGTAGGAATGTGACGGAATGCCATCATGACGGAAGAATAGTGTCTGCACTAATCAGCTATTATACTGTAAGTCATAAACATGTGTTTGAACTATATCGTCACGTGTAGAATGTGTATTACTTTACATCTATTGATTGTTCAAATGGCTCACTGAATGCCCTGTGTTAATCTTGTGAAGCACTTTGCTGCGTGCATTTCTTAAATCCAACTTGCAGTGGCAGAGAGCTTATTAATATGCACTCAAACATACCGCGCCCCGCCAGTGACTGTGAACTCATGCAAACACATAATTGGACACGATGGCCTTTATTTCGCTATCTTAATGCATACGAGTTCTTCTGCACGAGTGACTTCACTGTGCAACGCGATAGACTGCTAAGGAGTGAAGTCCTCGAGCAGCACAAAGAACCCAGTGTGCCACACATAGTTCCCAGTCTCCCCCCACCTAATCAACCATGAGCCGCGGAAACAAAGCCCTTTGATGGAGTCGGACAAGGAGCAATGCTCGCCCGTCTGATTGGCAGACTGAGATTGAAATCGGTATTGAACTCATTGACAATGAAGGCCTCACTGTCCTTTGGCCCACACAAATGCCTTTTAGCCAAACTCCAAAGACACGGTTTGTAAGAGTGGGAAGGAAGGAAGTCTGACTCATATAAGGCCTTTTTCTCAGCTACTATTGAGATCTTGATTAGATACAGTCTGGAATATATGCTTATGGTGTGTTTCTGAGCTCATACAGACCTTCTCTGTTGGTGACAACCAATTTGGTGACTTTTCTGTCAAGCATACGAGATTGATCACCACATCAGTTGAGTTTCTCTCAGCCCACCAGGATGGGAGTGATGAGATATTTTGAGGTTTTTAGCCCATTCTGAGAATAACTGTTGTTTGCGGATGGATGTGTGAGGTTCTGGCTGTCAGCAGTCAGCTAGTGGGTTGGGTCAATGTCTGGGCCAGCGACAGAGCATTTGGCCGCAGCTCAAACACGTTTTTGGATGTACTGTGGAATTACAAACATGCATTTTTCCAGCCAATTCCCACTGGAAGATTTTTTCAAGAAGGCAAATTAATGACAGGATACATTCACACAAAACGGAGACCGAATCCAACCAAGCATTTTTTATGCCACAAAAGTACACATCGCCAGCCGAGCATTTGACAGAATCATTATTTTTAACACATTTCAGAAACTTTCCCAACAATTTGAGCTATATATCAGCATCATCTGCTTGCCTCTGGTCTTTTTTTATCATATTAAAAGCATCTATCACAAGTAGCCTAATTCTTATAGATGAGTTTGAATGAACTTGAAGTAGGTTTAGAGGCTTTCATTAGTTCATGTGTAAAAAACAGATATGTATTGATAATACCTATTTAATAACATGACCACCTTCCAGAAAATAACTAAAGGAATACAGGGCAAGATTCCACATTTTGGACTTACTATACTTGGCCTTTTTTTACGAGTGTAATTGCACTGTCGAAAAAAAAAACAACCCAAAAAACACTCTGGCACCGCGGCCTCCTCCTCCATGAGATCAGAGCACCTTGCAGAGAGCAAGGATGTCATCAGACCAGGTGAAGTTAAAGAACGCCTCGGTCTCTCAAAGGTCAATGCTGCCTGAACAGTCAGCAAAACACATTCAAGCTCTCATCGTTTACTTTCCTCAACTTTATTCCTTCTTAAGAGCCGTGACAAATCACAGCCCTTGCGTCGCGTTGCTGCATTCGCTCTCATTCGGCTCCTAAGTGGCTCCTCAGATTCCTTCACAAATTATGCATAAAATGAATTGAATAAAAAACACATTATACTACACACACACACACACACACACACACACACACAAAAGATTAGAAGTGGCTCCCAATCAGGAGCCGGCTCTTGTCGTTCACTCCAGAGAGCCGACTCAAAGAACCGGATCGTTTGCGACCAGCACATCACTATAACTCATGCTTTGTCTTTTGTCCGATTACACTCTTTTCAGTTAGTTTCTTGGCTCTGCCGTACTCAACACTGCACTGTGTATCTGATGCCTAGACTACCTGTTTTATATACTGCTTGATGTAAAGTGGAACGGTGCGCATCTGCATTTAAAGGCTAGTAAAGCGTCCTGGTTGAGGGTCTGAAGAGACAGCCACAGTTGGCGAAATAATTACATTTAGAAAATGGTAGAGCGATCATTCAGCATTTTCCCAGTGAAAATAACAGTAAAATAATTGTGATGGAATTCCTGTAGAGTTTTGTCGATTTAATCATATTTGAATCTCCTCGACAACAGGGGCTCATGCTCAGGGATTATCTTCAACACCCCAAAGTAGCCTGATAATAGAGTAAGTGTTCTTAGCATTTTATCTTGTGATTTAGACGTCTCCCGAACGTCCCCCTGTGCAGACGTCACAGGTGTATGCAATTCAGGTGGAGGACCAATCCATCTTACCACCAAATGTCTTGGTGCGTTCCCCTGAATATGATGATAACAGTATCACATGTCATTGTGGAAACACTGCACTGCACCTTGATTGTGACATCTCCACCAGCAGTAACTGTCAGAATACAGAGCGCAGACCAGGGAATCATCATCTCTCCTCTAACCTACAATTTGCACTCATTAAACAGTCTTGTGATTCTTAAAATAGAGGTTTGTTGAATTCCCAGAGAGAAAACCATGGTTACCTTGTTTCAGAATGAAGCTATCATAGTTTGATTGGTGCAAATATTAGAATATGTGACATCTGGATTTGTATTGGAATGGGAGGATTAGTGTGTAGAACATCTGTTTGAAATAAAACAGATTGACGCCTTATGATGGATAGTGAGGAAGGAGCCAGAGATCGGCCAAACCACTGTCGTCTGTGGTGATGAAAAAGAAGAAGCGCCGCTGACACCTCCAACTCTGTAATTTTTATGTCTTTATTACAAGAGAAAGACAATGTCAAATCTCCAATCCTTGAGAGAACCTTCGTCCGCCAACGCCAAGCTCTCTCCTGTTCACCTTAGTGAACTCTTTTACATACACCATCCTTTCTATTAAATTAAACTTCTGTAAATGGAATCCAACCTTATTTGGATGGCTGTCCATTACTGTCGTCCTCAGCTCCTCACCTTTGACCTCAATACAGGCCTCAGTATAAAGCACCCCTGTGTCATGGCATCCCCTCTTAAATATAACCCTCTGTAACACCCAGACACTAAACATCCTGCATTAGACAAAAAAACAGCTTATCAGACACTTCACCACCTCCCACTCCTCCAATCAATCCCCCTGTGTGCACTTCTGCTCCCCAAGAACTAAGTGGAAGGAACAGGCTCATTGGGTTGTATATCATCGCACAATCCCCTACCTCGCTTGGGTCAATGGCCTTGGCTGCATGGCCCAGCAGTTCTCCAGAGCCCTTGATTTATTGCCTCCTCAGGGTTTCATCAACAAAACCATAAAAGCATGTAGACCCATCAATGGGACGGCATCTTAAAGGTCTGTGGTCATTAAGTATCTGTGTGGGCAAGAGCTGAAGCAAGAAAGAATATGTTTTTAAACAGACGTTCAAGCTGAGCTTTGTTGCCCAGTGGAGATGGTCTATCTTCGGAGTGATCGGACTGCCGAGGCACTTCAGACCCACGTCCCATTTTATGCTCTGGCTCCCACATTCAATTTTAATTGAAGAAGGTTTCCCACCATCGTGTAGAAACGATGGTTTATAACTGGAAACCTTTGATAATCCCATATGTAACCTTTGTCTCACTTCCCCTGAAATTCTCAATAACTTTCCCAAGTAATTTAGGTTAAACACTTCTTTTATTCATGGTGATGTCATGAATTGAAAATGTCAAAAATGTCCCACGGTAACATCATATCCTCTGTTGCCTTACAGTTATCCCAACACGCTTGAATGCTTGCAAGATTCAGTCATGTCAAAAGAAGCAGGGATTCTTGAGATCTGCAGGTCCAAAGCAATGTTAAGGAGTGTCTTTGTCCAGTTCTGTTCTCGCTGAAAATTGCAGATGTAAATAAATGAGTTAATATGGAGAACCAAGTTTTAGGTTCATTCTTTTGCCTTCTACATTAATTTTAATTTTAATTAACCCCCCAAAACACGGCTAACCCCCCAAACATGGCCATGCGAAAGCCAGAGTCTAAAAAAAAGCTGCCATGGAACAAACTAGAGGGCTGAACACAGACTGTCATACTTAAATAGATTCCGTCTCAGTGTAAAAAAAAAAGAAAAATTCCATCCTGGTTGGCCCGCGATTTAGAGTCGGTTCTTAATTTCAGCCCCCTGTCTGATTGAGTTTGACACCCCTGCTGTCGGGGGGATACGGAACTTATACACCACATGAAAAAAAAGTCGTCTACCCCGTCAACAAGAAAGTGAAGGGAATTCACATTCATTATTATTTCTCCGTTTTTTTCCACCCAACGTAAGACAGCATCCCTCCTTTTGGTTTGTTGTTCACCCCACGGCAAGCAGAAATGAAAATCCCAGAGTTAAATAGCTCTGCTTCAAACACACCAGGCAGGCAAATTGTTTACAAGACAGAGAATGCTTCAAAACATCGCTCTGATAAAGCTGAAGCCCCGAGAAGACGGAGCTGGGAATCATATCAGGTTGATCGGCGCCAATCCCGAACACAGTGAGGATCAGACTAAGACCAAGGAAAGATTAGCTTGATTCGCCGTCTCCCCGGGCGCTTTAGATAAGATTCTCACACACGACGCACAGATCTGATACGAACCTTCCTGCCTCATCTGTGTTTTCATCTGCTGAGCGATCAGATAATGGAGCACAACGGGCCCTAACACTTTCATTCTCTGTCCCACGGCGGATTCCAAATGGGTTGCTGGCCTCGACTGACCACCATCGCCATTTCTTTATGGAAGGAAGCTTCTCCATCAGCTGATTCAGACAAACATTCAGGGTAGTTTGGTCTGGTGTGGAGACAGAAAAGAATGTTTTTAATGGCTTACACATTTTATTGTAGCAGTTACTACATTCTATTTCTCCAATTACGATTGAAGAGTACAAAAAAACATTTGCTTCATCTGTTTGAAATACATTTTTCATTTATTTGACACTGCTCATCATCATAGATTCTGACAGTGTCGACATAAACACCTTTTTGTTGAAGTCTACTTGTGTATGAATATATTACCTGGTGTCTTTTATTCTCATTTCTCAAATAATAGACCCTCCTGTTCCACTATAGAGTGGTCAAGTCTCACATATACTTTTTAAAGCCTTTTTGGAAGCTTCCCCATATGTCACCAAGTGCGGGACTTTGCTCTGAATGCAGAGGCGGCTAATTACTTCCACCTAAAGTCTACTTGCCCGGAATCCTACCAAAATGCATCCCCAACAAACCACAGCAACAATATGAGTTGCCTCTCCTCTGAATTCTAAGTAGCCAGAGCTGAATGAGAGCATTTATTACCTCTTTTTAATTATCAAATAGCAGGATGTCTCTGCGAACGCAATTTCTTCGTAAACAACTTCTCCCTTCAAGCAAAGCAAACAACAACAAAAAAAGGGAAGCACAATTAAACCCAAGGAAATGTTCTGCTCAGGAGACATTCGCTCTGCACATATTATCTGCTTTGTCTGTGTTTGGTCAGTGAGGTAAAAATTGGAGAGATAAATGAGCAAGTCTGTGAGCTTCTGGGCTCCACAGAGCGTCACACTCACCCTTGGGAAACGGTCTGGCTGCTGTGCGAGGCTTTAAGCCGATAAACAAAATAAGGGTGTCATGAGTGAGGAACCCACAAAAGCAAGTACAAAACTAAGGCACCTTCAAACCTAGCGTTTCCCCTCTTCTCGAATGAACTTAAAACGCAATAAGGGAGCTCCCTGCCAGCTCTCCGACTCTCTCCCCTCTTTGCTCTCTGCGGCTGACTGGCGTTTCGGCTAATCTCCGCTCTTTGCTCGACTCTGTGGAAACTCTCCCAGCCAGAGAAGTTGACCAAGGGCAACTGCACGCCATCAGCATTCGGCGCCGTGCTCAGCACCACTGAGTCCCTTTGGGACAGAAAGCACTATTTTAGCAAAGAGGTGGAGGATATGGAATTGTTAATTTCTCGTCAAACTTAGGTTGTTGCACTGCTGGGAACTTTGCGGCTCTCACTGATCCTATTTGCTCATCAATCAGCTGATCGATTGAAAGACATGTATGGAGTTTGATGTGTGTGGTTACTCTAAGCATGTTGTGCTCAGTCTAATAGTTCGGCAGTGATGCAGCAGCAGACTCACATTGGTCATTTTCATCTCAATGTTGAAATGCGATGAAAAGTGAGAAAGGAAAAACACCAAATCTGGAATAAACATTTTGGTTTGGATGGTTTAGTGAATAAACCTGATTCTGCAGAGTGCTGTTTGTGCAGGTGAAGGCTGCATTACCTAATAAAAAGTAGGTAGTGGTTGTAGTTGTAATTGCTTTTTTCTGTCAGTTAGTATTGGCTGTGTTTTCATGCTTTGGGAAGAGCAGCCATGTTCACCATTACGGGAATGAAGACTTTTTTTTGGTTTGTTTTTTAAATGTACATCAACACGAACATCACATGTTGGTATTATAACTGTTCACTGCTATTTGCAAATGTGAATGTAGGTCCAGCAAATTGTAGTTCTCTTCATTTTTCAACCGAAGAAATAAACAATCTATAAATAATCTTTTGCAATATAATTGTTATTGCAGCAATCATGGCAGCAGGGCATGTTGAAAAGTCGACTATCTCTGAGAGAAGTTGTCCCTGAAGCTCTTAAATTCTCATTTTCCAATTAGCACTTTAATTCACTCAGTTTAGCGACATTTTTTATCAAATGATTAGTGAACTTTATATAATACAACACATGCCTAGGTATGTACCAAAGTACCGGACCAACTGATGTTCCAGTCCCTCCTACAGGCTGCTGTGAAATATTTTCACCTTGTTTATTTTCTACTGCTGTGTTCACTGCAAGGTCACATCTTCAGCCGTGTACGTATACTGTGTGGTGCAGATGAGGTTTTCATTTCAGCCTGATTTAGTGAACTTGTTTAGAGACCTTGTTGCATGTAATCAAAGCCTGAGGAATTATCCTCTAACCACTGAATTACTCCACCAAGTTGACTGGTTGGTTGGTTTTCCCACTACAGTTGATGGGATTCACACAACACTTTAAATTCATGCAATACTGTTTTATTCTTTCTTCCAGTCAAAGCATCAACCACCTCAACCTCTGTCCTCAACCTTCTTCTCTTGCTCCCCGAAGGTGACGGGCACCATGGGCAGCATGAAGAGCGGGCTGCACCAGCACCTGGCGCGGCTGGATGAGATCTTTGCCACGCGCGGCGACTACGTGCAGACGCTGCAGTTCATGCAGCAGATGGCCGACAACGTGATCAAACAGCTGCTCGGACTGCCAGACTGGGAGGAGGCGAAAGTGGACCTGGCATCCGTAGCTGATCAAACGGCCAGCGTGGAGTACTACAGGTGAGGGAACAGGGAGCTACACATGTCGGGCTTGTAGGGCGCAGCAGGGCTGGGGGCTCCTTGTGGTGCAATCCCACCATGTTTCTCGAGGTCACAGGGAGTCAGAAAAAGTACTAGACACCTTTCAAACAACAAATTGTAAGAATTTCTACACAAGAAAATGCCACTTTGAAATAGGCACTTTATGAATACATGTAGGCAGGATGACAATATTACATCTTATTATTTCATATTGTATCTAAACTGAAACAAAAATACAGATAGACTTAGATTGTGACCATTTTTATTTGTGTTTTGCGGCTGCAATAAGCAGAGCAATTTGTCAGTGCAAACATGGAGCTGAATAGATAATTTATGTGTAGGTAGCTGTATTCTGCACATTATGACCTAAATATATCACATGATGTTTGGCAGATGGGAGGAAACAATGCTGCTGCACGTGTGCCATGGAAACGCAAAGTCCCTTTCAGACTTGGATTTGAGGGTTAAATGATTGGCAATTATTGCATCAAGCAAGCCTTTTTGTTACAGATACTAATGATATAGCAGTAATTAATAGTTAAGGCCTAATAGTTGTAGGGGGGTTTTATCAGAAATTGCTACAGTGGGCCGTGTCTCATTACCATAAAGCTATTATCGTCGTGTTGCAGAAACAGGCTCGTGGCCAAATGTTTCCTGGTCCCTTGTGTGGACGGTGTAGTAACAGACAGGCTGCTGCGAATCGATCTGTAACGTGACTCCACTTCTCCGCCAATAATGCAGCACCTCGCACAGCTCCTCAGTAATCGAGCCGGCAGATCGAGATCAGCCACACAAACATTTAAAGCAGCTAATGGGATCGTTGTCACTGCTTCCCCTGAACAAAGTGTGTGGCTGAGTGTGTGTTGATGTGTAGATTCTTGGTGTGTTTGTTGGGAGTCTTTTAGCTGTAGCACAATGTAACAGTCCGTCTCCCACAGTGTGCGTTTGCCGTTGAGTCCAACTAATGTTCACATAGCTTTGGCTCCACTGGTTTGGCGTCACAGAACGAGATTAGACCCTTGTTATATTTTCTTTGCACTGTGTTCTTACTTTTCTCCCACATGCTTCCAGTCCATGAATGTCATCAAAGGTTGTGCTACTTCGGGCATCGGGCCTCGCCATTATTTAATCCACAGAGCAACTACTTTTCTACTTTGGCTGTTAGTAAACTATCAACTTATTGAATTGTCAATAAAGCTGTTAGGACCCGCCTCGTATGAAAAACTTCCTTTTCCTCCTGAAAAAGGCAAAGTGGAGGAAATAAGAGCAGCCTTCAGTGTGTGAGCTTGAGGTTGGCAAACACCTGCTCTGCTGGATGGACCATTCTGGGAAGGTTTATACTGTATTTGTTTCCTCCTGCGAACTGTGACCTCATTAGTCAGTTCAGTAACGGGCTGAGGTGCTCGGATCGGCTCTCCCGCTCCTCAGAAAATGTTAGCTTTTTTCTCTTTACTATTCATACGCGTACCCGGCAGCCACCCACCGATCCCCTCACGTCTCCACGCTGTCTTCTGTTTGACTCTAATTGGATTAAGATAACACAGACAAACACGGTGGCGGCGTCACCCAAGAGCCTCCACAAGCAGGTTGATGTTCCAGCTTCTTGAACTGTATCCTGGCAGGACGAGGGGAGGAGGGGGCAGGGACGGTGGGGGTGGGGTGGTTGGGGGGGGCAGGATGAAACAGGGCGGATGTGGCAACGAGGCGGTGGGGGGGGGGGGGCACGCAGGGGAAGCGTATGAAATGAAAAGTGAACAAGAGAGATGAAAGGTAGCGTTGAGGAGGAGACAGAAGAGGAAGTGATGGAGGAGAGCGTGAACGATGGGCTGAGAATGACGGTGCTTGTTGCTAAATAAAGTCAATGATTAAATGATGACAAGGTGACACAAAGTTAGCGATGACTGCAGGAGGAACGTTGATTCAACCCGGGGTGATGGCTGGAAAAACAGAGGTCTGAGGAGGTGATGGATTAATAGATCTGATGCAAAGGTGACAGCTGCCCCCCGCCCCTCCCCCTCCCATGGTGTTCTCACAGCAGGAACCATTCAGCCATATGGATGCAAGTTCATTGATTATCAACCATCTGGAGCGACTCACCGCGTCCGCACACAAACTGACCACCGGCTCCTCTGGAACAGATGGAAGCGCAGGACAGACGGACCCTCGAGCACACACACCTCAGATGGCAGCCAATGTGTGTGTGTGTGTGTGTGTTTGTGTGTGTGTGTGCTGAGGTGAAGATAAGGAGGACAGTCACTCCTATTACAGACTGATTTCTTTAGTCTAACCTTTTTATTTTTTAACCTTGTGGGAAAAATGATGTCCTCACTCATAATATTTCATGTACGCCTTTAATTTCTATAAATGATTACAACTCAATGACTTTCATCCTTTGCTTCTGCTATATTTCCGCCATGATGTGCATTTCCCCGTCTCTACCATTTACAGTAATGAGGGTTTTTCTTCTGAAAGCTTTGAGTGGCAGTTTGTCTCATCCTTGGTCTGAGTTGTGGGAACTTTTGGGGGAATTCAGCGTGGAGACCTATTAAGAATAAAATCCCTCTAAGCTTGCCGTGCCTCGTGAGCATGAAGCTGAAAGCAGGAAAGCACGGGTGGATGCTATTATAGGAAGGATGAGGCAAAGGAGGCAACGCATTATTGTTGTAGTTGCGATTTAGACAGAACAACAATTGCACCTATAACTGGTCATGGGTTCCTACACCTTTAACCAAGATGATGTAGCATCACATGAAGCTTGAGCACGACAGCTCTCCCCTCCTCAGCCATGTTCAGCCTCCTCCTCCGCTGCTCCAACCCGTTCCAGCCACCGTCAGTCTCGGCTCCATGCGGGTTGATATGTTGCCGTTGGCAATCAAGGTTCCAATGGAGCCAATAACAATCTTTCATTCCTTCATTCGTGTCATTGCATCATATTCTGTCTGTAATGAAATATTTCTTCCTATTTATCTTTAATCACCTGTCCTGCTCTGTGGGAATATTTCACCTTCTCAAAGGAGTGTTGGTGATGGATGGTGAGAGGCAGGTTTGGAAGGTCTAACGTGGTCTGTCGCAGCAGACTTTAAAATAGACTCTCGGAACTCAGTGTCTGCGGCTTTCGGCACCCCTCGTATCAGTAACAATTACATCTTAATACTTCATAAAATTAGCAGGTAGTGAACAATTTTGCAATAAAACCAAAGAAAAGAACAAAACGCTGCCTTTGCTTCTCCAGTCGTCCCTGAATTTTCTGCCTCTGTCTCTTCAGGTGGCTCACGTACCTGCTGCTCCTCATCCTGGACCTGATCATCTGTCTCCTGGCCTGCTTGGGGCTGGCAAAGCAGTCTCGCTGGCTGCTCACCACGTGAGTCAAGTTTAACCTCCAGGATTTGCTCACTAGAGTCACAACTTAAAGCTCTGTCTGCATGTGGTCGAATGGAGAGCAAAGGATAACGTGAAAATAGTCACAACTGAGAATTGTGACAGAAATGGAATATTTAGATGCAGTTGTTGAGCAGAAGCAGGAAGATATTTGAATGTGCTCATTGTAACGCAGCGTCTGAGGCTGAAAGTGTTTGCCATTAAATACATTTCCAAGCACGCAATAATCAGTGCTGTGAAGGTCTAATATAAAGTCAGATGAACGAGCGAGAACTGAGTGCAGGAGTTGAATTTTTCCCACCAGTCATTGCAGTACGAGGTCGTAGCCGACTCTTTATTGCAAATGCCGCCTCTGTATTTTACTGTTTGCCTCTCGGTGTCGTTGGTGGTGTGACGCGCTTGCTGCGAGCATTGCAGTCTGCCGTTTACGCTGCTGTGTGAATGTGATCGGAGCGGTTTGGAAGGAAGGGAGCGACGCTTGTTTGGATGTTATCAGCAGAACAACTTCCTGATGATTGTTTTTGCAGCGTAAGAGTTGACCTGCTTGAAATGTCTACAGAAACGACTCATTGTACCTCCAGGGCACTTTGTAGTATGTCATCAGTTATTCAGGCACTTTACTTTTTACATTATAATTCTACTTTTTTTAAAGCGACAAGCAGAAATAACATTGGAAGATTAATCCGTAACGTTTTAATAATTCATAACAGATAAAGTGCTTCAATTGATATTGTTTTAAGGCTTTTGCGATCTAAATAGGCCAAAAAAAGCATCTCCTCTTTAAAAAGATCCTTCAAATCCACCAACTGCTCCATTCATTCCGCAGAGCGTTGTTCTGTCTCTCTCAATTAATCAGCCCGGGGTGTGAACTGTATAAAACATGACCTACTAACCACAAACCGCTCGTCGGCCCCCTCCCCATTCCCATTCCCACCGCCACCTTGCCCTGTGAGCCCCTTCACTCTCCTGAGATGAGTCAGTGTCAAGAATGTGTGCCCTCCCAAGAGATGCTCTTTTCCAGTTGAGTGAAAGTGAATTCAGGAGCAGATTACACTCCGGGGGCCTTTGCACTCGTCCCGGTGCTTCCAAACAGCTGGTGCAGTGTTGACATGACACAGATCTACGACATGCAGATACTGCAGCGTGCAAGAGAGGCGGCCAGAAACATCTGAACACTGTTAATGTGTTTGCTTATTCATAGATTTATTTTTTGCACCGTTTCTCCGTTTCCAAAGGGTCATTTTGCAGATGAAATTTTCAAATGTCATCTCTTTTAGAGGGCTGGCAGGAGGAAACTGAAAATATATAATTGACAAACCCAGGGGAATTTAACTTTTAAATGTCAGGATGTTAATGCTGCACATGCACATTCTAAAGCGTTATTTGACTTAAAGAAACCATGCCCTGCTACAGGCAGAGGAATGCAAGGGCAGTAGAGGAATTGACTTCCCTTTAGTGACAGGAATGATTCGATTCCTCACAGCTGGAATCACTGTAAAACATTGCGGCAGCGAAAAGGAATTTGGACAAAGAATGTATCGCAAGTCAAGGTTCATGAAACAAAACCATTTAACAATGAAGTTCTTTAAGGTCATCTTATATGGGGTATTCGACACAATTTCATTTAGTTGCCACAGGCAAAAAAAAACATTATTATACAGGTTTTTTGTCACAAATTCAGCTTAGGAACTTAATTCCAGCCAGTCTCAAAGTGTCTCTATGAGCTCTCCTGAGAACAGGCTGTTTCTGTGCCTGTACCTTTAAATGTCAATGAGCTGTCTGGCCACGCCCACTCCACACTCCTATTGGCCAGGGAATGCGGCTTTCGCTGGTGTAGGTTCTTAGCCCACAAAACGCTGTCGTTTACGGCACAAACGCCGTCGTTCAGCCAATTGAAGCAGAATGGGACCCAGAAGTAGAGGTTCCCGCTCCTTTCAGGTCCTTTCAGCTCACAGTGGCTGAAGGGTGGAGGAAGCAAGTAAATGAGGTGATAGAATTTTTTCATTCTTGAACCTCATACTCGTGCTATGGGGACACACACGACTGTTAGTTTAAAGGTCACCTTCCGAGCCAAATTCATTTTCTGAAGGTTTTCTAACAGCTCTATCAGCTGAAAAAAATGAAAGGTACAAACACCAGCTTGGATATCTGAACCTTCCTGTTTCCTGTGTTTTGGTGTCTGGTCCGGCTGTGCGTTCATGTTAGTGCATGATGCCCTTAAAACTAGGTGCGCTATACTTAGCAACCAGCATTACTTCTATTTCCACCTTGTTTTGGGTCAAATTCATCGAAAAAAAAGGCAGAGGGAGAGGTGAAACACATTCAGTTTGAGAAGAAAATCTTCTAACCTAGTATTGTATGTTGGTTTGGCGCTTGTAGAGGTCTGTGGCTGTCAGCGCCACTGTAAAAGGGGTGAAGCTCCGGTCACGGGTGACGGCATTAGAGTTTGACATAGTACATGACCTCGGCGGATGTTTATGTCTTAATCAAGGAGACGTTGGTCATCCAAAGCAGGTAAACATTTGGTGTTTTTTCTTGGCTATGCTGACGTAATTATCTCACAATACTTCAGAACTCATCTGCCAAATGTTGCCCAAAATACTTCCTCCCATAAAGACACCGTATAAGTAAAAGAGGAGTCAACAGCTGATTAATTGACCGCTGTCATCTGACTTCATAATAGCTCACGTCATTATGAACGAGGCTCACTTGTAAAGACAGAATATTACAACAGAAGACCAGTTGAGGAGAAAAATCCCCTTCCCACACTGATTTAATTCCCAGTGACTTGACCTCATCCTCAGTGAATGCATTCGGCAGCATTGACTGCATTTGACTTTTTCACTTGACATCCTTTTAGACACAATTTCCTGCTATTCCCGTGTAGCTGCGCGGCAGAGCACAACAAATCTGAATATACTGGGTCTAGGATGTGACCTGCCAGCTGAGGGGGCAATTGGAGGGCATCGCTCCAATTTATCCCAGTTGCCCAGTGGGAGTTCTGAGGAGGCACAAGTCGAATCAGTAATTCTAACTGCCAGATGGCAAACCAAAGTAATATCATGAGTTTCCTTCAATTAAACTGCAGATTTTTTAAACTTTTGATTTTTAGTAGCTTGAGGAGTGGAAGGTTTTTAGTTTATACCCAAAAAAGGCAAATGTACACATCCATGCCTTATCAGTGAGCCGCCTATTTATTCCTCTTTGCACATTTGGGTTTTTTCCCCCTAATATCTGGATAATTTGCACTTTGGTGATGTCAAACAAATCCGAAGAAAAGTCCAAAGCAGCTAATCCAAGTGGAATGATTAGGCTTTTCTGTACTCAAAAAAAATTCATGCAGTGGAATTTATTATTATCGTCATCCAAACTCTAAATAAAGTTTAAAAGTTGCCATTTGTTTCCCTGCAACTGTAGCTGCACGCAAACTACTAGCACACAAGCACATCTGCATATTATTCCCTAGAGAAAGAAGAAGCACTCAGGAATCTTGTCATCACACACACACACACAACACACATGCACACACACTCTGCAACACTCAAGTGTGTGACTTTGCATTCACTTGGATTTTTCGATTTCAAATCGGCCTGCGAAGCCTCGCTCTTGCTTCTATCTTGTTACATGTCAGGGCTGGGTGAGCTTTCTGAAGAGCTTCGAGTGCACAGCTGATAAAGTGGAAGGCAGAAGTAGGGAGGGCGGGGGTTGAATAAGGACAGAAGTGGTGGTTTGTAAGTTCAATGTTTGGAGCTCAGTATGTTCTTGACACCTTGTTGATTGGATTAAAGGAGGATCATGAGTGTGTTAAAGATGAACAAGCTTCTGCAACACACTAAAAGAGGAAAAGATTTTATTTTGACAGCATCTATGATCTAGAGGAAACGTTCCCCCTTTAATGATCTCATGCATCTTGGTCACGTGTCTGTGCCGCCATCCTGGTGAGGTCACCAGCGAGGCAACGTTGCCATGCAGATCCATCCGTTTAGTTTTTTTTTTCCTCTTTTTTTTTCTGTCCTCATGGGCGTTACAGAGGCTGTAATGGCTCTGAAGCTCCTCGCTGCACCGCCGTGTGTGTAGGCAGCTAAGTCAGCACCCACAGGGATAAACACTACTTCCGACTTCGGAGGCAGGGGTCTGCGCTTCTGCCCTCTACAGGCTGCTTGGTGTCAGTAGCAGAAGATGTCATGGATCGACTGTTTACATGAATGAATGTCCCGGTCAGGCATTAATACAGCGCTCAGAAGCAGGTTTTTCCTGGTGGTGATAAAACAGATTCTAATGAGATCCTCAAAAATCTCGCCACTGTGAGCATCTTTGGGAAAGCAAATGGATTACAATTAAAGTAATATGCAGTTACTTGAAATAATAAATGACACAATTAACTTTTCTATTACATTTTGACACCTTTTCCCTCATGACTTCCTTTCTTTGAAAACTGACATTCATTTGATTATTACACCACCGAAAATAATGAATTTCTAATTCACCTCTGTCAAATACATTTCAATTGCAGTTCGATGGTTTCCTGAGAATATTAGTGTTGCCTCGCTAGGATTCTCATAATTAGTGAAGCGATCATAGATCGCAGTTCAATCAGGAGAGTTAATAAATGTAGTGTGACAGAATGTGCAGCAGAATGGTGTGAAAAGCTGCACTGAGAGCAAAGAGGCTATTTAACATCTCAAGCGGAACAGCTGATGTTGATGCTGGTGAGAGTTTCAGCTCCTCCTGACTGAAATTATGCTTCGAGCTTTGTAGCAATTTTGGTAAATTCACCCTCGTCTCACCAGAGTCATCCAGAAATAGATTATTAGTCATTAACAATTGATTTATGTACAGATTTAAATAACAAACAATATTATAATTTGGGATGAATGTAATCAAAGTTCAATGGAATGGAATCACGATAAATGATAGTAAAGCTTGAAGTGAGAAAAACAGGAAAGAAATAAAAATTGTGGACATTCTAATCTGTTATGTTCTTTTACTTTAAAAGGCAGTAGGAGACTGACCTGGTATTGGGGAGGTGTGTGTGCGTGTGTGTCACGGGTGTATATCCTGTATTTTGTTGTTTTTTTTTTAATTCTCGGTGTGATTTTTGTTTGTAACGAACTGCCTTAAAAATGACATAATACTTCTCAGGGAGCTTCCTTCAAAATAAGCAATAAACAATTATTTCAAATGCCAAACCTCTCACCAATTCAAAGCAGATAATCAATATATTTTCCTCTAACAGTGAGTCACATAAGTGCCTCTCGTCCATAGAACACCTATTATTTTCCAACTACTTTTCTTTAAAACAGCTGTTTGCCGACTGCGCGGAGACAAACGGCATAGAAAAGTTAGCAAGCGTCTCATGTTCGTTCACATCGGAGAAGATGGCAGAGCAAAGTCAAGTGGGAAAGAGACGCCTGCATGCATTCACTCAGTGTCTGTTGGGTGTAAGAATGAGTTTGTGTTGTTCTCCCAATTTCACCCCATCAACTTAAAAGGTGCAACTTTATTGGCAGTCTGTACAACTTGATTTTGCCGCCCATAATTTGGCAAAGTAGCAATTTGTGCGCTGTCCCTTCCTCATAGTTGTGATTGAAAAAGGAATCGTGTCCAGCCGTAATCAGGACAAATGATTGGAAAGTGCTTACGGTGAGAGGTGACAACAAAGTGAGGCGGTCGGCGTAGAACATCACTGTCACTCAGCAAAGCTTTGTTTAATCTGGATAAACGGCAGCACGTGATGGATGCTGCTTTTATGGGGGAAATGGATGCCGAGGCTTCAGTTCATCTGCATGTTTTTCAGCCAATAACCACATACTGAGTTGTGCCTCCGTGTTCCCTGCAGGATGATGGTGTTCGGGGTGCTGACGCTGATCCTGAGCTGGGCGTCTCTCGGAGCCGACTTGGCGACGGCTGTGGTGAGCGAGCTGCTTTACACTCACTTCACACTCAATGACGACCGCAATGACCCGGCTCGGACCGGCATGTTGGTCAGCAATCCATTCTACTCCAGTTTGACAGTTCAATCAATCAACAATCAACGTTTAGATATGGAGCCCTTTGCAAAACCAAAAGTGGGTATCAAGGGCCTTTTTTATAATGAAATAATAACTGAAATACATCATTACCATTAAAGCGAAGGACTACTACGTTTTTAAAGCCATTTCAAAGAAATAGGACTTGAAGGAATGTTCGCATCTGAACCTTGGGACTTCTCAGAGAAGATTGAGTAAGGCTTTTCTTTGGCCAGGAGATGGAGCTGGAAAAAGCTTGTTTCCCTTCAAGAAAATCACTTAAACTGCACAAACTACTCATGAGAAAGCTGTGGGTACATGCTCGGTTTGGGAGATTTGATCATGTAGGTTATTAGTGCCAGGTCTTCTCCTGTATTGGCATATATTTGCCATGGATTATTACTCAATTACTCAAAGTCGCTCCATCAGGAGGGACAATGATTGTCAGGGCAGTCACATTGCCTGCAGGCTCCTCCCACATAGAGGGCAGACTAAGATAAAAAAGCACTCCAGGATAATATTAGTCCAACCAAGAGCCTAATTTAAGGCGTCTGCAGCTCATACAACAACACCACAACAACTGCCATAATCCCATGCGATTGCAAACCATGTGTTATTTTGCTGCCTCATCCAATACTCTCGATCTAACCTGCTACATTCCTTTGGATGAGTATGTGTGAATTACAAAATGCTGAAATACTGAAACTAACCGTACGCATGTATGTAATATTAACACAGTCATGTTAAGAATGTGACAGGTCACCAAATTGCATGGATTATGTCAGAGCGCAGCAGACGTCTGTGGCCTTTTAATGTGGAAATATTGCTTTAATCCCTGCATTTTGATTATCATCTGTAAAACGTGGCTGAGCAACAAAGAGCTGTGCCGTGGGATCCGAAAACACCTCCTCGCTGCCGGATCTCAAATTCCTGTGATCCTAGTTTGACTGTCAGCACCAGCATTTTTGATCTGCGCCAACTAACAGCACGCCTTTATAAATAAGCAAACAAAAGAACCAAATCCCAAACGCACACTATGTCAGCATCATTATACAAAGTCAAGGATTAGAACAACAGGAATCCAATTGCGGCTTTGAAATCAAACTGAATAAGGGAACAATTGCAGTGTTTCATGACAGCAACTGCAAAAAGCCACGCTTGTCACAAATGCCGAGAAAGGGGTTGAAACGTGAAATTAGAAAGATATACAGGAGGATGAGCTGGGATGTGCGAATCACCTGCGTGCGTGTGTGTTGTTTCTCACGTTTACTGTAAGATGTTGCCAGTTTGACTCGGCTGTTCACACATTGTGTTAAAGTTGGAGATAATGAGCATGTGGCAGAAAGCAGCAGGATGCCGCTCTGGTTTCATATCTCTTCCATCTATTTTTGCCGGATCCCCAGATGAAAGCTTTGATGCCATAATACAAAACAGCCTGGACAAAAACCTTGTGAGCTGCCTGTTTTCGAATCAGTGCCGATCAGTCCAGCCTGCTTGTTACGGTATTGATCTGCTGCAGATGGAGGAGTTGATCACCAGAATCACAGATTTCACGGCAAATTTCCAATCTGCCTGATTAATGTGAGGCTTTGGATGCTCTGAATGAGTAAACACAAAAACTAGCAAATTATGAAAAAGTCTATGTCACCTTGAGACATTTATAGTATCCATAAATATCTTATGTCCCCCCCCCCCATGTTCAATGATTAATTCGTTTTAAAAAATGTCCCAGGAGCGGGAGATGGCTGCTGGTTGTGAATGTTTCTTGCTCTTCAGGCTCTCCTAAAAAAACATATTTACAAAAGCGCACAGCCAGACTAAACCAAGATCAAAGCTCTACACAATGAAATCGCAGTCAAGCCAGTTGAAAGCTGAATTTACATCAGACAGAAGGGAGATCCTCCAAAATTACCCCGCTTCCATTCATATAAACAGAAACTCCACAGTAAAGGCGACTCACAGGACAAAAAATGTATGTCCTCTGGGGGAGGAACTGGTCTAAAACCCCTGATTCACATATTTGAATGTGCTGATATTCAACACATCCAATGAATAATAGATACTGGTTACTGGACAGGCTGTTTCTGCCTGCGCTCCGCAATAATCTTTGAAAAGATCCACTTGACGTACGGTTTCAGAAGGTGCCATTTGCTTTACTACAAAGCGTCACCGCATGTCGCCAAAAGTGTAAAGAGCAGAGACATCAGCGGGTCTTGTATCCCGACAATGAGTGAGAAAACACACACTCGCACGGCTGCAAACACATTAACGTCTGATGTAATTGCTTCTTTCGCAGCTGTCATGTCATGCCTCTGCCGGGTGGATATGGGGCCCTTTTTTGGGGGGAAAAAGCAAATGCCGGTGATATTTGCTCTCAGGCAGAGAAAAGGCCCAATCAGCCTCAAGTGTGCAGTCCTGTCTGAGTCGCCCACTGACAAAGATCATCAAACAGACAGGTTGTGTAAGAAGACAAGATAAACGCACTGATTTTCAAACACAAACTGACAGGAAAATTTGGTCAAGGGGAACGCACTCTCTCCGGCCGATGCACTGCAGTGATTTAAGCAGAGGTTTCAGCGGTCTGATCCAAATCTCTCAGGGACTTTTAGGAGCTAATTTTCAAACAATGGGGTTTTTGAATGTTTCTCCAGAGACCTTTTGTATGGAATGCTCACACTCACTGTACACTGCATTAACTACATAGTAGCTTGTTGATTGATGATTACACCTACATGTGCCTTTTTGTATGAAGTATATTTAGACGGATGACTGTATCGCTTCAGCTTGTATCAAATCCTGAAAAACTCTTGTTCATCTAGTAAACACAGAACATTGCCGTCACTCAAAGCACAAAGCAGAGCATCAGCTCTGCAGCTTGTAGAGCGTCAATGCGTCAATGCTGATGTTTTCGGCCCCGTGCTCTGACTTAGAGCTTTGTTTTGTTGTTTTCTGAGAGAGAGGGGGGCTATTTGTCCAGCCCACCATGTCCCACTTTAAAAGGAGCTGCGTAATGATGTCAAACATGCAGCACATCAGGGCGAGCAGCAAACCTGCCTGGTGTCATCGCAGCATGTTTCGGTTTCTGAGGCGGCAGCGACAGTCAGCAGGTGTGTGTCGCGTATCATTCTGGATGTGTGTGTTTCTGTTGCCTCAGCGTGTCGGTGTGTAAGCAGCTGTGCTTGATAAAAAATGCCTAATGAAATCGTTTAATTACTGACACCTGGTTGTCAGGGCAAAGAGAATCACTCTTTTTCCCTCCAGGAATTTGAACAAAGTCGCTCCTGGATTGTGGAGCAGCTCTGCCATTTCTCAAAAACTGGCTCTGGGTTTTCTGTTGCTTTGTCTCGCCTGTGTGTCAGGCTCATTATGGCATCCCTCAGGGAGGGTTAAAGCGACACGCTGTGTTTGTCCACTGTCAACATTCAGTATTCACAAAGCACTTTGTCATATCACAAAGGAATGTTTCATCTCTTATCAGACTCAAATTGGCTGAGACCGAATTGAAAAGGATTCTTGTCTAGACGTGTTCAGGTGGATTCTCAGAACACACAGACTGTCGCTTTTATTTTCCCTCCGAAAAGTGATAAAGTCCTCATAATTATTCAGCTTGATTCAAAAAGGCCTTTCCATAACGGCAATGAAATATTAATGGCACACAGACGACTTTGAGCGCTGCTTCACTCCCTCGCTCGGTGGATCTTAATGGAATTTCTCTTTCTCTGCAGTTCAAGAACGCTTCCATCCTTTGTTTTCTGCACTGACGCGTCTCCCATTTGATTTCAGGGCACGAGTGATTTCTGCATCGCCCCCGACAAGTACGTGATGAGCCAAACAAAGAACATCATCGGCGCTGGTAAGCGTTAATTAAGTCATAATTACAGGAAGTGAGCTGCCGCACAGTTAAAGCTGATGGTCGGTTTCTTCTTCTTCTGTGTTTTTCAGATATCGTTCATTACTACATTTACTGCAACCAGACTCTCTCCAACCCCTTCCAGCAGGTAGGACGGGTGTCAAACTTCCAGATGTTTCTACAGAATCTCCCACTCAGAGCACTGAGGTGCTGGTGTTCAGGGGGGAGAGAGATGTCAACACATCAAGGTTAAAACTGCTGGAAAATACAGAATGTTTGAGAAATGATGGCCGTTGGCAGAGCGCTGCATCACCACATGATTTATGGTCGCCAAACTTTTTTAGGCTCGACGCTCACAAGACTAATACGTTGTCTCCGAAGGCTCTGAACTTTGAAAAATAGCATTAATTTGTTCCCGTTCCTCATTGCTGTTCTTTCCATCCCTGGTTGCAATGTAGGCGGGTGTCGGATCTCAAACGTTTGGAAAAGGTTGTTGTAGACAAGTGGAATTCTTGACTGGCAGGGAAATGTTTGAGCCCCTCGACCCCTTCAAGCCCTCTGAAGAGCTTTTCTTCTGTGTTTTCTGTGTTGACTGATTCACCTCCAAAACTCAGCTTTCAGTTCTGCGTCTTCATTCTGTCGTTGCGTCACAGAAGAGTGAATGTTTTTTTTGTCTAAAGCGATGCAAAGGTGTAGAATAGATGAGCATCGTGCAGCAATTTTTGGGTCACATCGTTCACTTCACAGCCAATTTCCTGCGAGCTCCGGCCCAGCAGAGCTCAGATCTTATTATCTGGTTCTGGCCGACGTGGCCCCGAGGATAACGAGCGCACAACGATGGAGGGCAGGCAGCCGTCACCCTGCCTGGTAAACAACGTCAGCGCTCTCCTCTCTCCGCCGCACACATTCGCCGGCAGGTACAAAGTTCAGTAGCGCGCTGGCAGACGAGAGCTCGCAGTGATTGGCACACACGCACGCTCCCTCTCCGGACAGCTGCTTCTCGCTCTGCCGGCCGGAGCAGCAGAAGTGCCCTGCAGATCCGCCCTCTCCGCCCCTGTATTTCCTTTAGTCCCGTCTCGACTTCTCCTCTGTCCTCACACTCCTGCTTCCTGCTGCCTCCTCGGCCGGCCGCTGTCCTAGTTTCGCTCGGCTCGGCCTCAGAGCTCGCCCAGGCTCCAGTAACGAGCCAAATTTGATCAGGCCGTTAGTTTGTGCAGCCGAGAGTCGTTTGACGAGGACACTCATTCCTCTGATGCAAATACACACACACACACACACACGTACGCACACAGACACACACACGTAACACACACAAAGAAATGTCCAGATCAAAGGAGGGCAATTACAGTTATGCACGGCTGAGGTAATTGACCGCATCATTTTTCTCTATGTAATGTCGTGCCACTGGTCAGGGGGTTTCCGTGTCTCTCCGTAAAGGTCGGGTGACTGTGAAGATACAGTTTTACCGCCGTAATGTGACATTCACGGTCACAATTTAATGTTCATTTAAAAAGCGGCACGAGGCATAAGGTGCAGCCTCCTCGGTGGGACGTGGTTCCAGTTAATCCGGGCAGAATGAGCGGGCTTATTTTGACCCCTGTTGGTGAGGAGACGCACCTACAAGGCCAAATGCTGCAATAAACACAGTATGTTCAGTCTGCAGTCGACATCCTCAGCAAGTATTTGTGCTTCGTTTCACACACAGTTTTTGTTGCTGCGAAATTAGAAATGTAAATTTTTTTAATTAGCTTCCCGGCCCCTGCTTTACTCGCCTTCAGGGTTAACTCGGCTCTGTTTCCGCTCTTGTCTGCATCGTCACAGTTACACAAATGAACAAATCTAATTATGCAAAAGTACGATCCATTTTGTGGGCCGATGTCTCCTCGTCCATGTGGTTTCAGTTTGCGGAACAAGGTCGTTACAGTCAGAAATTGCTTGAAAACGTTATGACATTACAAAAAAATAAGGAGGAAAAAAACTGTTTTTGCAGGCCCGAGACTTTGTTTGGCGGCAACTGGAACAGGTTGTTTGTGCTACTGACAATATCTCTTTACGGCAACAAGAGTGTGACGATGGTGGCGATGGCAGCTGCTGGCTGCGTATGTTGGTGTTTCTACCGAAGCATCATTTACGGAGCTGCCGGCTGCCGAATCGCTCCCTTCCTGTTTGCATTCTCCTCCCTAACGCGCGTCCCATCTCTCTCTTTGTGTTCACAGCCTCTGACCATTTTCCAGAGGTCCCTGACAACGATGCAGAATCAGATCCAGGGTCTGCTCCAGTTTGCCGTGCCTCTCTTCCCCACAGCAGAGGTACTGCGCGCTCACACACACACACACGCAGTGATTATGCTATAGCAGGCAGGGACTGGAAGTAGACTGTAAATACTCTCATGACGCGCTGATTTC
The DNA here is from genome assembly GCA_903171835.1 of Mullus surmuletus. NCBI lineage: Eukaryota > Metazoa > Chordata > Actinopteri > Syngnathiformes > Mullidae > Mullus > Mullus surmuletus. Next base: position 130,125 of record CAESWR010000868.1, read on the forward strand.
TCCTCAGAGGGACCTGCTGGGCATCCAGAACTTGCTGAACTCCTCGGAGGCCAGCCTGCACCAGCTGACCGCCCTGCTGGACTGCAGGGGGCTCAACAAGGTTTGTCCACTGCTTCCTAATTGGCATCACAACTAGGTCAATGGGAGACGAGTGGTCACGCCGGGCGGTTCGGCGTCAAACCAAAGCTGCGCCGTGGGAACACAGCCGAGCGGAGCGGAGCAAATTCCAAATTCAACAACCTCGACTTTTATGCTTGCGTGTGTCAACTTGCTCGGCTGTCTTTAGTTGTCAGGGTGGTTTACACGCTCCGAGTGCTCACACTGCGGATTAGACACACGCCGGCGTTTCGGTGGCGTCGGTTTTCGCTGTAATTGTTTGTGCGTTTGCCCTCGGCAGGAGTACCTGGACGCGATGGTGGGGGTCTGCTATGACGGGGTGGAGGGTGTGCTCTACCTCTGCCTCTTCTCTGTCCTGGCCGCCTGTGCCTTCACCGTCATGCTTTGCGCCATTCCCAGGGCATGGAGACAAATTGCCTGCAGGTCAGTTTGTTCTGCACTCGTCTGGCCGCCCTCATTTCCTCATCTGTCGCACCCCCNNNNCCCCCCCCCCCCCCCCCCCCCCACCTCTCACACACACACACACACACACACACACTGCCTGAGCCAACCGCTGCCTGGCTGCAAATGTTTCCTAGACTTTGTGAGCCCTTTGATGTGCCAGAATACTAATGTGTGAGTGGCATAATGTGACAAACAGCTCCTCTCCTCGGAACCATTAGAAGCACTTACAAGCTTTTAAATTTAGCATAATGCGATTACATATTTATCACAAGATGGCATAAAGTTTTAGATCAAGATTTTGTCTTTGCAGCAGGTGTTGATGTCATTACCATGACCTGAAATTGGCATTATCTGGATAAATTATCATCTCTTTCTTACATTGCTATCACGATAAGGCATATTTTTGGTGCTTTTAAAGATGTTGTGACACGGAATATGTGAATCCGTTTTTTGCATAAAATGACTTTTTAATGCAGTAAAGGACAACATGAACATTTGCTGCTCACAGACACAACTCCAAAATGCATTCTATAATATTGGAAATTTCCACTAAAAAAGTTCTGCCAAAAAATGATCCCTTCGTTGTCTACTTTGCTGTGTACAAACATCATCGTTTCCGTTCAAACTTTAATGCTCTGGCTCGTCTGTGAACATTGAACTGACAACAAATCCTGCTGCTCCTCAATACATCCGAAAAAACTATGACTGTTGCTATGATTTTGAACATCAGCAGCTGAAATTACAGAGGATGCTTTTGGAAACTGATAACATATGCTGTCACTTCTTCTTCGCTCAAGTTGTTTGAAGCTGGTTGTAGAATCTAGGAAAGGAATTTAAGGAGCGGGAGGTGGTCAGCTTGGGGAAAAGTCTGCATTCAGACCAAAACGCACGTCTCTGCACACAGGGAACAAGATTATGACGACATTGATGAGGAGGACCCGTTCAACCCGCGAGCCCGGAGGATCGGCTCCCAGAACCCCAACCACACCAACATGCACAGCTTCTGCAGCTACAGCAGCAGCATGGGCAGCCAGAGCAGCCTTCACCCTCCGGCCCCCGCCGTCTCCAACGCCCCCATGTCCGAGTACATGTGAGTCACGGGAAGAAGCATGGAGTGACTGTTCAGCTTCTCCAAAGGTCTCACACAAATGCTTGTTTTTCTGTCTCCAGGAACCAGACGGCTCTGTTCGGGGGAAATCCTCGGTACGAGAACGTGCCTCTGATAGGACGAGGTTCCCCTCCTCCCTCGGTGTGTTGGGTCCCAGAGACCAAGCCCTTTATGTGACGTGAGCTAGTTTGCCGTGAAGCACGTTGTTTTTTATGACACGAAGTATCGAGTGTTCGTTTTCTTCATGCGAGTCTCAACTCACCTCACTTCTTTCCTTAAAATTAACTATTCAGCCAAAGCTTGAAGCCGTATTTAAAGAGGCCATATTAATCTATTTCTTAATTTTTTTAAGTTTGAGTGTTAGGAGGAAAAGTATACTTTCTTCCGTTCTTGATTTACCCTCCATCATAACTGCTTCATTCTGATATTCTTATCTTTAAGTCTCACCTCCAGAAAGGTGGTTTGGTAATTGTCTATTCATGCTTTCAAATTCAGCTGCACCTCTCTGATAAAAAATCACTTCACTAACTGCCTCCAAACCAAAAACGGCACCTTTAGGTGGAGCTACATTAGTGGCACAGCGTGATAGGACCAGATATAAACAGTTAAATATGATTTTTTTTAAAGAGATGGTGCTTTGAGGTCAAGAAATGGCATCATCGTCCTGATTCATTCTGGCAAAGTAAAATCCAAACGCATAGATGAGTAGTGTTTTTAGTATCTAAAGGATCTTCTAATACAGCAGACAGCGAGGCCTCAGTGGGCGACGTCTCAGCTCTCCACCGGGTGTTGAACAGTGATGCCTCTAATTGACAGAGATCAGACGGGGTTCTTTTGACTCACTTTGTTGGAGAGTTTTGGTTTCGTAACTTAGCAAATGCTTTGCAAGCAACAAAAACCTTTTTTATCATGCGATTTCAAAGGGAAAAACCCTGAAGAAGCACAATATGGCCTCTTTAGTTTGATCTGCTTTTTAAAGGCTTCTCAAAGGTACTTAACGAGACATTTGGTGCCTTTTTTCTGCCCTCCATAACTTATAGGAGGCTGAGTTACTGTACCAAAGCCAGGGGAGGAGAAGTAATGCGGTTAATATTTAATCGTGGATTGAACATCGTTTAGCCCCTCTGCGGACAGAGTCCCCGGGGAACGTGACACGCCATTTAACCTACAAGCTCTGACTGTTTCACCTCCCACTTGTCACTTGTCACACAGGGAGACAGAAATAGTAACATTTTTGATTAAATTTTCATTGTGTGCAGCATCTTTATGCCATTCTGCAACAGCACGTCGAAACTAAGTGCTGGTTTCTGTGTTGGAACCTGAACTTATCTAACTTTACAGGCTCTTATCAGGTTCTTGTATCTCAGAAAGGGAAGAAATACAGTCATTATCGCAAAATTAATATATTTTTATTTATAGAGCTTTCTCAAAATAAGACGATTTTCTATTTCTCCCACTTTTAGTAGATGACGAAGAATAAAATGCTCCCTTTTATGTGCGTTCTCATTAAGCTTCTGCATGTAACCTGACAATGTGATGCATTTTGCCTTATGACTTCTTTTCTTAACCAGCAAGTAATGTATAATTCAATTCTCCCTCATGACTGCAACTGTACAGCACCATGCCGTAGTTTTCAGCTAACAGCTTCTTTTATATATTTTTATCTTTGTTTGTTTGTCATGTGTATGTTTGTTTGTATCTTTCATTTCTATATTTCTTCCTTTTTTTTTATCAACTTTTGGAGATATACTCTCAGCAGTATAGAAACCGAGTAAGTCCTTTCAACTCTCTCTCAGGACCCACATCTCTTCACTTTTCCTCGGTTACATCTCTGACTTCTCCCTCACCTCGCATCACTTTGTTTGGTTCCTTTTCCGCATGGCTTTTTTAGCTCCTTTCCCTGTTGTTTTCATCCCAGAGAGTCTGTAGTGAGGGTTTGTCTCCCCCTGGTGTTCACAGGGTGGCACTGTAGTTGCGTCTGTGGTTTTCCTCTCAGTTGTAGCCTCCCTGTGCATGCAGTCCAGCTCCAATCATCTAGTCCTATTGTTCACGCCGCGCTCAGCACCAGGCATCATGCTTAGCAATTTGGAGTGTAATCTAATGGAGTATCGACAGATTTAGAGCAGTGTCGTTGTTCATTTGGTGAAAAAGGTATTGATTTTTTTTCTTTCGTCAAATCAATTTCTTTCAAGCGTTATTCCACATATAATTTAGCAGGTGTAAAATGAAGGAGATTCTGTACCCGGAGACTTGAAATTTGGCTCTGAAAGGTGTGCAGCTTGCCCCCTTCTCGGATACAGCAGCCGTTGCCAGCTTAAGCCCCCCAGCTGCGACGGACCCCGCTTTTCTGACACGGGATTTGGCTTCCAATAATAAAACAGAGATTTCGTTTATCAGTCCTGATACAACAAGACAGTTGACACTGCTCAGAAATCATAATACAGTTATATGATTATTAGTATTTACACGAGACATTTAATCCAGCATGATTGAACTGACTGAAAGGCAGCCAAAATATTTTTTTAAAAACAAGTTCTTTCAGTTATTTATTACATTTTGCTAATAGACTTTTAAAACTATTTTTTCAGTTCCTTTCTTTGTCTTCATGTTGGGCTTGGTGCAGAGCTCCACTAGGGAGGAGGGAGGAGGAGCTGTGCATCAAACCCCTTGTTTGCTAATTTTGAAGTCAACTATCGGCACTGAAATGTACTCGATGTTGTTGAGAAAAGTAATGGAAAAGAGCAGAAAAGAAAAAAATAGATGTTTACAAAGGTTGTACTTTGTAGTAAATAGTGAGTAAACGAGGGGGCGCCGCTGTGACCAAGTGGACGCTGTCTGGTGAAACCTGCTGGTCACTGTGGGGGTTGCAGGGTCTGTAATGAAAGGTAGCGTGCAAGACGGAGCCGGTGAGGCTAGAAGGTCAAGTTCTTCTGCTGTCTGTAACACATCCAACTGCTGCATCTGCTCATTGCATTTAAAGCTCGGCAGCAAAGGAGTGCATGATGATAAAAGGACGACAGTGCTGAGCCGCAGCTTTGCAGAGCCAGCTTTCAAGCCTACAAGGAGGAGAATTGGACATTCCTGAGAGATAAACTTTCATTTTATTTTTTTTTTTAAGTCTCTCATAACATCTCCTTTGTAATTAGCTTCAACTAGTGTAGATCCTGAAACCTCCAGAATGCGCCTCTAACATCGCCTCTCCACCTCTGTCCTCCACAGTACTCCCCCAGCATGAGGGCCACCTATCTGTCCATGACGGAGGAACAGAGTAGACACTTTGGGAACGACTTCCAAGCATAGACTTCTGTATCTGCCCGTGGAGGGAAGTGACATCACACACACGCACCGACACATGACAGACAACAGTGTGTGGTCGTTTGAAGCAGCAAAGAGAACATCTCGCAAGTCCAGGACTCCTTTCTGCGACGCTGGAATCCTAATCGTACTGTTTTCCACGTGTTTCACGCTCACAAAGTATTACTCACACGCGTCCCAAGTTGTTTGTTGGACAAATTGCTAAACATTTCCAACTCCTGTTGTTTTGAAAATGCTGCCTGACATGATTGTTTTTTAAGAATACTTTGACAAAGCAGAAGGGCACTGTGGAGCAGAGTTCTCCACCAAAGCACACAAAAATAGAATTTGTCACAGTGTTGAGTTCTACCCAAAATCGAATAAGCTCCTTGTACTCGCTGTGCACCTCCTCCCAAACACCAACCCCATCACTCTGACCTTTACCAGCTAAATCTGATTAGACTTCAAGCTATTTTACAGTTGTGTTTCTTTCTGCAATAACAGTAATAAAATACAACTAGATTTAAAATGTCTTTCAAAGGAGGTTTTGATCTGCAAGCCCTCCAGGTTTTGGAACACATTGCTTTCGACAGCTTACGTTCGTCTCCAAAGAGAACAAGGAAAGACGTGAACATGCCATATTTTTTCTGTGTATTCTGCTCGATAAATGTGAAGCACAAACACGGCACCAGCGGCACACAGCAGGAGACCACGTGATTTAATTTATTGACATTCACACACCTGCGAGCGGAGCCGCCTGAGAGCTCCACAGACGAGACTTCTTCATGGCTTCTGTACATAACTTGTACAATAACTGACTTATTTGCCATTTTGATGTGGTTTGTTTTGTTTTTTTGTTTCAAACAATGTGCCATTTTTAATATATTTTTTCTAGTTTTCCGTGGCTCTGTTACATAGAACCAGTTATTTTTTGGGATTCTCCAAAGGGCCATTAATCAATGTTTTCTGTGCATATCTAATTCAACTAATACAATAATTTCCATCTGTACTGGGGAAGCTGTGCTCCTCTTAACTATGACTAATGAGAATATTCAGGTAACTATTTTCATCAGATCATCCAAACAGTATGTTTGTGCTGACTAACGTTTATTTTTGGTGAGGATTTACATGCAATTTTATTAATTATTTTGTTACCTTTGTCTGTTTCAGCATGTTACAATGTAAAGGTACCGGACGTGGTGCTTAATTATGTATGTGGCTCCAAGCTTCGGGGTCTTATTGTGCGTTGAATAAAGCAGTTTTGAGTACAACAGGATGTACATTTGTTTTGGTGACAGGTGGTCGACAGGAATCAGAAGTTCAGGGTCGTGTGGCAGAGATCGAACAAACCATTTGGTTTTTTTTGGTTTTCCCCCAAATACCATCTGACAATTATCGTGTTTGTGATCACGACTCTCAAGATGAATCACACGGACACTCGGAGTTCAAGTTCCACACCAACTTTTACTCGTGCATTTGCAGGTTTCGTGCATCACCACATAAAACAACGTTTCGAACCATTCTCGGTGTTCTGT
>CAESWR010000868.1:189761-200557 GCA_903171835.1 Mullus surmuletus
CCCTCCACACACACACACCCTGCCCTGAGAGGGAGCCACTAACCGCCCCGTGATGTGCGTTTCCAGGGCTACCGCCGCCTGAGCGTGGACATCGAGGCCATGAGAGACACGCGGCGGGAGGTCAGGGACAAGTGGAGGACCATCCTGGAGAACCTAGGTGAGGTCACAAGGTCACGCAACCGAACACACACCAAACCTGGAGGTGAAAAATGCGACAGATGTAGTAACGCTTCCTGCATTCAATGCTTAAAAGCACAAATCTAGGGATAATATAATGGAATATAATAAACTGGAAATACTGGAACAGAAATTCTCCAAAATAAGATTTTAGTGGGCAACTTTCCATAACATGACTCAGAGGAGGATGAGCGCAGTAGGAGATTGAGTAATGGAATAAAAAGCTGGATTAATGACGATAAATGAATAATATGTCTGAAAACTACTACGTTATTCTATAAGAATCTTTAAACAAGTAGATCTGATAAAACAAATTAATTCAAATATATGAATTTTCAGAGTCAGCTTTATTGGCCAACTATGTGAACACGTACAAGGAATTTAACTCCTGTTTTCACCCAGTCTCTTCAGAATAGAATAGAATAGAAAAGAATAGAATAGAGTAGAGTCTTTATTACCCCACAATGGGGAAATTGCAGTGGTTAAACTGGTTTCCTGTGCAGGTTTCATGGCGGAGGCCGACTCACTGCTGACGGTGTCCGCCGGCGCCTCACATGACCGCATGCGTGACGCCGCGGCGTCACGTTCGCTGCTGCAGACCCTCCACACCGAGACCTCCATCTTCTGCAACCGAGAGCCGCCGCCGGAGCGATATCTGTTCATCCTGGTGAGACCCCCGCCCCGCCCCCAACACCCGTCCAACCCCCCCAACCTCGGGGCAAAACACAGGGCGGCTGTGAATGAGCTGTCGCAAATCAGATTTATTGTTGAGATGCAGGAAAAATAGATAGAAGTACCTTTAAAACGATACAGATACCAACTGAGTACTTCATTTGATACTTTTTATTACTTCATTCAATATGAAACATGCCAATCAGTTGTGCAAATGTCACCACTCCTCCCCATTCAAATTTTTCTTTGCAAAAATACATGCTCAAATTACGCTTGCCGTGATTGGCTGCGAGTAAAACCGTAGAAAGTCTTTTTTTTCTACATCTGGGTACAAAAACAACCGATTTCAGGTATTGTTGGACGGGCGCCGTTTTGATACTACTTGTTGATGGGTAGTTTCGGTCGATACCTGAAAAGTATCAAGTACCGATACCCATTTTGTGGGCGATTTTTGAAGTCATTTGAAAGCCCTTTCAGAGGTCGCTGACCCCTCTAAGACCCACCCTCTCCCCGCCCCACACACACAGGATCGCCTCCTGTACCTGGACATCGCCGAGGACTTCGTGGCCAAGGCTCGCCGCTTCTACCCGCCCAGGGGCGACGACTCGGACGAGGACACGCCGGGCCTCGGCGTCAACCTGCCGCTGCTGCTGGCCAGAATGGAGGCCATGAACGGGCGCGGTGAGGAGGGGTCCCAGAGCGAGATGGAGGACGGCGACCAGAGCGACAGGCCTTGAAGGGGGGTCTCCCGGCTGCAGTGACAATAGACACAAGGCAGGGGGCAGTAGTCGTCAAGCCTGGACGCCCGGACGCCCGGACGCCGCGGCTCATAGGTCCTTTTTTGATGTTGTTGTTGCTGCTGTTTCACGGTCGCTTTCTTCGTCCTTTCTTTCGGCTGCACAGCTTCTGTCTTATCCTTTATTTTGAAAATCCTAAAGCAGGTGAACAGCGATGTGTGAAGCGTCTGTGCTTTGTTTCACCCCCCCCCCGGTCCCCCTCCATCCATCCACGGCAGAGGCTTCTCAAACCCTGCTCTTTGTTCAGCTCTCTGCAACCTTCAGGGTAGTGTTGTTCCTCTGAGCAGAGACGCTTTTATTTTGTCCTATGATTATCAGCTCCCGTCTCATTGGGTCACATGATTGGTGAGAAAATGAAGAAGGAAAAACAAAACAGCACTGAATAAATAACTCACTAACCACGCGGCTGCAAACGCAACTCCTCCCTCGTCTGCGTTTAGCTTGATTTTGGAGACACTATGGTGAAATGCTGGTGCGTGTGTGTGTGTGTGTGTGTGTGTGTGTGTGTGACTGAGGTGGAGTTCAGGTCTCTGTGGTGGTCTGTGTATGTGTCTGGTTCTGCATTCATGATGAAATAAACTCGCCAAGCTTAAGCCCCGCCGCCGCGTCACATGTCCCTTTTCCTCCCCTGCGGCGGCTTCATGCGGCGGCACAGAATAAAAAAGGGGGTCTGTGCTGCTCCCGGGGGTCCGGAGCACAAATAGAAACGATGCTGCGTGAAAGATCAAGTGAGTGTGCGAGTGATTTCAGGGCCCACGCGGCGGCACGGGAGCGGGCGGGGCCTGGCGGCGGCCCTCACGTGGCCCGCCGCCTGCTCTGGGCCGGGGAGGGCCGGGGGCCGCCGCCGCCTGACCGCCCCACCGTCCCACCGGGGCCGGGTGGGGTTGCAGGCTGGACGGCGATGGTGCTGGTGTTTTGGTGATGAGCCTGTTGTTGTTGTTGCTGCTGTTACGTAAGTGGAGGAGCGGCTCTGGTGGGAGCACACAAATAGCTGCTGCACTGCTGGAGGTCAGCGCGCGCACACACACACACACACACACACACACACACACACACACACACACACGCACACACACACACGCAAATAATATGCTGATTTTTCTATGTATGCAGTTTGTCCCTTTAACTGTACTGTTTGTGCATTTTGCATAAAAACTGCGTTGGGAAGACTTGATGAAGGCAGCACTGTACAAAAACAACAGTTTGAATGTGTAGTTGACTAAAAGAACAGGATTTCGACAGTGTTCTGACAGCCATGTACTCTGAACAAAGTGTCAGTCATCATGGCTTCTCGCAGATGTGCGGAGCTTCGAGCACACTTGCTGCACACAGAGAATTTTCTGGGCCTGTTTTCCTGTGAACTCGCGTTCATGCCGCGACTCGGCAACTTCATGTTCCTTTCAGAATAAACATTTCACGCAAGTCACACCTTTTCTTATCGATGCTTTTGTTTTGAAGTCACGAAAACCTCTGTTCCTGTTTCTCTCGGTTTATTCTTTTATTCGAGCGGTGCGTTATGATTCCAGCATGTTTATAATGAGCTTCCAGAATATTGCAGATGAAGATCAAATACTAAAGAAAGAAGCCACATGAACGCTGCACAGGGACGAACTCTCAGGCTAAATCATCTCACCTGTGCAGTGTTGAGTGTTAGTTGAATATTGGTCTCCACGCCGGTTTCCTGGCAAGCGTTGTTATGGAAACTAACCCTAATCTTGCTTGAAATCAAGATTTTGATTGGAGAGAAAATGGATACAAAGCTAATGGCACATAATGGATATTTCTACTGTACGAAGTTTTGTTATTAAGCAAGATTGAGAATAATTACTGGACATATTGTACAATTCTCCCCCATTCACTCATTTGTGCTTTGATTTCTTGTAATCGTACACACTTACATGGCGGTCGGCTGCGTTAAGGGTGTACCATATCAAATAGTTGGGTGTTTGCCCGTGGCGATATTGAGAATCAGCGTTGGAAGTCCCCTCAGATTCATCTTACAGCAACGCCAGCACCAGATCCACGCTTCCTTCCGCCAGAGAGGGAGCGAGCGCGGTGATATTTGGCTTTATTTGCCTCCTCCTGACAGCCCCCTCCCCTCCCCTCCTTCTTCCCTCCTCCTTCCTTCCTCCGCGCTGACAGCTCATTTAAATGCCACTTCCCAACAGCTGTGTTACGCAATACGCAAGTTCGCCGCGCGTCAGATCCGGGTGGAGGGTCGAGGACGGCGGGCCCTCGTCATCTCATCGCACCCCGCCATCGCCACACCTCTGGTCTCATTAGTGCGAGACGACTCACCCACCGGGACCCTCCGAGGTCCCTCAAATTCCCAGAAACACAAAGGAGAAAGCGTTGGCTTGAGTGCAGATTCCATGAAGACATGATCTCAACACGCTGGATTTCCAAAAATGGCATTTCGCACTGTCATAACACCGCCGAGCGAACGACCTCGGGGGTCCCTGAGGTCTGTGTTCTCCCCTTGACCCGGGGGGAACATGTTACATATGAAGTGTCACGATGCTGAGGAGGTGCGGAAAGGAGGCTGAGGGATTGTTTGGCTGACGGCGAGACAAAGGCTTTTAGAGCCGAGTCTGCAGTCTGTCCCGGCTTGAGGATTCGCTAGCAAACAGCACGTGTGGTGACTTTTTGTGATTGTAAAGTACCGACATACACGACCAGAAACGCACGTTTATTTCACTCTACGTCTAAATCCGACACTTGAAAGAGACGTGAAGAAGAAGCCGACAACGTGTTTATGAGCTGTGATAGCTGCCAAAGTGGGTGTTACTAAGCAGCATAAAGGGCGTCCAAGGCACACGTCTTTTCATAGCCTTATGTGTTAGTAATTGAAAATAACAATAATAATAATAACGATAATAATTGTTCCTCCAGAGGAACCCTTATTTTATTGCAAAATGTATGAACATTTATTGCAAGATTTATGAATATGATTGTGAAGTCGACTCTCATTGTGGACGTGTCGGGCCGCAGAATACACTCATACTCAATTTCATTTGCTTTTCTATTTAAATCCAGTGTAGTTTTATTTCCGGTAAACCAGAAAATGGCACATTCCTACACGTAGCTTTATTTCATTTACTCTTTTTTAACATAGTAAAATAGATAAAAGCGCATTTATCTGTTTTAACAACAAAGGTCACGCGTGTGTGTGTGTGATGACGGTCATCATAAAAGCTTCCGAAGGACGATCAGATGTGTCACCACTGCCGCGTCCGTGATATTTGATCACAATTATCTGATATATCAGGGCCTGATGTGGACGTATGAGTCACAGACAGGGACGGCCCTGTAACACCATCCCAGCAGACAACTGTCAGAGGTGAGTGTGTGTGTGTGTGTGTGTGCGTGTGTGTGTGTGAAACCTGAGTGGACTCTGGCCTGCGCGGCGCTCTGTCACTGCAGTGATGAATCACTGGTGGGATGAGGCAGCTACTGTGAGGCAGCGCACCGTGATGGCATCTAATGAGGAGGCTCTGATGTTGTGCGACACAGCTGCTGCACAAAGCCCCCCCACCCCTCCCGACTCACCCCCCTCCCAAACAATAAAATAAAGAGGTAACGATTAAAGGGCTTGTTATCGGTACTCAATACCTTTCCGGTATCGACCGAAACAACCCAGTACCAAGTAGTATCGAAACTGCTCCCGTCAGACGATGCCTTCTATGGTTTTACTCGCCGTGAGCAGAATTTGAGCGCTTTGAAAATGTCTTTGTGTGAAGATCTTTTGAACGGGAGGAGCGGTGACATTTACAAATGATCCGGCGCCAGCCTACTTTTTGTCTGTACAGTTACTGTTTTCATACTGTCTTTATACCACCTTAGACGGCGCTTTTGATTGTAATTAATCCGCCAAAAGAGAAGAAAAAATCCTAAATAAAGCTAAAGATCAATTTCATTGATTGTACCATCATTATTAATCACATTTTTGCTGATATTGTGATAATGTTGTTAGCCTTAAGTGTAAATCTGATACTGTGAGAGCCCCAGAATGAAGTAGCAAAAACCACAAATGAAGTGGTAGCGGTATCGTTTTAAGGGAGCTGGTATCGGTACTGCTATCGATAATCTTTAAACGATATCCAGCCCGAGTTACGATGGAGCTGTGCGGCCTCTCACCTCGTTTCGGCAGACATCGCGCGTGTCGTATCTGCCCATCTATACATTCAACCCACTTTCCCTGAAATAGCCCCCCGATGCACAGCTGTGTTCTTTCCGCATTAGCGAGGCGACACGTGCGCATCAAGAGTGAATCCTTATGAAGATTCCTCTGTGACGCCCCCCGCCCCCCCCCCTCCGTCGCCCCTGTGTGTTTGCAACCTCTGGAGTCGCAGCTGAGTGATTACAGAGGTGAGCCGGCCTGGCCTTCCCACCATCGGGGGGGATTTTCAGCCCAATTACCCTCCAAACACACCTCCTCCTCCTCCTCCTCCTCTGAGCAGGATTCCGGCTTTAACGGAATGAGACACAGAGCACCCGCGGGTGTCGGATGACAGCACACACTGATTGTAGAGTGACGGCACGTATCGGAAATAGCAACGGAACGTCTATAAAAGTTGCGGCCGCTCGGACGGAGGGAGAGCAACACGGAGCCGGCCAGCTGCGACCAGCGAGCATCACCGCCAAACAGGCCGAAAGCCAGAGGAGAAACCAAAAACAACAACAGAACAAAAAAGGCGAAGATGAAGACCTTCTGCACCGTGGTGGAGAGAAGCAACGGGTCGGTGGCGGCGGCCGGCCTGACCTGCAGCGTGCTGGAGGAGAACAAGGCGCAGAGGGAGAGCTACAGCGCTGACTGGCACAGCGTGGGCATCAAGACGCTGCCGCAGGACAGGTGAGAGCCGAGGCACTTTGGAAAAATCCAACACGCGGGAAGCAGGCGGCGACCGCAGCGATCGGAGCACTTTTTAACGAGGAAACTCCTCACAAAAAAAAGTCATATCGAGGAGGTGATGGTTGGACTTTCATGTCTGGGTTTGTCCCTTTAACTGTCCCTTTAAACCTTAAGAGTGCCTTAAAAAAAACTTTCTCAAGTTCGAAAAACTGCTCTGAAAATAACATATTGATTTTTTTCCCCACTTTCCACTGGAGTCAGTCTTTTTAATCAACTTCAGCCTGCATTTATATCAAATATTTATTATTTGTGGTTGGGATTTTAACCCTCTAAATGCCAGTTTGTTTACATAACTTCCCAATATTTAAAAAAAAAAATGCAATTCAAGGAGGATTTGATTATCATTATTATTATACGGGCCTCAGGTGGATCAATGATTAGCAGAAACACTGAATTTAAGGCATTGTTATTTTTTCTGCAGTGACATATTTTTACAGCAAACTCTCTTATTAGTTCCTGGGGACAAAAAGTGTCTCCTTCCAAAAGACTGTTATAAAAATACATATTCGTATTTTTTCCAACTTTAAGTGAGTCGGTCTTGTTAATCAGCTTCAGCCTGAAAGACACATATCAAATATCAAACATTTCTTAGGGATTCTGACCCTCTAAACGTCCCCACGAACTCCTAAAGTAAGAATCTAACTCAAAGCGTCCCCCTGCAGGCAGACCATGAACATGAACGACGACTCTCGCCGGGAGACGCTGTCCCGCCAGTGGAGGGTCCGCCCGCTGACGCAGACCTGCCCCTCCGGCGTCTTCCGCGTGGGCACGCTGGAGGGCGGCGTGCGGGAGCACCAGCTGCTGCCCCGGCGGAAGACCCTCCCGCTGCCCATCTTCACCCCGGCCGAGCTGGGGCTCCGGCTGGGCCGCGGCGCCGCGCACACCGAGGACGACCTGCAGCCGCTCGCCCCCGTCGACGGAGCCTGTCCCAGCAAGAGGACGCTGGACGAGATCACCCGGGACCTGCCCCCCGTCAAGCCCACCCTCATGGAGTTCGCCAAGGGGCCCAGAGACCTGGGGCGCTCCATGTCCCAGGAGGCCCAGAGGGGGTGAGGGCATGTGGGGGTTAGGGCGAGACAAGGGGGCTGACGGTCGGGAGAGGAGGGGTCCCGGAGCGTGACGAGACAGTAGGGCTGGGTATCGGTACTCCAAACCGTTCAGGTATCGACCGAAACAACCCAGTATCAAGTAGTATCGAAGCTGCGGCTGTCAAACGATACCTGCAGTCGCTTGTTTTTGTACCCAGATCTATGAATTGATTGATTTGAAAATGTATTTGTGTAAAAACCTTCAGAAGGAGGAGGAGTGGTGACATTGGCACGACTGATTGCTTTCTATTCGCGTGATTCATATCGAAAGAAGTAACAAAAAGTATCAATTGATATCGGTTTTAAGGGTACTGGAAGGATACTCAGCCCTACCAGACAGCGTAGACATTTTCCCCCGTGTGGCATTAAACCAACCGTAGATCCTTAGCGCATATCTACATTTCTCCTCCAATCATGTGTGCGTGGCCGAGCACGAGCCGCCAACGCCAAATCAGCACTTTTGTAAATGAATGTTGAGTTTTAATGGAGTTTTTTGACGGAGATGAGAAGCGACGTGAAGTTGAAAACAAGAGAGGAAAAGCATGACGTAGGTGGAGAGGGCGAGTGGGGGGGCGAGTGGGGGGGTGAGGGGGGGGTGGTATGAGGGGGGCGGGGGGGGGGTCTGGTTGACAGCCAAACCACCACCAGCTCTCCATAACCTCTGAGAACAGAATGCTCCGACGCGATCGCACACCGCAGCTGTACATATGTGTGTTCCTGAGTGTGTGTGTGTGTGTGTGAGCCGTCCATTGGGAGACATCAGAGCAATAATAGGATAAATGAATAAGCTGCTGTTTACTTTGTATCATCTGATCACTGCCAGGATGTACTTTAGATTTTCCACCCTGTGGAAGAAGCAGGAAGATGCTGAGTGACCTTGTAAATGTAAATGTGTGAAATACTGGTGTAACTATGAACTTTCCTAGATTATTTTTCATAATAAAAGCAGAGCTGCTCTTCGTTACTCTCTGGTGTGTTTTCATCCCATCACAAACTTGATTTGCCTTTATGAAATGATGAAATATAAGAAAAAATAGAGATACTATTTTAGAAGATGAATCCTCTACTTTTATATCTAACCTTTATTTTTCTTTTTATGACGAGCAGGATTGGGGTTAAAGTAGGGCTGCACCATGAAATTGAAAGTGGCATATTTATTAATTCACGTGGAAGTGAATTCAAAACATACCGTTCATAAGCTCACATATTCTTTATTCGCAATTCTGCTCCATCATAACACATAGAAACTTGCTTTGTCGTTATTAAAGTGCAGATCTCTTTTCACAGATGAATCATGAATAATTGTGATATCAATATCAAAAATTATAGAAGAATATCTGGGCCGTGATCGTGCAGCCCTACATCAAAGTGTTTTCATGGTGTGAATATTTGAAATAACATGAGAAAAAGTCCCGTCAGCTGAGAAAACCTTATCGATGTTTTCCTCCCGGATATTCCAATAATCAAAACAATGAAGGGAGGCGAAGAGCAGAATGTCAGGTGAAGGACGGCGATCGCGGCGGCACACTGTGTGCAGCCGAGGTTTGGCTGTAATAACAGCGGCCCTCAGGCAGCCGCTGAGCTCCACCGTGGCATCGATTTTTTATTTTGTATTTTTGAAGGGGGGGGGCATTTTTTCAGACCTGGACAGAACCTCAGGGATTTGCGGTTGTAGACAAGAGAAGTTGGATAAATATCAACACGGAGAAACTCGACAAAGTGAGAGCAAACAGCGGCAGTCGGGCCTCGCGATGGGAAGCATATTGATCCCGAGAGGCGGCGCGGTGATGAGGAGCTGCCAGACGGGCTGAAATAACTCTGTCTGCCATGATCTGGATTGATACATCCTGTCATCGTGCCTGCGCGTGTGTGTGTGTGTGTGTGTGTGTGTCCCCTCCCTCCTCCACTGAACACTCCTCACCTCACCACTTTCCATCCCTCACTTATCGCTCGTGTTCCGCCTCCTCCCGCGTTTGTGCCCGAGACGGGACGCGCTGTTCCGCCCGCGATGGCTCCGCCGCTTCGCCTCCTTTCGCTCACTCCAAATCCACAATTTACCCAATTTGACGCATTAATCATCGCCAACATCATTAGCCAACCGTCTCTAATGATGTGAAACCTTGGAATAGATTTGTCTCTTTAACCCCTTCTGACTACCCCCACCTCACACACACACACCCCCCAAACACACACACAAACACCCCCCCCCTCGCCATGCTCGCTTGCCCGGCTCTGACAGGCGGCGCTTTGATATTAATAGCTGGGTAAACACTGGCATCGCCCTGGAGACGGCGGAGAGACACTCGCGCTGGCACGTTCCTCCCATCTGAGCTCTTAATCCCGATGTTTTATCGGAGATCCGGGCGTGCTGCCCTCGCCTGCCCCTCCCCCCCGGCCCACCCCCCGGCCCCCCCCCCCTTCCCCGCACGTCGCTCCGGCTTTGTCGCGCCACAATGCACTTTTTCCAAACTCCGCGCCTGAACCCCCGAAACTATTTCCACTCGACGCCAATTAATGCGGGGAGCCGGGACGCCATGTGTTGTCACCGGCAAATCCAGCAAATTGACATTGAAATGCTTTTTCCGGGGCCTCAGCTGTGGCAGCTGCGCGGCGCTCGCTGTTCTTGGCAAAGTGCTGCGGCAGGCAAGTTAGCACTGAGATAAAGGAAGTGGGTCACGGTGTTCCGTACGTTACAGCTCCACACCTGTCCCTTCACCCCGCGCACTTTGACGAAACATACATGAAATGCTCTTACTTCAACGGCAAAGCATTCAGTTTATCCTGCGAGTTGACTCCTTTAGCTGCACTTTTGGCCCGTTTGTGTGTATTTAGGTCACGGATCGAGGTCGCCATGGTACTTTGTGGTCTGGATCGGCACTTGAGCGATGCAGAATCAGTTGTCAATACTTGCTTGCGGCCTGTTTGCCCTCCAGTGCTCAGTTACATCTTCACTCTGCTGCCCCCTACTGGACATCTTTGGCAGTGCGGCGTGGAAAAAATGAAAAAGTGAGCATCAAAAGTGTGGCATAATTGGGCGAATGAGATCTTAATCAAGAGTAGTAATATAATAGGTGCTTGTCTTCTCTGTTTTGTGTGTGTGTGTTTGTGTATGTGTGTGTGTGTGTGCGTGTGTGTGTGTGTGTGTGCTCA